>CAEMYA010000341.1:549773-566846 GCA_903131615.1 Diplodus sargus | reverse complement strand
TTTTTTTTGGGGGGGGGGGGTATTCAGTCTGTTCCTTCATTTTATTTAATGCCCCCATGAGCATGTACCCAGCAGAATTTCAACTCCACTTCAAGCATGCCTAATGTGAACAGACTTTTTTGGATTTAGATTATTAGTTCTTCCCTGTGAGATTTCATAGCTTTGATGCTGAGTGGGACTGCTTGTTGTCACATGTTGTTCATTCTTCGACTTTGTGTAGGACTGACAGGACCCTTCCTGTGCATAGTGTTATTGCGGTCTCATTAGCCAAAACCGTTTGGTCACAGTATTATTAGCCCAGTGGTCAGTGGTTAACCTACTCTCTGAAGA
This sequence comes from Diplodus sargus, assembly GCA_903131615.1. Lineage (NCBI taxonomy): Eukaryota > Metazoa > Chordata > Actinopteri > Spariformes > Sparidae > Diplodus > Diplodus sargus. The sequence goes on along the minus strand of CAEMYA010000341.1, from coordinate 566,516 downwards.
CACCGCAGTCTGACTTTCTTCTTCTTTAGGTTCCTTGGTTCTCATTAGGAAGCTAACCAACCATACTTCCCAATTCCACCACATTTAAGTGTACTCTTTGCTTGTGTTCCTGTAAGCCACTTTCCTTCTGATTTTGAATGACTAACTGTGTCTTCGTTTTCTTTTTTCATGGCTTGTTCGGTCAGTTTGTCCAGCCTGTAATTTCCCATAATGCCTGTATGAGCAGTTACTCAAAAGAATACAACCACAGCGCCTCGTGTGTGTAAGCTACTGATTGATTATTTTGTAAAATAATTGCTGACAATCACTGGCCATATCTGGCATGAGACTGCACAGGACTGCGGCCGAATCACTACAAGCTGCTTATTTTGTTAAACAGTATACCCTTACATGATCAGAGGTTTGTCTGGCCCTGTGCCCCCTGTGGTTGTGGATTACAAACAGCATATGTGTTTCCTGTTACTGAGTACCTAAATCCGCATGGCTTTTACACTCAGATTCTTTATAATTATAAAACCCACTGACCGGATCTGTAATTTTATATCCGGTCTTGATTTGGAGTAATTTTAAATCATATCGTAGATTCTAACATCCACAAGGAGTTATTGGCAATATTGAAGTTGTAGCAAACTCATTTTCATGCATTTACAAGTCAACCCATTATGATGTCCATCCAAAACTTGCTCCTTCCCTTTCCCAGAAGCCCTTTAATGCTCTTTTGGCTGGATGACTCTGCATGCCCCTTCAGAACTTACTTGCAGGTGGCATTTCTCCTGCCTCGACTTGGAGTTCACACACTGATGATGAACTCGCTGTCCCTAAACACATTTTCAAAGCCTCATCAGCCGAGATTTTGCCTTACTTCCTCTTCTAAGCACATCACTGGATCCGTTGTACTCCTTCCTCTCCTAATCCACTTTGATATGTAGCCACTATTCCTTTACTTTCCCATAAATAAAAAACACTCTTCTTATTTAATAATCCACTATATTAATTTACAAATGTGTGATGTCAAAGCAATCAGTCTGTACTTTCCTGGATTGGAATAAGCATTACTTCTTTCCAGCTCCCTGGCACGTTTTTGTCATCCCGCTGAGAGCCTTGAATTCTAACATAGACATTCAGTTTGTGCCTGAGCTGGCTTGTGTACATGATGTCATATGTGTCCAGCCCAGAACATGGGATAACTGAGTTGTTTAATCAAGTCATTAGCGATTTGTGGAAAACTAATGTCAATGACCGTGATGAAATCAACTACGGCAGGCATACGTTTAACATGATGGTGGTGATGATGCAGTAAAGATGAGTGTGTTATGATTTGAGTTTGATCTGAACCCAAAAGCACGACTCAAACCATGGATGACAGTGAATAACAATTCTTTAATGATTAGCAAAGTGAAAATGTGAAGTGAAGAAGTGCGAGGGGAAAGGGGTGGACGCGTCTAGTAGATTGACAGGGAGTGGTAAGGGTGAGGGTGTCTTGTTGTGGTGAGGTCTGTCCTCTCGAGCGTACTCGCTTAGCAGGAAAACACTGGAGATGAGACGACGTGCAGGCAGAATCCACAGGCAGGCAAAGCAGCAGCAAACACAAGCTACAGCGTCGGCACGGCAATCTTGGGCAAAGCAAGAGAGGTACAGAGGCGTTAGCTACATAAGCTAATCACAGAAATGCAGCGTCCAAAATAATAATGGAGAGCTAAGACGAGAACAACCACAGAGACTGATAAAATGATCTGGCAGCCAGCAGTAGGGAACCCAGAGCCTTTAAAGGGGGTTGATTGGAGATTGGATCCACCTGGCTGCTGCCTGTGGAAAGAAAACCATGCCCACATGTAGACACACAGGACAGACAGGGGGAGAGACACAGGAGGAAAACAGACAGGGAAACACAAGGGAAAGGACAGGGCTGCCATGATGGAATCATGACAGAGTGTCCCCATAGGTTACAGGATAGCACCAGACTCAGAGGTTGTATGGATGTCCTGCTTACCAGAAAAATATGAAGAAAGACTTGAAACACCTGAGTTTGAAGGCATGTGTTTGGCTGATTTTGCTTCAGGGTACATGACTCTATGGACAGCAGAAAAGCCACCCAGAGGAAATGAAAATTGGAAAAGAGACCTCAGTGGTGTCTCATTCATTTCTCCAAGACAACTATGAGATTTTTGTGAGACCAAAGTCAGGCTTTGGCTGATTTCTCCTGTTTCTCAGTTGTTTCTCCTGAGAAACAGGTGCAGAAAATCTCAACTTGGGCTCCCTGTAAGTTTCAAAAGAGATCTAATCAAGCTCTCACTGAAGTTTCAGAATGTCTCCCCAGTGCTGGAAAGGAGCAAGGTTTAAGCAGTAAAGTCTCAAGTCTCAGGAATTTTAGGAGAAACAAATGGGAAATGTTTGAGACCAAAAAAGACGACAAAGAGACTGAAATGAGAACTTTCATTGAGCTCCTTTACGGCTCCTTAACCATAAAGGAGCAAGCTTTGAGCAGTAAAAGTTACCACTTAAAAGGCAATTACCTTTTTGCAAAATATAACCCAGGGCAAATCTTCCATTATTAGATTTCCACGTTTCTCAGAAATGAGAGACCTAGCGAAGTCTTATTGGTGATTACTGAAACTCTACTGTCCACACGAATCAAACAACAACCTGAAAATCACAGCACACACTTCATATGAGCAGTTCTATGGTCGTAAGTGGGGCTATGAGGTATGAGCCAAGGTGCCTAAATTCTATGAAGAACATGGCAAAGAAAGAGCTACAACAACAAGGCAAGCAAGTCCTTTCAGTGGTTCATGAGACCTTGGACAAAACATGACCTTGACATGAATCAGTTTTTAGCTTAAAATTTGCAGAATATATTTTTAAAAATCTAACCAAAATCATAAACAGGACAAAGGTACTACCACAAAGTGTGTTTTAATGTTGTCTAACATTTTATTTTTATTCTAAATGATATGATAAGTGACCAGTGCCGACAAAAAAAAATTCTGGAAGCAGGTCTCACCACAATCCAATGCTTTAAAAAGTCCAAAAAGTAATATAAAATTGAACTTTATCAATATTATGTGTAAATTAAGCAGTATTTATTCACAAACATTAAAAAAATAATAATTTTGAAATGTTTTTAATGTACTTTCTGGTCAATTTAAAATGTGTCCGGAGTTTTCGTCAACACCATCTGACTTTTTTAAATTGGAAAAAAAATGTCACAACCATAGCGCATCAACTCTAAAATGACTAAAAGTCAACATTTGAATACAATTTTCTGCAATCTAACATTTATTTATATTGATTGGCTGGACAATGACCAACAGATGATAAACAAGATGGCTGTGCCTGTGAGAATCCTGTGTAATATAAGGAGAAATGTGCTTTTTTGTCAACACCATCAAAATTTGTGTCTGATGGTGTTGACTAATGCCATTTTAGTGTCCATTTTCAGCATTTTAATGTTGTTTATACCAATAATATCACTACCTATGCATTTTATTGCTATTGCAGTTTCATTTGCCAAATCTAACCCAGTTGTGACATACAGTAGTGTACTTGAATATGTTTAAAGAATCTGCCTCTCAACCTGATATGTAGTCAAGTGTTGCATGCTTATTCATAATAAAGACCTGATTGCAGAATTGTATGCATTTCAGGTTAGAATGGCTGGACAGAAGTTGTAGGAGTATCAAAAGAGAAGGAGAGATAAAATTAATAGCAAGCCTGAGCTGAAGGAGTTCCTGACAAAGGAGAGGGAAAGATGGAGAAACAGGGTGAACGAGAGCAACATTAAAAAGATCAATTTTAGAAGAGAGAGAAAAGAGGCGTAGTAAGTATTTGAAAACAGGCACAGAAAGAATCAAGAGGACGAAAGAAAAGTGCAGAGGAAAGCCAGCAAGAATTAGATACTCCACCACATAACCCTTTAAACAACAACGTTGAGGAGCAAAGGAGCAACAGACAGCTGCATGCTGGTTTGAGGGAGAGAGCTTAAACTAGCAAAAGACAATCCAGAGAGACTAAAGCATTGAAAGACAAAGTTGAGAGGTTGGCAAAAAAAGCTGAAAAGCTGAAAAAATGACTTAAACGCAGAGAGCACACTCAGGAAGGTACAGCTCATAAGACTGCACAAGACTCGCCTCGGCAGTAGGATATGTTATGGTATCAGTTACCATGGAGACTTATTCTGTGGAGCTAGGCTAAGATTAATCCTAGAGATTCACCTGTATTTCCACCATCAATCCTGTGAGGAATTAATGTGTTTTACAGCATGTCCATGGTCTTTCTAAGTATGTCGCATCATTTTCATTATCCCGCATTAAAATATTACATATATATTGTCATTTTTCATTTCATTTAAATCTGTTGGCTGTTTGTAATTGCAACAGTCTTTTTACATTGATTCAAGTGGTAGTATTGTTATTGCTTGGGCCAAGTCTTATAGTGCTATGCTAATGAAGACTGCTTGTCAAATTGCCATCAGAGGTTTCATAAATATGTTTTATTGCAGTAATTGAGATTACAAAACACAGCTGATGAAGTTGCAAAGGTGTTTTCAATGAAATCTGACGAGGGCAATATAGTATATATAGGCCCAACTCCCATTCACCTGTTCCCTCTTCATAATGGCTTGCCCTTTTTTGAAGGATGTACTGGATGAGGAAGCCCTAATCCTCTGAAGAGCATTTAGGAATGAAAGAGTATTCCGGGACAGGTCAGATCCATTTGGAGATGACTATCTCATTGAGAGATACAGATTCTCAGGTGATGGACTGAGATATTTATGTAGGCTGCTGAGACCAAAAATACAGCACCAGACTGCACGAAGCCGTGCTCTCACTGTGCCACAGATGGTCTGTGTTACATTGAGATTTTTGGCAAGTGGGAGCTTCCTTTATTGTGTTGGGGATGCAGAGAACCTCAATAAAGGAACCATTTGCCGCACAATAAGACGTGTTTGTCTGGCACTGAAGTCATTCATCAACCTATTCATCACCTTCCCTGGCCACAGAAGACCCCTCCACATCAAGGAGTTTTACAAGATTGCAGGTAACCTCAATTTCGACATGCAACCATTAGTTTCTACTTTGATCAGTCACAGTTGGATACTCACTATTTTTTGTTACAGCTTTCCCCAACATCATTGGTGCAGTGGCTTGCACACACATCAGGATCAAACGCCCCTCAGGAGAAAATTAGGGAGATTACGTTAACAGGAAATCCTTCCATGGCATCAATGTGCAGGTAAGAGCGATTTGTGGTTACTATGACCTACATAAATTAATTATTTGCATTAAATTACCTTAATAGGTTACAACTTAACATTTCAGATGATCTGTGATGCCAACTGCCTTGTCAGCAATTTAGAGGCAAAGTGGCCTGGCTCAGTGCATGACTCCAGAGTCTTTCGGGCTAGTCCAATTTATGAGAGACTTTCACAAGGTCAGCCACACATTTTACTTGTACCTTAAGCACCTTGGACATCATGAGTGTTTAACTCTGCCGTGTAGTTTTCTAAATTATATCTTGCATTATCAGGCAAATTCTTTGGTATGCTGCTGGGAGACAAAGGCTACGCCTGCGAGTCATTCCTTTTGACTCCCCTTGCGGACCCCCAAACCCCACCACAGCAGGCCTACAACCATGCACACACCAAGATAAGGGCTTGAATCGAGATGACCTTTCGCCTTCTGAAATCTTGCTTTCAGTGCCTGCACCACCTGAGGGTTTCCCCGGACAGGGCCGGTGATGTCATTGCTGCATGCGCAGTACTGCACAACATTGCAGGCCTAAGAAAGGAGAGGCCCCCTGAGTGGCTGTTGATGTTGACTGGAAAAATGCCATCATCTTCCCAGACAACATTAATGGCATACTGGTCAGGGAGCAATATATTGCAAGTTTTTTCAAATAATTTTTGGATGTAGCCTATCCTTAGTTAATAAAATATCTTGAAATGTACTGTGTGTGCGCACATTTCATTTAGCATTGGTGGTTATTTTAAATTTTACTTCACATTAATGAAAAAGGGAGGACACCACAATGTTTTCTTATTGATTTTTTTTTATTTATTATTATTTGGCAGTCATTTTTCTTGGTTGCTGTATTGCAGTTATGGTTCCTGTGTGCACTGAAATACTCACTTCTCTTTCTAGTTACTGGATTTCCAGGTCCAGTTTCCTCAGTGTTTGGCGTTTGATCTCAAGCTCCAGATCCATTTCTTGGAGCTTTCGCTTTTTTAATTTGATTTTAATGTCTGCCAGCTCTATCTGTTTCTCCAGGTGCTTAGAATACAGTTTTCTGACAGTTTGTGAAGTCTGTAAAAGAAATGTCAATTAGCACAGCAGGATTTGTGCATAATGTCAATTTACTTTACCCAATACTCACAATATTACCAGGCTGCTTAGGGGACTGTGCAGCATCTGGGTCCTGTTACGCATATATTTTCTATTAGCACCACGTCACTAACTTCAGATCCTTTATGGACTAAATAAGCAGGATATTTCCATAAAACTGATGTACCTCAAGCCTTCTGGAGTCCAGTGACACAGTCTCCTCATCTGCAGAAGTACATTCTGCAGCTGCAGATGTGCCTTCACCCTGCCATATACATACATACATGTATTGAGAGAACTTGAATTAAGATTTCACAGGATATACCCACCCTATGAATGTACTAACCAGATCATCTTCTGGTGGCTCCAAAAGTGTAACACTGTAAGGAAATCCAAAGTAAGACAGTATAATATATTTATTCGATTGTGTACCAAGTGCAGTAGTACTGCAATATGTACCTTGTATGAAGCGGACGGTTTCTGTGGCTGGGACAGAGTTGGTTACTGTCTCTCCCTGGATCCCCTCCATCACTGGCCTCCTTTATTTAAATGGAGTGCCAGCTCCTCTGCTGGGGTCATATCCTGGCTTGGGCCGCCACCTGTGCCACTTCGATAGGCTTTTTTTTTTTTAACTGCAACAATAACACAGACATTCAACATGTCAGCAGACACATCTATTCACCTCGTTTGTTCACTGTTATCTACTTTAAAGTCACTAACCAGCCTGCAAAATGTTCTTGTATTTAGTCTTAACTTGCTGCCAGGTCCTTATCCAGACAAGTTTGTACTTTATGAAGGAGAGAGAGATATAACAGATTAAAACGTAACATGAGAAAAATAGATTAAATGACACATTGTGGATAATTGTTTGCCCTTAATCACACTCTACATTTCAACATGAGTAACATGCAACAGTTGATTAGTGGACTTTAAAAGTATCTCCTTTAGTTCTTTAACTGTAGCCTAATCATGACAGTTCCAGTGGAGCACTGTTTATTAATTGTACAGTTTTCAGCTACTTACGCATTAAGCCGGTCCGCTATTGTCTGCCAGGCTTTCTCACGTTCTTTATTTATGGCACTGGTAATGCCTTTTTTTCTTATAATGTCTTTCACATCCTCGTAAAACTCCATAAGGAACTCTTGCTCGGAGGCCGTAAAATAAGATGCACGACTTTTGTCCATGTTTCCATCTGTGATTCTGTGAGTGATCACGAGGTTGATTTAAGTATGCCATGAACACGCACTTATTCCAACTATCTACACCTGGCTTGACATAGCCGTGCCTTTTCATCCTGGCTTGGCAAACGTGCAACCAATTAAGCCAGGATGCGCCAAGCAGACTAGGTCAACTTGCTCAAATATCTGGGATTTCTTTATCCTACTTTTGTGCAATACCCCTCTGCTCTCAATGCTTGAACAAACAAACAGGTCTTCCTGCAGAGCAAGGCACAATACAAGTTGAATGGGAGCAGTGTAAAAGGATTGAGGAGCAAACAGATGATGGAGTTCATTTCAACACGAACCTGGTGAGACACTCTTTCAGAGCTTTTGATTCTCTACCAAGACAAATGAAAAAATGAGATGACCACCCATGTCCAATTGTTTAAAAACTAAACTAAAGAGTACAAGGACATGATAACCAACTGTGATGATACCACTGTTATAGTACATGTGGATTTCTCTGAAGCCTGGAAATGCAAATATGCCTCTGAAACTCAAGCCTGTCACTATGGTCAAAACCTGCCATAAATAACTTTCCATACGGGCATGTAGCACACTAAACATGAAAAGGCAGGATTCTGCACTGTCTCGCAATCCAAACGTCAGGATGCTGCAGCCATCTGGGCACATAAGGATCAAACCCTGAAAGATATTCGCACGACATTTCCAACTGTTGAGACACTACACTTTTGGTCAGATGGACCATCCAAACAGTACACAAATAAAAATAACTTTCTCCTCATTTGTGCAGTTCCTCCCAGGCTGGGATTTAAAAATGCAACGTGAAATTTATTTCCAATGTTCCATGGCAAGGGTGCCAGGGATAGCATTGGGGTAACTATAAAGAGATGTGCTGACAACATAGTTCTTAGAGGTCATAACATCGTTGACGGCAAAGACTTTTATGAGAATGTCTCCAACAGCCTTAGTGATATTCAGAGTAAGGGCTTGCTGTCATGTACGACCAGTACTTGTGGATGGCTAAAGCTTTTGCAGTCAAGATGTTCAAGTTGAATTTTCCATCCTCACAGGCCAAATGTTAGTTTCCAGCAAAAAAAAACGGACGACCAGATTTGTGCCATTTCCAGATATTCTGGTTAGGCTGAGTAAGCCATCTTCACCAGCACCAGGGATATATCAGATATCCCCTGAGGTCATGGATTTCATTGAAGGGGAACATGTGACTCATCTCGTACCTGATGTTCCATCCATCCATCCATTGTCAACCACTTATCCATAGTCCGGTCGCGGGGGCAGCAGCTTCATCAGCGAGCCCCAGACTTCCCTTTCCCCGGCCATGTTGGCTAACTCTGACTGGGGAATCCCCTGGCACTCCCAGGCCAGAGAAGAGACATAATCCCTCCTCCTGGGTCTACCCCTAGCTCTCCTCCCAGTCGGACGTGCCAGATTCCCGAACCACCTCAACTGGCTCCTTTCCACGCACAGGAGCAGCGGCTCTACTCCGAGTCCATCCCGGATGGCTGAGCTTGTCACTCTATCTCTGAGGGAGACCCCAGCCATCCTGCTGAGAAAACCCATTTCGGCTGCTTGTACCCGTGATTTCGTTCTTTTGGTCATGACCCATCGCTCATGACCATAGATGAGGGTAGGAATGAAGATTGACCGGTAGATCGAGAGCTTTGCCTTCCGGCTCAGCTCCCTTTTCGTCACAACCGTGCGGTAAAGCGCATGCAACACCGCACCGGTTTAGAATTAAATTTTTCTAAGAAAAAGAAGAAGAATAGAGGTAAACTAATGAGCGAAATATTTCAAATAAGATCATTTCAAATAATTGTAATAATTATTCTTATGCTTCAGATGGTGGTGATCCAGCAAACATACAATTTACATAAAAAAAACTACAACTGGGAGGTTGAACCAAAACATGTTTGGATAGACAAAACATAATTTGACAAAAATGTATTCATATATTTTAGAAATTATCCATATTCTTTATGAAAATCCAAACTTGTTTTGTCCCTTACCTCTAGAATCACTGCTTTATGTGTGGAACAGCTGTGCACAGCGCTGTAGCCAGGGTTCAGAAAATATATTGCTTTCCAGTACCGGCTAACCTGCCAGCATCACTGGACAGATATTCTTTGCTTGGCTAAGACAGTATCATGAGAGCAGGCGAGAGCTGTGGCTTTTAAAAAAAAACACTAAATCCTCTCTCACATCTCTGTCTGGCTATGACTTCACGTACATTTCTTGCCTCCTCATATACCGTGATGATGTCCAAGTTAGTAGCCTGCAACGGTTTAGTTAGGAACTGCATGTAAGGTAAGACAAGGTTGGTCATCACAGCAGTAATCATAAAGGATTGGAGGATTCCATAATATGCTGGAGATTACCTGCCTTTCCGGAAATAGAGGTCAGTTCTATCTCCAGGCTCTTCAAAGCAGGATGTGCAGCAGTGAACATTTCCACAAAAACGGATAATGTGTTTACTCTGCTGCCCAGTCTGGTGTCTGACATCAATGGTATCCCTACTGTCCTTGACTAGGCATCGTCTTCTGCATTCTTCCTGCAATGTATCTTACCTGGCACCTGTGGACGAGAAGAACACAGCAATTCATTCATTGATGGACATCAAAGTATGTCAGAACAGCTGTATGCACCAATACCCAGTTGAGGGTGAGGCTCCTGCAGTGGGTATATATTGCCCTGGGGTACAGTCCCTGAATTCTCTTAGGCACCCCAAATAAGCCCTGAGCCCTAAGTAAGGTTGCCTGAGGAACTCGCTTTGTGAGCTGTCCAAGAATGGCTTTAGTTACTGTGGCTGCATCTTGTTTTGGCAAGGTTATGGACATTTGTTCAGTCCAACTTATGTCCATTTCCTCATTGGTGTTTTGACCCTTGGTCATTATTTTGTGTACATTTGATGCTGCTCTGTCCCTCCTCCTAGTGTGTGAGCAGTTTTCTCTGTGTGCAAGTTATTTATTTTTTTTGTGATCAATTTTTTATTTCATTTTATTTCATTACATTACATCTCCATTCGTACAGACCCATTACCCGCATCCTTATCTTGGGGGTGACATTTATCATGGATGTTACAAGAAATAATAAATAAACAAAAACAAAATAAAACACACAGCGTCAGCAGTACATAGAGACATCATAAGGTTCTTTGTCTGTTTATTTGTTTTCATTTCTTTTGCCCCCTTCCCCTGACTCTCACCTCCCCCCCTCCATATCCCCTCCCCCCTTTTCTCCCCCCTCCCCCCTCCCTCCCCCTCTTCCCACCTCCTCTCTCCCCCCTTTCCTCTTCATAAAGAATAGAGTAAAGCCTCAAAATAACGCTCTGACTCTCTCAGATGCTGATTCCAGATCCTGTATCGCTTCGGTCTTTGCCTTTTGAGCACGAGCACTGGAGATTTCTAATGACGGGACTTCATAAAATGACAGTTTCCACAGATACACATTTAAAACATGTGGTGGTTTCCATCTTTTTATCAACATTTTCTTTGCTGCAGTTAAACCTGCGAACAGTACTCTCTTCTTGTGAAATGTCAAATTCAAAAAAGTGTCATCATTTAATAGCATTATATGTGGTAAACAAGGTATGTTTGTCTGAATTAAGAGAGATAGAATGTTCGAAATGCTGAGCCAAAAGGAATGGACCCCAGGGCGTTCCCACATCACATGCATGTATGTGCCCAACACTTTGTGAGGGCATAACTGACATAGTGGGCTCTGAGTGATACTGATCTGGCAGCATCGTCTTGGGGATAAATAATATCTATGTATTAGTTTATAGTGAATTAACTGGTGATTGTAGTTACGAGATGTTAGTGGGATATTACTCCACACTCTCTGCCAGTTAATACTGCGCCCAAACTCTTTAGTATCTATATTCCAGACAAGAACATTGCCTGAGGGTCCAGATAGTCTTCCCTGTAACTCATTATATATTCGAGACACAGAACCTTTTTAAACTTTTGATATATTCAAGAGATGCATTAAGGGATGAGTTGATAGGGTTTGATTCCATGGGACACCATATGTACGCATTGCAGTGCGCAACTGTAGATAAAAAAAGAAAGAGGTGCCAGGCCAGTTCATGAAATGATCTGAGACAATCTTCATTATACATATCCGACAAACTATGAACTCCCTGTTTTTGCCAGGAGGAGAAAATAATTGGTTTACCACCTATTAGTTATGAATTGTTTCTAAAGATTGGAGTATCTAGGTGCCACTTTAAGTCCCATTTAACTGATTTGGCTCTGTTATTCCAAACTAGAATTGAGTTTGCAATAATTGGTCCAAATTTGCTCTGACAGAATTTTGGGGAAAAGCCCAAGAATAGAACATCTTTAAGCGTATATGGGGATACAATGTGATTCTCTATGTTCACCCAAGGTATGTCTGCATTACTGTCAAACCACCTTGATACAGATCTCAGCACAAAAGATGAATAATACATCTCAAAATTGGGGACTGAGAGCCCTCCTGAGGACCTACTCTTCTGAAGCGTAGACCTACTAATTCTTGGGTGCTGATTTTGCCATATGAATTTAGTTGCCAGCCCCTGTATCTCCTCCCAAAATCCAGCTGGTGGGGGTAGATGTTGCATATTTGCGTAGAAATTAACCTTGGGGAGTATGTGGGACTTAACCACTGATATACGTGTAGAGAGAGGGGTTGATAAAGCAGACCATCTATTTAATTAATCAGATATTGCTTTCTTCAAACACTTATAATTTTTAGAAACTATTTTTCCAAGAGATACTTAAAATGCGTAACTACAGGGATCCCCACATCTAACTGCAGATTGCTCGTGGCCGTATTCAGAGGGAGCAGAGAGGACTTGTTCAGATTTATCTTATGTCCAGATATTAGACTAAAATTATGGAAAATCTTCAATGCGACCGTGAGGGAAAGAGGCAGGTCATTGAGAAATAATAATAAATCGTCCGCATACAGAGAGATCTTATGATAAGTTCTACTCACTGCTATTGGCTTTACCTCATCTGAGTTTCTAATTTTTTGTGCTAAGGGTTCCAGAGATAATGTGAAGAGCAGCGCAGAGACTGGACATCCTTGGCGAGCTCCTCTTTCAATAGTAAAAGGTCTAGAGCATTGTTTAGATGTAATGACCATAGCAGATGGGTTACAGTAGTGTTTTAAGCATGCCAACAAAATTATCACCAAAGCCCATAATTTCCAGAGTATGCCACAGATATTCCCATTCGAGCCTGTCAAAGGCTTTTTCAGCGTCTACAGACAACACAGCACAAGGTGAGGATATGTTGGTACCGGCCTCAACAATGTGTAAGAGATGTCTCAGATTATCAGATGCATATCTTTGCTTTACAAAACCTGTTTGGTCGGGATGGACCAGAGTTTGCAGGACTGTCTCAAGTCTTCGGGCCAGGACCTTTGCATAGAGCTTGACGTCTGCATTAAGCAGTGATAGAGGACAAAAACTGGAACATAAGGTGCTATCTTTGCCTCGTTTGTGTAAAAGAGTAATGATAGCTGTATTTATGTCTCTACTGAAGCATCCTTATTTGATAGCTTGTTGAAACATTTCTAAGATAGAGGGGCCCAAGTCATCCCAGAATTTTAAGTACAGCTCAGGGGGGATTCCATCCAGGCCTGGTGATTTGCCGTGGTTCATGCATTTAATTGCTTCATATAATTCATTGATAGTGAATGGGGAATCCAGTAAATTTCTTTGCTGTTCTGATAATTCTGGTAAGTTTAAGCCATCAAAAAAGGAAACAAGGTCATTCTTTGTAAAAGTTGCTTCTGATGAGTACAGTAGTTGGTAGAATAATGTAAATTCATGATTTATTTACAGAGGATCATATACCACTTCGCCCTCTCTGTTTTAGATGGCGACAATATCTGCGTTTTTATCATTGCAGTGTATTTTCCTTGACAAAACAGAGCTAGTTCTGTTTCCATTTAAATATTTGGTTTCTCTCGCTCTATGAACTAGGAACTCTGCTTTTCGCATAAGATATGCATTTAGTTCCGCTTTAGCCTCCCCTAATTCTTTTTACCTCTCTTGGTCGTATTTATTTTGTTGTTGGGAAATTAGGGATGAAAATCTTGTCTCCAGCTTTGCTAATTCTTGAAGATGAGTCCTATTGCGTGCTGATGCATATGAAATTTTATAGTTACGAATATTTCCTTTGATTGCATCCCATAGGTATCTTACATCGAGTACTGAGTTCTTATTTAAACTTATAAATGCATTAAGATCTGATTTTAGATGTTCACAGAACTTAGTATTCTGTAATAGAGTTAAGTTAAATTTCCACCTTAGAGCACGCTTGGGGTTATCCTCGAATACTAATTCACATTTGTTGGCGTGATGGTCAGATAAGGATGTATAGGCTATCTCCATCTTTCTAACCCAGCGGGACACACGGGCGTCGCCAAAATATAGTCTATTCTAGAATATGTTCTGTGTCTCGCAGAGAAAAAAGTATACTGTTTTGTACGAGGATTAAAAGTTCTCCAGACATCGATCAGGGGAACGGTATCTACCATTTTTCTCAGCGATAGATTAGCTGTACTCTGAACAGCCTGCCCTCCCGACCTATCCATAGAAGGATTGAGCACTGCATTCATATCACAACCTAAAAAGATTAAGTGATCTGACAGTTCTTGTAACTTCTTTGTCAGTTGTGCATAAAATAAAGGGTCAGAGATGTTGGGAGCATAGGCTGATATAAAAGCCATCTTTTTATTAGCGAGAGCACCTTTAATAAAGGATATTCTATCAGCAGAGTCATTTCCTTTCGCAGCTATATTAAAATTAAAGGTCTTGAGCATAAGAATCATCACTCCCTTTGTCCTGTTGATAGAATGAGAGGATGCGACAACATCATATTTGCTATTATCTATTTTACCTATATCTAATGTCATTATGTGAGTTTCTTGAAGCAGAGCTATATCAATTCCTTTCCTATCTAAAAATTCAATGCAGCTTGTATATTTTGTGCTCTTATTGATACCTTGTACATTCAAGGAAAGTATTGAGAGTTTCACCATTTGCAGATTGTATAAACTAATTTACCGACTTTTATTTTACACATTTCATGACTAATAGTCTTAAGGCTCAGTTTAAGAAGGGATCCAAAATAATAAACATAATAAAGAGGAAAAGGAGAAATGGATAGGGAATAGTTACAAAGACCTGTTACCCCAGAGAGTCCCATCCCTTTACACTTGGCTTCGTTATCCCTCCCAGGGGCAATAAGTGAGACATCATGAGGGCAATTCTAGGATATAAGAACTTCCGATCAAATATAGATAGTATATCATATTATAGTATAGTATTATAGTATTATAATATATTATTCCCATATGAGCATGTCAGACTTTTTATACCTGCTTTAACAGTTCTCTGGTGGATATCATCTAGTTCTCAGTAGTCTGGCGGGATCTGTCCAGCGTGGCCTCGATTTCAGATCTATAGAAGTCCATCGCCGCCGTCATAAAGGCGTGTGTCCTGTTGCCAAAAGTTATGAGCAGCTTAGCTGGAAAGGCTACTCCATATCATATGCCTGTTTTCCGTAGTATAGCCCTGATCTCGTCGAAGACAGCCTGTTGTTTCCGTTGATCTGCTGTTAAATCCGGGAAAATACTGATCTTGTGGCCTCTGTACTTTAGCCCGTCTGGTTGCTTTCTCCTTCCATTACCAGTCGGATAATACGCTGCCTTACTTCGAAGCTGTACAGCCGTGTAATCATGCAGCGTGATACCTTGTCCCTGCTGCCGATGCGGTGAGCGATGTTAGCCGGAGGTAGTGAGCCTTCTGTAAAAATTTCTATAAGGTAGAAGCTCCAAGTCACAAGCTTGGCAAGCCGAAAAATTCGGTCAGAGAAATGTCAAGTGGCATTCAAGGCCGCCCAAGCTCTTCTCTGCAGCACTCCTGTGCTGGCTGCTCCGAACTTTGCGTGTCCCTTAAGCTGGAGGTAGATGCGAGCGCTCTCAGTGCGGGCACAGTGCTCCTGCAGGAGGATGAGTGTTGCATTGATCGAGGAAATTCAAAAAACATCAGCTACACTATAGCACCATTAAGAAAGAGGCCTTAACCCTTCTCTTGGGGCTACAGTACTTCGAGGTGTACCTCGGGTCCAGCTTGGTGCCTACAGTCGTATTCTCTGACCACAACCCGTTAGTGTTTTTGAAACAGATGCAGTAATCAGCATTTGATGCACTGGTCGTTATTAGTGCAGGACTTCAACATTGAGATCCGTTATAAAAAAAAGGTTGGACAACGTCATGGCAGATGCTCTGTCATGTGCTCATTGAATCAAATATTTATTAGGGGATAAATGTTTTACTTTTAGGTGGGGTGGTGTTATGACCCTTGGTCATTATTTTGTGTACATTTGATGCTGCTCTGTCCCTCCTCCTAGTGTGTGAGCAGTTTTCTCTGAGTGTGTGTGAGTGATTGATAGCAGGTTGGACCTGCTGATTGGCTGGAGCCGCATGATTGCTGCTCTAGGATTGGTCAGAGGCAGGAGAGGACCCTTTTTGAAGCACCGGCTGACTATAGTCTTCCTCTCCACAACTTCATCCATCATCCAACTGGGACTAGTGTCTAGCTTTACCAAGATTTTGTGTTTGTGTTTGTGAAACTAAGGAAACTGTGTGTGGCAGCCCTGTAGGAGGAAGAAGCATTTACTTTAGCCCGTTTTCTCCTGTTTTTCCTTATGTAGGAGTTAAGTAAGATTGCCTTTTTGTTAATATTTTTATTTGCATAGGGAAGGTAGGGAGATAGATTCTTTTGTTTGTTGTTTTGGTTTTCTCTCCCTCTGACGCAAAAACAAAAATACAACCTTTAGATATAAATTCCTGGTGACACTGGCCTTCTTGGGAGTGGGAAGAATGGGGAGAAGCATCTCATGTTATATCTCTGATTCCTCTAGATCACGGGCGTAACATTGGCCACTACAGTAAAATACTTGGCCTCCTAAAGTCTGTGTAAAGCGGCAAAAAGTTTGTCAAACCATAGAAACATGTATCATTGACCACTGAGCCAAATTTGAAAGATTAAAAAAATAAGTATATAATGTATATATATAAAGTATAAGTATATATATATATGCTAAGTATATAAAATTAGGTCTTAAAGCTGGACTATGCAGCATCAGTTTCCAGACCAGATTCCTTCGCCGTTTTCTAGCTTTGCACCAGTTTCGTGCATACGTTTTTCGCTACAGAGCTCCCCC
>CAEMYA010000341.1:527733-549768 GCA_903131615.1 Diplodus sargus | reverse complement strand
ATATGCATCTGTTTGCTAAGAAGCCAGCCGGCTAAACAGCGAGACATGTCTGGCACTTAGTGCTCTGTTCAGCTGGACATATCGCAGGATACAGGCGACAAATCACGCGACATTCAAAGACCGAACCAGAGAGCTACATACCAACGAGAACCTGGATTCAGAACGCAAACAAACGTGTTTGGTAGCAAGTGACTGCTACGCTAAACACCCGCTAACTATCGAGCGAGCGCTCAAGAAACCAAGCTGAACACATACAGGGCTCCCAATAAAACAGTCCAGCAATAACATTGTTCAAAAGACTATCAAGTCACGTTGCAAAGACAAAGTTCAGCCACTTACAATTTCAACAGCAACGCGGCCAAGTCGGCGTCTGTTCAGGACTCCTCAACAGCTCGTCCTATGTTTACTGTGTCTGGTCTCTTTTGTCAAGCTCCTTTTTCTTCTTCTGTTCCTCCGACTGTGGCTTCCTGGGTCTCTTTTTAGTCGATTGATACATGATGAATACAACAATTGCCTTGCAACTGGCAGTTTATATCTACCCGGTTCCATGTTTGGGGGTGTGTTTGCCGTAAAGCAGTTTCGAAACTACAATCTGACTACATTTTCGAGGGGCTGCAGGATACTTCCGCCGGCTCACTTCCGGATTGACCTCGGCCCGGTGGCAGCAAGTTGCATATTCCGCTTCTCCGCCCAGAGGCGCTGGGGGGGTCATAGCAATGACCAAACGACCCAGAAAGTGTCAAAGAACATTCAGAATGACTTTCAGCCTGCATAGTTAGGGTCATTTTTGCTAATATTGTTGCATAGTGCCCCTTTAAAATCAGGTAAATACAAGCACTTCTCTCTGCTGTGAAATGCTGGGGGCGTGTCAGTTAGAGGCGCTGGAACCACGCCCGTGTGTGGCAGGGTGGGGGAGCTGGCGCTGCGGCTCCTAAAGAGGTGACAGTACAAGTCATGTTAATGACGTCGGTGTTTCCCCAGGTGTTCCCCTTGTCTATCTAAACCCGCGGACAGTTTATAATCATATGGATGCTGTTATAATGTGTAGTGATTGAGATCTGGATTATCCGTTCACACTGGGGCGGCTCGCCAATAATGCGGTCCTGATACTACCACCACATACTGCCGGTGGGACCCGCTGTCAACAGGACGGAGAGTGCCGGCGGCGGCGGCCACATTATGCCAGTGGGACCTGCCGTCAGCGGGATGGAGAGGGTCGGCTGCAGACATTACCTGGTGACAGTTGCTGAAACGATCAGGGGTAAAGTGGACACTGCAGAGACGGGTGTTGGTGGTGATGTTTAACTCCCCACAGTAACGTTAGCTCCTCTTGACAAAATCGATCCACCGGTTCCTGACGTTGTCATCCGAAGAAAACTTAAATAAGCTAACAGCGCCATCACCCTGCACACTGTGGCATCCAGGAAAGATGCAGAACGATGTGTTTAGCTGACTGGTTGGCTGGTTAGCTAGCTGCAAACTATTCTAAGAGATGCTATCCAAGACTCGAGAGCGAGTGGGAGAACCGCTGAAGCTGACACGCTGAACATATTTATACCACTTCGCAGCATTGCCGGGTTTATGCAAATCTTTGTGCATGATTTCTGACCCGCCCATTAAAGAAAATGACTGATTTTGCTTTACACAGACTTTAACAGGGTCTCTCTGACTCCTCTGCACAGCATGCATTCTGAGTTTTAGAGGTATTTTGCATTCTGGGGTGTTTTGCAGATGTTGCTTTAGGGTGGAATCAAATTCTGCTTTCCAGTGAACAAAGTGTCTAAAGTTCCCATTTTCATGTTCCCCTTCCCTTCCTCCTTGGAATGCCACATTTTGCTGGCCAATACACATGATAAAGTTATCCATGGATAACAGACAGTTTCCATTGGCCATGACCTTTTCACATTATATGTGGCTAGTAACGGAACCAATGTAATTTTTTCAATTATTGTACTTTTCACTAATAAGACCATGCCAATTTAATGTTACAGTAATTTATTTAAATTGGTGTAAGATTTTTGAGAAGACAGAAAAAGTGGTCTCTGGGTCGTTGGGTGAGGGAAAGGGGTCGAGGTTGGTGGTGAAGAGGTGGGTTTGAGTGGGATACGGATTGGCTGGACCATCAAAGAACCACGGAGGTTGAGACTCAGAATGGGGGTACATCTCGATGATCCTACGTCTTGGTCCGCGACTTCATCATCCCCCATGGTTCTTGTGCTGGAATGGCCTGGGTTCCTATTCTGGAGGATCTTCTTGCCATGGGATGTTGATGTCGAATGCTGGGCTGCCAGTGATCTTGTGAAAGGATAGTGGAGAAGGAGAGGGTCTGGGGGAGGGTTATAAGAACTTGGAGAGAACTGGTAAGGCTTGCCTTTATAGATTTCACAGGTGATTGAATCAGGGTGAATAGGTGGTTGAGTTGATGAGGCACAGGTGGTGTGATGAGGCTTGGATGGTTAAATAGATGAGACGCAGGTGGTTGGATTGGCTGGGCATGGGTGGCAGATCAGTGAGGAGGAGTGGCATGGTCAAGTTCCTGAGGCTTATTTTTAATAACTCCATTTCACTAACAAGACCACGGCACAATTTAACGTTAAGGTAATTATTTAAATTAGTAGAAGATTTTGGAGAGGATAGGGAAGAGGGGTCGAGTCATTGGGTGAGGGAAGGGGTCGAGGTTTGTGGATGAAGAAAGGGAGGGGTCGAAGTTGGTGGATGAAGGAAAGGGGGTTCATAGTTGGTGAATGAAGAGGGGGGTTGAATAGGGAGTTTTAGACTCAGAATGGGGGTAAGTCTCAATGGGTGCTTTTCTTGGTCAGCATACATATGAGAGGATGAATTTGTAAGCACTTAGGTACCAGTTCAGCTGTAAGAGAAAGATGGGATGAGAGAGGCCAAACCAGTTGGTCTTGCTCTGTTTGTGGTTGAACCAAAGGTTGTCTTGGGAGTGGATGGAGTGTCTGAGAGGGTTTGTGTGTTAAGAGGGGTCGTGAATCGATGTTGTGGAAGTGAATTCCTAGCATTGCTGGAGGGCGAAGAATGCCAGAAGGATCATACTTGGATAGTGGATGATCTGATTTTGAGGATCGTGTGGGTTAGGGTTAGGGTTAGCTGGGGGGGAATTTAAATTCTGCGGATTATGGCGCTGAAATGAGACTAAGGCTAGGTGTCGGTTGAATTACGTGATGTCTGATGATTGTGAGTTGTTGATGACAACGGCAGTGCGGTTTTCTGGGTGAAGATGACTTTTCTGGACCATTAGTGCCCCTAGAGAAGTGCGATATTTTGGGAAATTTCCGAAGGTTCACAAAGTCTCATTCACTGAGGAAGACCATGCCATTGTTTAGCGTAAAGGTCATTTTGTTTGAACTGATAGAAGGCTTGAAGGGTAAGAGAGGGGATTCGTGGGCATTGCACGAGCAGACAAATGGGGGGTTCAAAGGCGTTGCACGAGCGGACTGGATGAGGATTTGAGGGCGTTGCAGACTGGTGTTTTGAGCAGACCTTGAGGTGGTGATGCCAATGTGGGTCTAGAGGTATTGGCTTTATCGGACGTATTGGGGAAGGAAGAGGGAGGGAGGGAGGGATGGAGGGATAGAGGGATAGAAACGAAGGAGTTGGGAAAGATCGGCGATGGATGAACCCTGGCCTGTGGTGGCAGTGGCTGTGTGCCCAGTGGCATGGTTGGATGTGGTTGCCCGAAATGGGTAACTGGGGATAGCTGAGGGAGCTACGTTAGTGGAGGGAAAAGCAGAAGGAAGAACAGAGAATGCTGGGATGGAGGGACTTGTACAATGGATGATGTGTGGCCTGCAGCTGCAGAGAAGAGGGGTGAGGAAAAAGGGGATGGGACAGGTGAGCAGGGTGGGGAGAATACACAGGGAGATACGACCTGATCTGCTGTGGGGGGGGCGACCAATGTCGTTGGTGCACCACGTAGTATGCGGCAGCCGAGGTGGAGGTGAAGGTGGAGGCCGTGAGGGGTGGAATAGTGGGGCGGATGTTGGGGGACCCGAGACAGATCCAGGGGTTGGCAGCTGTGGCTGTGGGTTGGGGCGCCAGTAGGCTGGCCAGAGGGACATGTCATGTTTGGGGGACCAGCTTTCACCTGGAGTACAATGGGGAGGACCACGACCTCTGTGTAGGTGAAGGTGCGTTGGTTGTGTCTGGCTGGAGCAGCTGGATCATCTGATGAACTGTAAAGGCAAACTGTTTGATGTCGTTCTCTCTGGTGAGAGAATTGTTGTTTGTTCAAGATGTGCATCTTTGACACTTTTGCATTGCCATTTTATGTAATTTATTGATCCACAAGCTAATACATAAGCACAACCTCTGCAAGCTCATGTATCAAAATAACCTGGATCCAAAGTAATGCTAAAACATTGAATCAGAGAGAGAGAGAGAGAGAGAGAGCTAAACTGACTCAAACTGAAATTTGGTGCCATATTTAGACATAGTTTACTGGATAACAGCCTTTGGTATTTTCATGTGGTGATGGTGCTTGAGGGATCCTCCTGCTTGAACCACATGCATTGTAACTCAGTCAGAATGCAGTCTAAGGGTCGAGGTTATTTTCAGTATTTGTCATGTGTTTGTTGTGAGCAATGCAGTTTTTGTTCAGCATGATCGTTTGTATTATGCACTGTGTGTTGTGTAGAAGGACCACTGTTTTTTTAATATGTGGAATGTGAAGCAGCAGGTCCTGCTCTGACAGTCTGAGAGCATTGGCAATGAATAAAAATATGTCTACAAGCTTTAATTGTTCTTGTTTCACAAGCCTCATAAATTTGTGCAAGTAAAACAATCCTGTTCCCCTGCTGGGAGAAATCACTTTTACAGGTTCAAATGAGCTCAGCTTACATATCTTATTAATATTGTTATTTTTAGACAAAAATAAGAATAATTTCTCAGAATAAAGCCTTTTTCACTTTCTTGAAATTCCTTTTCTGCATTGTGTAGAACATTTAGACAGATGGTACTTTGGTAGAGGACATAGGACCTTAGAGTTCTGTATAGAACTATGCCTATGCAACTCTGCCACCAGCCACACTGCCCCTGAGACTCCCCAAGCCTAACTACTTCCAGCCCCGACTGGTAACACCATATCACCACCACTCAGCCCGCCACTAAGCTTCTCTGCATTCTGTGGAGTCTCCTGACCTCCGGTGACCTCACCTCATGGAGTCCTCTTCATCCTGCTTTGACGAGCTACCCCTGAACTGCACTTCTCTTATTGATTGTTAAATAAATCACTTTAAAATCATCTCCAGTCTGGTTGTCAGCTTTTGGGTCCATCTATAAACATTCAATCCGCCACATATCAGGTTTTTTTAGTTTTCATCAACCACCACTGTCAAATGGAATCCAAAATGTCACACCCTCATCAGCCCTCCTCATACCCTTTTATATATTCTATATCAGGATACAGTGCAAATATTCTGGATGAAGTTTAATTGTGGGGATAAAATGGCTATGGAAGAGCTTTTGTTGAGTGTATGGGATCGGTTTTTACTGGATTTGACCAAATCTGTCAACCACTGAGGCTCAGGGTCATCTGTGGAAGGTTTTCAAGTTCATCCACATATTTCTAAAAAAAATCTGTTTGCTCATCTACACTGTCTAAACAGAGATGGTGGGGAAGGAGGGGTTATTTGTAAGTACTTGTTCATCTTTTGTCACACACACACATACACACACACACACACACACTTTGGTAACATTAAGTCAACAAGGTTATATTAAATGTCACCCTGTTTTCATCAACATGCCTAATTCACCATGAATTCCTCCTTTACAATTATACTTGGACCTTAATGACACCATAACATTTTGTTAGTTCATTATCTTGTATTTTTCAAGATCAGACTCTCTCACATGCACTATACTATGTGTTAGTCAGGCGGGAGAAGATAATTACACAAAAAACACACAACCAAGCCTTATTGCTTTATACAGTATTTGCAGTATACATATAGACAGCTACCGTGCCATAAAACATCTGCACACATCTATTTAAAAAGAAAAGTCATTGTCTTGCTGACTCATGCGCTCATGGTTTCACCTGCAGTAACCTCTCATCAAGTTACTTAAGGTCATGGCCCCATGTTATCAGTTTTATGTGTGTAATGCTTACAAGGTTTCAAGGCCTTTGTTTTCTGTCAGCAGCACAAAGGTCTAACTCTAGAATTTAACATGCATTGGCAGAATCTTTTCTGTGTCAAATGGTGAACCTCATCATAATATTGAACTGTGGTTAATAAAAGCTATAAGCTACTGATATCATGAACATCCGACACAGGTAAACAAAGGTTTCTGCTTTCCAGAAGTCAGAACAACAAGGTGCTCAAGGTCATCATAAATGACAACTGAGTTGTGCCAGAATCAGAAGTGGTCTGCAGTCTCTCGAACACGACTGTAGCCACTTGTGCAATACAGCAGCATTAAAGACCCTTCCTTACTCTGGTTTTGTATATTTAGGCTGAATAAAACAGTAATATTGTGCTACCCCAGTGTGTGATATTAAATAGCATTCTGCAAACACAAAAGGCATGATGTGTAACAGCATGAGAGTTGAGTGTGCTGTTTTATTGGCAGCACTTTCTAAACAGTGGCAAAAGTAATCAGTGCCTGTCCCTTGTTGAGCTCAAACAATGTTTGGAGTTTAATATGCACACAGACCTAATGTTATCCTCAGTTATTAGAAATGATTGTTGTTCTTCTTTAAGTTAGCTGCTAACTGATGCTAGCTTCTTTTTAAATCCCCCACACATGGTGGCTGTGTTACAGGCTGATGAGGGGGTAATGCTGGGAGAAATGACATAAGTTATCAGATACTGGCAAGGCAAGAAATATTCCGGTTTACCACAATTATTCAGAAAGCAAAACACGTAAAGGGCCAGATGGATAGAGAAAAGAAAAACACGACCTAAACCCAAGTAAGCAGTGTACTTGCTGGGATCTGTTTTGAGGCATGGATAAATAGGAGAACAGAATAATGTCAGACTTATGATGTGCGTTCAAAATTGTATTGGGTTCCCTTCAGGTAAGAAACATACAGTGATCAGAACTGAGGGGACCGACTTTCCAGTCTGCACATTAGAAGTGAGTCTTCACAATGTGACTGTGAAATAACAATATTGGTTTACTGTGGAGACCATTCATAGCCTACATGTGTCTATGCAGCTGGCCTTGACTTGACAATTGTTGGCAGCAACACCAATCACGTGTCTCTTATTCATTGATTTTGTTTGGTGCAATACTCTGCATTTTGGCCAGACACACACACACAGTCCACTGTGAAGTCAACTGTTTGTGTCGGGACTGCAGGCTAACAGGGTTACTAAAGGTTACTTACATTGACCTCAGTTCAGCTCAAGATTCAAGGCTCAAGGTTATTTGTCATTATACAACACAGGGTTGCATGATAAAATGAAAGTGTGTAGAACTCCTTCATGCTACACAAAGGGAACATGCAGTAGATACAGTTATTTAGATATTCATTTTTTATATTAGTTTATATAAGTTTGACACTGTTAAACACTGTTCATCCATTTTGACTGATTGTAAACACCAAACATGAACTATGAAAACACCTCTCCTCATCCAGCTGTAGTTCTGCACTCTGTTGGTTTGGACCGAGTTCTGCCTAACGAGAGCAACAGCTTTATCTAGGATGTTATGATGGAGACAGGTCTCAGTAAAGATATGGCAGCAACAGTCTCTGATTTCCCTGTTGTCTGACCAGCCTTTGTGCCATTTGCCCCTGAGCCAGAAGCAGTCTTAAATCCAAAATGGATAAGCATGATTCTTAACCTGACTGTCATTAGGCGCTCTCTCTCTCTCTCCGTATATATGGAGAGAGAGAGAGAGAGAGAGAGAGAGAGAGAGAGAGAGAGAGGGAGAGAATGTGCACTGAAGATCTTGGAAGGTAAGGTTCATCTGTTCTATTTGCACGAAGTTTAACAGATAGAGACATCAGAACACAGTCAGACAGGTGTACAAATGTATTGATTTATTACACATTTGCACAGTATGTACATGTCAACATATACACGTGGATTGCACTTTCCAACAGGGAAAAGACTTAGACTGTCAATAGAATAAGTAAAAATGCTGTGCATGTTTACGATGGTATCCTGTCCTCAATTTCAGGTTCACCACTTTTAAACTTGTAATATGGAAGGTGAATGCCTATAAATATTAATGTGGAGTTGGGGCAGTTCCAATGAAAACAGTAGCACTTTTAAGTGTATATCCTTCTCAATGCAGTCACAGTATGGCTTCATTCTGGTGTCCATGTCCATTCCTTTGTTTCTTTCATGCACTTGAATTATCTAACAATACTTACAGGGTAGATATACACAATCAAACCAGCAATCAGACATGTCCTAAAGTGACAGCAGTGTTGGAGCATGAGACAGCCTAAATGAACAATGTCCAAGGTTGATGAAAACTGTATCTTCAACTACAAGGTTAAGTCAGAATGAGATTCTGATAACAATTATGCATTCATTACTCAGCAATTTCACCCAAGAGAAAAAATGAACCAATGTGAAATGACACCCAGATTTGTCAACATTCTATGTGACGAATATAAAAAGAACATGATTCACTGAACTTCTCGAGCTTAAAGGAGCAAACCAGTGTTATTCCATGTTTAGTCAATTTACTACAAGTCATGTATACTTAACATTGCTAAAGATCTAATCTTAGAACATTACATTTTAAGATGGATATCTTGTTTTTCCAGGGTTTGATATTAGGCATTTTGTCCTTTTAACTTCATTTTGAAATAACAATGATCTTTTAAAGACTACAAAAGAGGACACTGAGGGCATGTGTATTGTGCTTTTTTTTTGGGGATATTTTTGAGGGCAGTTTACATTAGTCCTGGCAGTACAGAGAAGGCTTGTAGGCAGATGCATGCCTATATTAATGCAGATAAAATGTTTTAGCAGCAAATTAAAGCAACAAATATAATTCAGTCTATTTACATACACAACAAAGCAGCTCCAAAATATACACTATGTACAGTAGTTCACTCTGCTTGACAACAAAGCCTAGTAGTCCGATTTTAACTTGTATCTGAAGTCCACATCGTAGGTAGGCTGGAGGATTCCCAAACCAGCACGGGACTGGTCGAGAGGTGGGACTTTAATAGCAGGGTCCAATAGTTCCATGTCAAAGTAGGACAGCACCAGGGTAAGGAACTGCTTTATCTCATACACAGCAAAGAATCTGCCAGGGCATTTGGTGACCCCTGAGCCGAAAGGCATATAGAAGTAACGCAGTCGCCGGCCATTGCGGTGGAAAGTGGTTTTCTCCTGACCCTTCTCATCAAGGAAACGGTCGAACTTGTATTCCTGCAGTGTGCAGAAGAGAGAGGGGGAGAGGAACAGGAGTTTTTAGTAGTTTCAAGTTATAGTGATTTCTTAATAAAGACTTGTAATTATTTTGCAGTTGTTACACAGTGGTCTTACATAGGGATCTTCATAGATTTCTTGATCGTAGTGCAGCATAGGTGGATATAGGGCAATGACATCATCTTTTCTTATGCGGTACGCTTCTTGGTTGTCAAGGTGTAGCAGGAAGTCCTCTTTGGCAACACGCACATTCATGGAAGCACTGGAAAGACGCATGGCTTCTTTTATGATGCTATCTATAGGAAGAAAGAAAGACATACAGGAAGACAATAGGTTTATAACATTTATTTACTGCATTCAAAAGGAACGAAAAATGGCTAAATAACGTACACAGACCACAGTGGTTTATTGTATACTATGTATGCAATACCAGTCTTACAACAATAACTCCCCCCCAGTAGTCTTACCTAGAACAGGCATGTTGTCCAGCTGCTCCCTGGTGAAGCTCAGTGTGGGGTTGTTGGGGTCAACCGTCAGACCCGCGTCCTCCAGAACTTTCTGCACCTCCTCACGAGCTGCTTTGATAGCATCTGGACTCCTGAGAATGACGCAGCTTGTTAACAATGTTACTGTCACTGATTAGATAGATAACGGGATTTTCATGGATTTTCAGGAGGATTTTGGTCAGTTTGTCCAAATATATGTTGCTACACATGATTAATGTTTTTCCTGAGCTCTTGTCACATTGGTGCAAGTCTGGGTGATGTGATTGCATCGTTCAGCTAGTTAGCCAGGAAATAATGCTAAATAGCCTGTTAAATACACAGTATGTCATTTCTGCTCCTCTGAAACTGCAATGTTTTATGGGGAGGAGCCATTGGTCAGTCCTTGTGTGCCGTTGCTGACTGACGTTCACGCTCTGCTGATGTAGTAAAGTTTGAGTTGGGTAAACACTGCATGAGTAAGGCAAATAAACACAAATGGTTCTGCACTCAAACTTGTTCTGCTGGTGGTTCATGCAACAATATAACAATCACCATTGCTGGTGGAAATCCGGCAGCCAGTTAGACTGGTCTAATGTGGTTTGAGATGTCGATAGCAACTTAACCACCCAAGCCCCGGGCTGTCTGTGAAGAGGTGTGTTTTTGTGATAATAATTACTCACACCTGACATTTTGCTGACAACAGCAAGACAGCTCATTTTATTTTTTGTTCGTGTGGTTCGTGTGGAGATGTCAGAGACTACAAATACACCTCCTTTGTAATTGCATCACTCATCACTATATTTTCACAATTATGGTAATTATAATTATGTAATTGTTAAGGTTTTCTTAAAGACGCAAATTGTGTTTTTCAGTGAACTAAATTGAGTATCTTATAGCAACAGCTTGGAAGAGGCTTTGATTTACTCTAGAATACATAGAAAATTAATTCTGCTAAAATAGTGAGGAGCTTGTAAATCTTTCTGCAGCTAACAAACTTTCACTGGCATCTGACTCTTGATCTGACTCTATGACCAAACACACTTTTTTACAGTCACAGTAAAGAAAAATAGAACTAACAGCATACCTGATCATATACAAGAGACTCCAGAAGGTAGCAGGTAGGGTGTTAGCCTGTGAAGCCCAGAGCAGAGCGACATGGGTCCTGGCCTTGCTCAGGTCATTAAAGGTAGATAAGGAATCATTCAGGATCATCCTCATAGCGATTAGATCTGAAACATTCTTCCTCTTGGACAAGTTTTCAGGATTCATGGTTTTTGCTAGGTTCTAGACATTTGAAGACAAAAAGTACAAAAAGACATTCAGATACACAAATTTATCATATGTTTATTTGATCATTGCTTCCACTGAGAGTTGTAGGAAAAGCACACTAACCTCGCGGGCACTGTAGCCACTCTTGAAGACATGGATGGGCAGGCCAGCCACCAGTGCCGGGAAGATCTTGTCAAATTCTTTAAAGTTTTCCAAAGCATTTAGCACCAAAGCTTTCTGAGCCTCCTGCCGAGCCTGACACTTATCTTCACCTAGGTCTTTACCAAAGAGTGTCAGGTAGCCAGACTCAAACATCACCTGAAGTACAGCAGGACAGATGGAAACCATTAGGAACAAATACAATGTTTTTGTTTCCAAATGTAGGGCATAGAGAATATGGAAATGCAAACTTATTTAAGTTTTATTTAAAAAAATAAGTCATTTTTTTTTTATGCAAATCTTATCTGGATTGTTTCTACAATCTATTGCAGAGCCATAGGCCTGATAGTAAACTACTTATTACAGTTTCTTAAATTCTCTTGCTCTCATTCTCAAGTCCAATTACTAACCTTGTAACAGAAAGCAAAGATGCCATCCACCTCCCAGTCGTCCTTGCTGGGGCTGAGTGTATCTGATCTCAGCATGACATCCTGGAGGTGGCCCATCATTGTCTCTATCAGGGAGGGCAGAGCCTCACCCTGCAGCGTCTTCAGAAATGTTTGGTGGAGGTTCTCTGTGGTGTGGCCATGGCGAGGGTCGAAGCTGTCATGGCCAAAAGCCTGGTGAGGAATGAAAGAAGATTTTAAACTCACAGATGAAAGCAAGAACAAGAAAAAAATCCTGACAGATTATGGTATAAATATTAAACATGAAATCACAAAAACTGACCTTGACTGATGTAGCAAAGTGAAACTTTCTCCAATCAAGGTGTCTCCCCTGTCTGATAACTGAATGGTAAGAGAAGGGGTCACACAGGAAGTGGATGTACTGGCCTGCGATCTTGCAGGTGAAAATATGGCCGTATTTGTTTTGGCGGCTGCGGAGGAACTGGAGAGGGTTGGCCCCGAACTGCAGAGCACAGCCCAGGTAAGGGATGAAGCCATTCTCAACTGCAGGTTCTCCAGGTCGCCTATGGCCATTGACAAGAAAGAGACAGCAGACAATATTCAATGCTGAGCCAAAACAAGTAAAAACTACCACCAGAAACACTGATGTGTGGGTTGTAGTTGTTTGCTTGGATTTAAACTCTGATGCCTGATACATTTTAATTAGTTAATGCTCATTTTACTGCTTGCTATTACAATATTCGTCAAAATTGATCCAATTTATAACCAGCTCATGAAACCTTTTTCTTTTTGTCTGTGTCCAGTGAAAACTTTTGTGAATCTCAAAAATAGCAGTTTTTCATGAAATCTTTTTTGAAGCTTTATTAGACTGCATTTTGAGGACAATTATCTTATTTTTTTAATGAAGTTTGGGGAGCTATTACTGGCCATGAAAGCGTTGGCTGGTAATGTTTTCCCCTTGTAAGTCTGTGTGTGTGTGTGTGTGTGTGTGTGTGTGTGTGTGTCTGAGCATGCTGTGGGAAAATGTGGTCCTGAGACACCTACACCCGCCCGGTTGACCTAGTGTTTTAAACTCTCGCCCATCTTTATAATCAGCTACATTTTTATTCTGAATATGTGTGGTAAGTGAATACACAACATCTCAGTGCTGAACTTTAAACAGGGTTACTTGGTTGCAGCCTAGCACTAACAGCACACCGTTTGTGAATCAGATGCATACCGAAAAAATGTGATCATCTTGTCAACAGGCTCACTTGTGTCATTCACAATAGTTTGGTTACATCAGTGGCCATGTGAATCATGCACATTGTTTTCCTGGAAAAAGCTACATTCGTGCTGATCTGTGTGTCACTCAGATCATTCTAGATCAGGACATTCCTATCACAGTACTTCAGTAAAATATAACAGCGTGGAGTAAAAAAAAAAAACCTTACCTGTGTCGTATCCCCACAGCAAGCCATAAAAGGCAGCAGAATCCCACCACGACTGCCCAGATCAGAGCGATGCTTATTATCATGGTGATGAAGAGAGGATGTTTTCTATGAGTTTTCCAAAGCAGAAACAATGAATGCAAAGTGACACCGCCTGTCACTGCAGATTGAGGAAGCAACCTGTGACTATCTTTCAGTAAGCAGTGCTGGTTCAACCCAGAGTGATGACAGGCAGCGTGCGGCAGGTTTTTATGCCTGCTTTAACCCTTAGGGTGGACCCAAGGGCGGATTCACAGGAATGGTATGATGTCATCACTGGAGCCAGTGTCAGCACAAACAAGTTTTATTCTGTATTTGTTGTGCAACCAAAGGAGCATTATTATACTATCTGCAATCACTTTCTTTGACATAACACTACGTATAGTTTTGGACAAAGGATGTTCAAAACCTGCTAATAATATTGCTAGATCAGATCTGTTGTTGAAATTTTGAACTTCACATCACACAAATTCATCTATTTATATTAGCAAAAACATGCTTCCAGATTTCATTTTCAGATCATGTTAGTTTTGTGAATTTGTCTTAAAATAATGGTAATCATCATTAAAAATAAATATATCAAAATCACCAAGCCTGTTCTGTCACAGGACTTTCTCTAGGAAATAGGATTCCATTCATGTGTGTGTGTGAGTGATGGCCTTGACTGGAGTCCATTACCTGAGGGACCATGCTGTGATAGCACATCTGGGTGGGTAAATAGATTCAAGGTCCCTGCTGTGTGTGTGTGTGTGTGTGTGCATGCGTGCGTGTGTGCTTCGGAAGTTATGGTTAAACAATAGCTGAGGTTGTAGTGGTAATATTTTCTCTATACTTGTGTAGATGTGAGATGTTTTAATTATAATATACTGCCTTTGAAGCATTTCACTGCACCTTTCTCTGTATGCTTTCTCAAAACAAGTAAAAGCAGTTTTGCTACAGTCACCATTTGTTGAGCATGTACCAGATTAATCAAAAATATACTATACTTTGACACTATTACTAATTATACTCAAGGACTCCAGGAGATCCACATATACTATTACACACTATTTTACACGATCAAGCAATTGAAAATCAAATGCTCCCAGCAAACATTTTGACGTCTTTTTCACGTCTAATCAACGTCGGTCAGGCAGGTTGATTCGACGTCTACCAGAGGTGCTGAAATGAAAGTTTTTCTGTCGTCCATGTCACGTCCCGACATGACTGGACGATGACTGGATATCTTCACCTCGACACAGCAGTAGGTAGAGGAAATAATTCTTGACAGTGTTTTTTCAGTTAAATATGTTTTCTTTGAGATCGTATTCCCCCTAATGTTATCATGTCGAAAAAAAGTCTAATTAAAGTCATGACGAGACGCCACATCTTCATCTAGATGCACGTCGAGAAAATGTTTTCTGGCAGTATTTATTTAGTTAAACCGCTCTAACATGCATATTTTTTCAAGGTCATATTTGCCCTGATATTATTTTATCATGTTGAAAAACAGTCGAATTAAAGTCACAACGTGACACGACGTCGATTTGGACGTCTTCATCTAGACGCAGGTCGAGAAAATGTTGCAAACTCTTGACTGTTGTGTGCGTATATATATATACGCACACAACAGTCAAAAGTTTGGACAAACCTTCTCATTTAATGGTTTTTCTTTATTTTCATGAATTACATTCTAGATTTTCACAGAAGGCATCAGAACTATTAATGAAAACATATGGAATTATGTAGTAAACAAAAAAGTGTGAAATAACTCAAAACATGTTTTATATTTTAGATTCTTCATAATAGCCACCCATTGCTTGGATTACTGATTTGCACACTCTTGGCATTCTCTCGATGAGCTTCATGAGGTAGTCACCTGAGATGGTTTTCCAACAGTCTTGAAGGAGTTCCTAGAGATGCTGAGCACTTGTTGGCCCTTTTGTCTTCACTCTGCGGTCCATCTCATCCCAAACCATCTGGATTGGGTTTAGGTCAGGTGACTGTGGAGGCCAGGTCATGTGGCGCAGCACTCCATCACTCTCCTTCTTGGTCAAATCGCCCTTACACAGCTTGGAGGTGTGTTTGGGGTCATTGGGCCTCATTCACCAATATCCTTAAGAATCTTCTTAGATTCCTTCTTAAGTTGCTCTTAAGAGTTTCCTTAAGAAACCCCTACGTCAGATTCATCAACGTGTTCATAAGCTTCAGAATTGTCCGAAGCTGTGTTCCTACATTGATGAATGCCACTTACTCGTAAATTGAGAGCGCGAGTCAGGTTTTGCGGGCCTTGGATGGAGAAATGCCACATATTATCTCTCAGCCTCAGCAAGTGCCATCTCTCGCTTATCTATTGTCTAGTCTGTATTCCTGTATTCTTTTGGAGTGAAAACATTTAGCAGCAGAAGCAGTGCAAGCTATCATTTCTGTTTGAGTGCATCAGCCAGCTTCTTTTGATTTTTTCAGCATTGACTAAGACTCTGTTACAAAAGTCATGTTGACACTCTCCCATCTTTGTTTTTGGGAAATGTGTAACTGCTTTTTATTTGAACTGGTCCTCTGTGAACTAACTCTCATCTCACTTTGTCAGTTAGAAGAGATGTCCAGTCAGCAGGTCTATTGGTGCAGCCTTTAGTCCTGATGCTGTGTCACTCTGCTGTGCTGAGGTAGAGGGACAGGAGCACCTGACGCTGTCACTGGGCTGGTGCTGAAATATGTTAAAAGTGCATCTGATGAGAAAAGTACATGTGACCACTGCATGTTATATTTTAATAAAAAACAAACAAACAGATGTTTGATGTGTGTTATACATAAGACTAATATAGACTAATAATAAAAATGTGATGAGATTCATTCAACTGTATTGTCATTGCGATGCAATACAGTCAAACCAGAGTGCAAGTGCAGTGTATGTATATTTAGCCTATGAATGATATGGGAAATATAAGGTGTGGAATATTAACAGTAATACACTTTAATTGCACTAACCTTAACACTGATGTAAACTTTAACAAACATAAACTGTGTCACAATAAACTAAAGGCTTACAACGACCCTATTAAAAAAGGGATCTTATATCTTGTATCTTCTTCACGATTTTCTTCCTCTTCTTTCCTTCTTTTCCTTCACTGGGTGCCGGATGGTTTCAGTCTTTTGGACCTTGTAAGTAGATCTCTCTCTTGGTCTTGGGGTCTCAGTGCGGTCAGATTCAGGCAGCTCGCCTTTCGACCCGCCCCTCCTCACAGAGGGCAGGTACAGTGCAACGAGCCAGCAACCCAGACAAAAGCCCTCGCCGTTATTTAATAGTCTTTGCAATGACGTACTGTTGCCCAGTATCCTGCTCGCAAACGTCCAATCTCTAGAAAATAAATTGGACGACTTCAGAGCCAGGATAATGTTCCAGCGGGACATAACGGACTGTAACATCCTTTGTCTGTCGGAAACATGGCTAACTTCCCTCGTACCAAACACAGCGGTTACTCCAGCCGAGCACCTCTCTGTCTTCCGCATGGACAGAACAGAAGAGTCCGGTAAAACAAGAGGTGGAGGAGTATGTTTCATGATAAACAACAACTGGTGTAAACCAAAGGAGACCAACATCATCTCGAATTCCTGCTCGCCCCACTTGGAGCATCTGAGGATTATGTGTCGCCCTCTTTTCCTTCCTCGGGAGTTTACTCAGTCATTTCCACGGCTGTATACATCCCACTATAAGCAGACACTGACAAGGCTCTGTCGGTGTTACACGACGTGACAATTAGACTGCTACCCACAATGATGAATACCTTTTCCAACCATTGATGAACCTCGAACAGTGCATTAAATGACCTGTGACATCATTTCTCATTGTTGAGGCCGTAATACCCATAGGCCATAGGAAGTCAGTGTAACGAGACGGTGGTGATCATAAAAAAAATGAAATAAATGAAAATAAAAATGAAATAAATAAAAATAACAATTTAGGAGGGCATACATATGCAGTGTTGTGTGTGATGTGTACACACACATTCACACACAAAACGTTCACTGCCACATAAACAATACTAATAAAATAATACTATAAAAATAGAAAATACTGTCAGAAAATATGACAGAATAACCATATCTAATGATATCACCGTCTCTTTTAAGTGATTATTGGCGTCATTGACCCGCTCATTGACATTACCTCAATCACCACTCTCTGTAGCGTGTGAGGCGGAGCATCCGTCATCAACAGTAACATTGTTATTAACATAGGTCAGCGCCTCCGCAGGGTCGGTGAACTTCATGCGTTTCCCGTTGTGTGTGGACTGCAGAGTGGCTGGATAGTAGAGACTGAACTGGATCTTTGCAGCATGGAGCTTCTTTTTGGACTCTGAGAAGGCTGTGCGTTGTTTGTTGACATCCAGGCTGTGTCAGGAAAGATGTGAAATCTTGATCCGTTGAAGGAAAGCAGGCCCTTCTGTCTGGCAAGGCGTAGTATCAACTCTATGGTTTGAAAGTGACGGAGCTTGACAATGAATGGCTGCGGTCTATCGCCACCGCCTGCTGGTTTTGGGGCCAGACTCCTGTGGGCTTTATCCACCAACGGTGGCTTCGCAAAACTGTCTTCCCCAAGCACATCGATATGTAGTTTGGTGATGAATTCTGTTGGTGGTGGGCCCTCCGCATTTTCTGGTATCTTCACAAAGTGAATATTCTGTCTGGTGTAGTTTTCCAGGTACACCACCTTCTCCCTCAAAGTGTTATTCTCTGTAGCCAGCGAAGTTTGGGAAGCTTCCACACAGCTCAATCTCTTGTCCAACTCATTCAGCCCGTCTTCCCTATCAGTAATTTGTTGGCAATACACACACTTGAATGTAGAGAAGCAATAGACGTCTGGTTCTCCTCTCGAAAACGAGTTGATATAAGCTTGCACAGCAGTAACTGCATTCACCAGCGCTTCCATGCTGTTAGCATTAGCACCTGCTTCTGCGCCAATGCTTGCAGAGGAGTTCGAGTCGAG
Source organism: Diplodus sargus (assembly GCA_903131615.1). Taxonomy (NCBI): domain Eukaryota; kingdom Metazoa; phylum Chordata; class Actinopteri; order Spariformes; family Sparidae; genus Diplodus; species Diplodus sargus. The sequence continues at coordinate 531,651 of CAEMYA010000341.1, read as the reverse complement.
CTGTGTTGTGGCTTTCCCACTTTGTTGTGCCGGTTTGGGAGGCATTCATCCACTCATAAAGCCACTTAATGTGTGTTTCCAACAAGGTTTGAACGGTTACGAGGTCCAAAATGTATAAATTTGATAGATTTCTGCGGGAGCTGTGGGAGACACGTCTACTCACTACTCATGCACAAGCGCCGCGCCCCCAGCCTGCTTCTGTCATCAATTCCTCACTCACATCAGGGTCCATACGTGACCTCTTTAAAATTGCCAGTATTCAGCCACTTCTTAAAAAACACTCTCTCAACCCAGACCAGTTAGAAAACTACAGACCCATCTCCAAACCTCCCTTTTTATCTAAAATCCTAGAAAAGATTGTCGCGGACCAGCTCCTGAAGCTGGTAGAAGGTCATAGAATCTTTGACAAATTCCAATCTGGTTTTTGCCAAAAACACAGCACCGAGACTGCATTACTATCCCTTTTTGCACAGCGTCTCCAGATTATCTCCAGAGCGGTGGTTCGCCAATTCTCTGCCCATAGTGATTTACATAGAGCAAAGCATCTCCACCATACCGCCGTGTAATTCACACAGAAAGACGGCGCTGCGGCTCCTAAAGAGGCGTGATGGTACATGTCATGTTGATGACGTCGATGTTTCCCAGGAGTTCCCCTGTCAATCTAAACCAACGTCAGACAGGCCTTGTATACTGATGACGATTATGTAATTATGTAATTTAGTGTGAAAAACGTAACTTTGTCACTTTCCAGGATGTTTGGTGGGTCAGGATCTCAATCACAAGACATTTATAACAGCGTCCATAAGATTGTAAACTGTCTGTCACTCCCTCACTCGCAGGGACAGAGGCTGTTTTCTGGGGGAAAGTTCCCTGAAGTCTCGGTTGGGAGGACTGATGGTCGCAGTGATTTATTTTCATCACAAACACTTGGTGAGTTAAAGTTTTTTGCCTGTGACAGACGCTGTTTTTCGTGCAGAAATCCGACGAAGAGTCAGGCCGGAGGACGGACATTTCTCCACGTACAGCTGTGGTATTTGTTTTCCTCATTAAGTTGCCAAAGACAGTTACAGTTACTACGTTACTTTTGTTTGGTCCTGTAACGTTGCTTTGTGGGACATTTCTCTGTATTTAGTTGACTGACGGACCTGTGTAGTTATCAGACTGCACTACCGACACGCCCTCGCTCCGCGCCTTGGCTTATCCGTTCACACTGGGGCGGTTCAGCAATAATGCGGCCCTGATACTACCTCCAGAGGAGGGTCAGCGCCAGAGCGAAATTTCCTCTCTGCATCTGAAACTTTCACATAGAGGAGGGTGCAGAGAATTGGCGCAGGATCCCCGCATGCAAACGGCATGCAATGACATTCTTATGCATGATGACAAAGGTGAAAGCTCCATACTTATTCTTCTTGATCTGACTGCGGCCTTTGATACTATCGATCAAGCCATTTTACTGGATAGATTACAGAATTGGGTTGGCATTTCTGGTACAGCCTTAAATTTGTTTCATTCCTATTTGACTAATATAGTCATATATAGTCAATTTAATGTCTGCATTAATAATCATGTTTCCTCTTCCGCTCCCCTGCTGTGTGGTGTCCCTCAGGTGTCGGTTCTTGATCCAGTTCTGTTCTCCCTGTACATGCTTCCTCTGGGCCATTCGTTCAGCCTCTTCCATGACATGTCATATCACTGTTATGCGGATGATACACAGATCTACTTTTCTGCGAAACCCAATAACCTGAATCAACTGTCCTCTCTCCATGAGTGCTTAGCTGCCACCAAAGACTGGATGTGTCTTAATTTTCTCAACTTAAATCCGGATAAAACTGAAATCATTTTATTTGGCCCTGATAAATTTGTCACTGCAGTTGATCAGTTTATTGGACCACTACGCACTAACATCAAACCCACTGCCAAGAATCTGGGTATCATCTTCGACCAACATATGACTTTTGACCTTCATGTCACAAAACTTGTCCAGTCCTGTTTCCTGCAGCTACGACATGTTATGTAATAAAAAGATTCCTGTCCCCCAGTGATCTGGAACAATTAATTCACAGCTCCATTTTCTCCTGTCTAGATTACTGTAACTCCCTCTATACTTGCCTCAGTCAGGCTTCATTAAACCGATTACAGCTAGTCCAAAATGCAGCCGCCAGACTTTTAACCAGAACCAGTCGTTGGTCCTGTATTACTCCTTTTCTTGCATCCCGTCATTGGCTTCCAGTGAAATTTAGAATCAATTATAAGGTATTACTGTTTACATATAAGGCACTTCATGACCTTGCCCCCAGTTAAATTTCAGATCTCCTTGTTCCTCATTCCACTCCTCGGCCACTCCGCTCCTCAAATTTCAGCCTTTTATCTGTTCCACGCTCTATCTGTAAAACTAAAGGTGACCGTCCCTTTGCTGTTTTAGCCCCAACATTGTGAAATAGTCTTCCCCATTCACTTAGATTCACTGAATCTGTGGACAGTTTTAAGTGGCTGCTCAAAACTCACCTATACAGGCAAGTCTTTCTATGGATTTCCTTTTTTTCCCTCATCTGTTGTGCCTCTTTTATTCATACCTCCCTTTTGTTTTATCTTCCCTTGCTTGTTCTTCTTGCTCTCTTTGTTTGCGTTTTTGTGTGTTGTTTTGTTTATCTATTGTTTGGAAAGCACTTTGAATCTCTGTGTCAAAAAGGTGCTTTATAAATAAAGTTTTACTTACTGTACAGACACAGGAGGTGAGGCAAATCCTCAGCACTGTGAATGTTAAGAAGAATGAGGGGCCAGATGGGATCCCAGGCAGAGCTATCAGGGACTGCATCTACCAGCTTGCAGATGTGTTTACAGACATCTTTAAACCGTCACTGTCCCAGGCCACTGGACCTGCTAGTCTGGAATCAACCACAATCAGTGCCCAAACAGACTAACATTAGCTGTCTAGATTAGGGATTTAACGGTATTTTTAAAATGTTGAAAAAACACTGATACACTGATAAACTGAAATAATTTGACTAAGATTTATATTTCAATAGATTTATTATATATTTAAACAGTCCAAATCCAAAACCTTAACAAAACACTGCAAAATCAACATTAAACAAGTATAAAATAATCAAAACTGTGCAAAATAGGTCATTGGCTTTTTGTGATGAGGCAGCCTGTTTTTGAAACGTGTCCTTTAATGTCTGCGTTACATAGGTATAATGAGATGTAGTGGCAGTAGCACTCGATTGGCCAGCAGACCCTCTCTGTGAAAAAAGTGAATAGAAAATGTTCATCGTTCCATCCATCCATTTTCGTCCGCTTATCCGGGGCCGGGTCGCGGGGGCAGCTGCCTGAGCAGGGACACCCAGACTTCCCTCTCCCCGGACACTTCCTCATGTCCCGCCGGGAGGATCCCAAGGCGTTCCCAGGCCAGCTGGGTGACATAGTCACACCAGCGTGTCCTGGGTCTTCCTCGGGGTCTCCTCCCGGCGGGACATGCCAGGAACACCTCCCCAGGGGGGCGTCCTGGGGGCATCCGAAACAGATGCCCGAGCCACCTCAGCTGGCTCCTCTCGATGTGGAGGAGCAGCGGCTCTACTCCGGGTGACAGAGCTCCTCACCGTATCTCTAAGGGAGCGCCCCGCCACCCTGCGGAGGAAACTCATTTCGGCCGCTTGTATCCGGGATCTTATTCTTTCGGTCATGACCCAAAGTTCATGACCATAGGTGAGGGTAGGAACGTAGATTGACCGGTAATTAACCGGTCTCTTCACCACGACAGACCGATACAGCGACCGCATTACTGCGGCCGCTGCACCGATCTGCCTGTCAATCTCACGTTCCATCCTTCCCTCACTCGTGAACAAGACCTCAAGATACTTAAACTCCTCCACTTGAGGCAAGAACTCTCCCCCAACCTGGAGGGAGCAAGCCACCTTT
>CAEMYA010000341.1:515058-527165 GCA_903131615.1 Diplodus sargus | reverse complement strand
TTCCTCTATGGAAGGCGTGTAAGTGGGATTGAGGAGATCCTCGAAGTATTCCTTCCACCGCCCGACAATGTCCCCAGTCGAGGTCAACAGCTCCCCACCTCCACTGTAAACAGTGTTGGTGGAGGATTGCTTCCCCCTCCTGAGGCGCCGGATGGTTTGCCAGAATTTCTTCCAGGCCGACCGGTAGTCCTCCTCCATGGCCTCCCCGAACTTTTCCCAGACCCGAGTTTTTGCTTCCGCGACTGCCCGTGCTGACACACGCTTGGCCTGCCGGTACCCGTCAGCTGCCTCAGGAGTCCCCCGGGCCAACCAGGCTCGATAGGACTCCTTGTTCAGCTTGACAGCATCCCTTACTTCCGGAGTCCACCACCGGGTTCGGGGATTGCCGCCACGACAGGCACCGGAGACCTTACGGCCACAGCTCCGGACAGCCGTGTCAACAGTGGAAGTGGAGAACATTGTCCATTCGGACTCAATGTCCCCAGCCTCCCTCGGTATCTGGTCAAAGCTCTCCCAGAGGTGGGAGTTGAAGACCTCCCTGACAGAGGGTTCCGCCAGAAATGTCATTATTAATTATTACTGTCATTGTTACTTCATACTAAAGGTGCAACCAACAGATCACTAAACTCACAATGTAGATCACATCACTTTTGTGAGAAAGAGGTTGGATCATGTTGCATCACAGAGCTGAGATGAAAGTCAGTCATCTCAGTCAGTTTGCGTTCACTAACTCAGTCCACCCAGTACATGTTTGTCTCAAATCTTCCTCACATCCTCTGCATCAATATTTGGGGAATTATTAGGTCGACTTTAAAAAAGTGAAATCTACAAATAATAAGCAGTGCAGATAACGTGCCAAATCACGGATCAACTTCGTTCAGTTATACCACTATCTGGTCAGTTTACATTAGTGACAACAGCAAATTAGTCAGAGAAAACTCGACACACACATACATCATGCACCCGAGCTTAAGGTTAGCTTACCTCGTATTCGCTGAACAGCTGAGGATGATGGTCATGTAAATTGAAAGTGTGTTGCCGCCCCTCGCAACAACTTTCTTCTCGCAGCTCCTGCAGATAGGGCTGCCATCCTCGACCAGCTGTCCCTGAGCATTCCTATAATAACCAAAATGCACCTACTTCAGATTTGGCTCTCTTTGAAGGCGGAAAAATGCCTTGTCACGTCCCCCCTCCGCCATGTCTAATTCACTACATAACAAGCGCAAGTTGTACGCTGCGCCTGCGTAGTGAGACTTGAAAGTATTTCACAAGTTTTCCACACCGTGGTTATCAACTGTGGCAGTTACCATGGTAATTAAAACTTAAACAGTAACCTTCATCGTCAGGAATTTTACCATGGTTTACCGTGACACCGGTAACCGTTACATTCCTAGTCTGGATGACTGCAGACCAGTGGCACTCACAGCAATCATTACAAAGTGTCTTAGTGTGTTGTTATGTGTATCTATTTGCTGCTTGGAAAGCACTTTGGATCTCTATGTCAAAAAGATGCTATATAAATAAAGTTTTACTTACTTACTTTTAAAAGACTTCCTTTAAAGCACATGAAAGCCCTGATTTTCCCATACCTTGACCAGCACCAGTATATGTACACAGGAAATAGGTCCACAGAGGATGCCATCACTACAGAACTCCACTGATCCACCTTGACCAAAAGGGGACATATGTGAGAATGCTTTTTATTGATTACAGTTATGCATTTAACACTATTGTCCCCAGTAGGCTGGTCACCAAACTCGTTGACCTGGATCTCAGCAACTCCCTGTGCATGTGGATTAAAGACTTTCAATCCAACAGCCCACAGACAGTCAGACTCTGTTCAGACCTCTCCTCAAGTCTGTCCCTCAGCACCGGAGCACCACAAGGCCACTGCTCTCCTCCTTCTACACATATGACTGCATCTCTACACATCCGTCAGGCATAATCATGAATTTGCATACAATATGTGGGGAAGGACTGATCTCGGGGATGAGATGGCCCACAGAGATCAAGTCTGCAAACTAACAGGAGGGTGCACAGACAACAAACTCACACTGAACATCCTGAAAACCGAAGAACTTATCGACTTCAGTGGACACAGTGAGGACATCTGTTATTTAACCATCACAGGAGAGGAAGCAGAGAGTTTCTCCAGCTTTAAGTACTTATGGACCCACATCTCAGAGGACATGACATAGACAATTGACAACATGGCTCTGATCAAAAAGGCTCAATAGCAGCTTTACCTTTTAAGGACACTTAAGAGAACCCACTTGTCTGCTGAGCTGCTCAAAGTTTTTCGACACTGCTCCATAGAGAGTGCACTGACATACTGTATCACATCACGGTAGTCCCATCATAGATCATTGCTTGCGTCTGTTTTATAATCATCTTATATTTGTACATCCTCTCCTTCCTGCTACAGCCTCATTTTCCTTTCTGAAATCAGGGTGTTGCGTACTCTACAGACTGTAAAGCCCACAGGAGAGGTGATTTATGGTTTGTGATGAAACAGATGCATAAAAACAAAAGCAAGTAAAATATGCCTTTTAGTAGTACAGTAGTACAATGTATTGTATAACAAGAGATTCTTGATTGATTGATTGATTGATTGATTGATTGATTGATTGTTTGATCGATTGATTCATGCTTTTTGTCCGTAACACTGTCAGGGACATCAGTTCAATTAAAGTTGATTTACTGCACATGAAAGTAATTTATCTCATCTCAAGTCAGACAGAAGGCGGGGTTGTCTCCTGAAGCCCAAGGTCTTAACAGGCATATCTAAAAGGAGTTCACAATCATATCAATATGAATTACCTGTAATAGATGCCTAGATGATTTGACGTGGGATAACAGCCTGCAAGGCCACCACAGCCAGAGATATGAGATAGTGGTCTAAATGAACAAGGTCAACACGGTTGATAACAAGTAGTTAAAGTATACTCAGCACCTTGACTTTAAATATGATGAAATATGGTTTATTTATTAGGGATAACATATCAAACACTTTTCGTCTGCAGGTCAGGCTCAGATCATATAACTGGGTGATTACTTACAGGGGAATACTTTTCTATTTGCTCCTTAGTCCTTGGTGTCATAGAGAGCTTATCAGTACCATGAACAGACCGATATGATAATTGTATATATATTATATAGTGTTGATGTTTTAAACAATTTTAAAAAACCAAAGACTAATACCTGCAGAATGAAGTACACCCACTGTGTAGGAAGATTGACTACCTCTCCTTCCAGTGAATTTCAATCTGCATTTGTATTCTTGAATTGTCTTCAGGTTATCAGCCGCTCTATTGACCTTGACACACAGTTATCCCTTTTATCTATACTGCTGTCTAGCACATGAATGGAGGCTAATGTGCAAGGCGAAATCTTCTCAGCAGGTGCAATTGCCAGCGATACACACTCACACAACCATGGAGGAGCCACAGGAATACAGGAATTTGTACTTTTTTACTGTCCTTTATTTTAGCAGGGATATTCCCACTGAGATTCAGAATCTGTGCTGGTCAGATCAGCAGCATAACAAATTTCACATATAGCAACAAAAAACAACTTGAATTGAATTTGTTATCATGGCCATTATATCCAATGAAGACGCTGCAGTTCAATTTAAGTTTTTTAAAGCACTTCATAGTAGGATTTCTAAAATATGGAAGGATGCTGGTATTTCTAAAATAAAAGATCTCATAACTTTTGACAGCTCAGGATCAAATTAAATCTCATTGAAACGTTTTGTTTTTTGTTTTTTTTGTTAGTAATTTTATGTATTTCATTTGTTTCTATGCAAATCCATTGTTGCAAGTTAAAATTGCAACAAACTATCATGTATTTATTTACCCATATAATTACCTTTCCTAAGTTGTATTGTTGCATTCTTGTGTGACACAATAATTGCTAAATAAAACCTTTGGAGGTATACACTGATACTAAATTCTGAGAGAGCAACTCATTGTTTTGGTATAAACACATGTGAGGTGTACATGGCATACTGAACAACCACAACTACGTAACACATATATGAGTAAAGCCGGCTCAAATGCCTTTCCAGCAGTTTGGAATGTTTCATTTCAGTTGTTGTCAACACAACAGCCTTTTCTGTTTTCAATCAATCAATCAAAGCTTTATTGTCATTTAGTGCAGCAAAAATGAGATAGCGTTTCTCCGGGATCAGTAACACAAACACATTAAACATATAAAATATATACATAAAATAATCTAAAACTAAAACTATGCCAAAAGCTGATGAAGTGCAGTAGTGTGCATGTTTCAGATCAGTAGTTCAGCAATCTAACAGCTTGTGGAAGGAAGCTGTTGATAAGTCTGTTAGTTCAGCCTTTTTGACTCCATAACCATTTTCCTGATGGCAGTAGGTCAAAGTATGTATGTAGAGGATGGGAGGCGTCCCTGATGATATTCAGTGTTCCTGCAGCAGCTTAGGAAGAGTTCTTGGACAGAGGGGAGGGACGCTCCGATGACCCTCTCAGCTCCTCTCACTATTTTCTGCAGCTCTTTTTTGTCTGACATACTGCAGCTGGAGTACCATGTCGAGATACAATACACCAGAACGCTCTCCACCACACTGTAGAAGGTCCTGAGGATGCTGGTGAAGAGAGAGGCTTGTTTAAGCTTCCTCAGGAAATACAGTCTCCTCTGGGCCCATTTTGTGATCCCTGAGGTGTTCTTACTCCACCTTAGGTCCTGTGAGATCTGCACTCCGAGGAACTTGATGTTCTCCACTCTCTCCACTGTGCGGCCACTGATGCTGAGAGGAGCGTGCTCAGGCTGTGACCTCCGGAAGTCGATGATCATCTCCTTTGTCCGCATTGAGCACCAGATTATTTTCTCTGCACCAACCCTCTAGGGGTATTACTTCTTCCCTGTACATTGATTCCTCATTTCTATGAATGAGTCCCACCACTGTGGTGTCATCTTCGAACTTGATAATCTGGTTCCCCTCGTGTCTGGATGAACAGTCATGTGTTAGCTGTGTAAACAACAGTGGACTGAGTACACAGCCTTGAGGAGATCCCGTGCTCAGCATGATGGAGTTGGAGGTGTTATTTCCGACATGGAAAGACTGAGGTCTCTCCATCAGAATGTGGGACATGTGGTGGTCTTCAGTAGGAGGAGTTTCTCCATTAGTCTCTGGGGGATGATGGCAATGAATGCTGAGTTGAAATCTATGTACAGGATTCTAGCATAGGTATCTTTCTGGTCCAGTCGAGTGATGACTGAGTGCCAAGTCGTGGATATTGCATCCTCTGTGGAGCAGTTGGGACGATAAGCAAACTGATATGGATCATGTGGTGCAGGGAGGCTGGCTGTGATGTGTGGTTTGACAAGCCGCTCAAGACACTTCATCACAATTGGTGTCAGTGCGACGGGGCAGTACTCGTTCAGACATGATACAACTGATGTCTTTGCCACTGGTATTATAGTGGATGTTTTGCAGCATCTGGGGACGATGGCCTGACTGAGGGAGGTGTTGAAGATGTCCGTCCAGACATCTTATATTTTCACAGATGATTGGCTTTTTTTTCCATCCATCCATCCATCCATCCATCCATTCAGTGTGTTTACATGCACAGTTTAGTCGGATTACAGCCATAGTTCGACTATGCTACTCACTCAGACAACTGCAATTATCCGAGTATACATGCCGGTGAGAAAATCAGATTATTGGCCGGAGCATGTCATACCCCGGTACAATAGGTGGCGCTGTGCCCATTTCAACTAGTGGTAACAGAAACACCTCCGGCTGACCTCTTTACGTCACCAGCTGCCTCGGCATTCCAGAAAGATGGCGAACGAAGAGCGAGACGAAGCTACATCTTTGTACACTTTGTATATGGTGTACATGATAATTACACAAACTAGATGCACAATGGCGTTCTTTCTTGCTGTGATTTCGGAGGAAAGACGCCGCCGCCGTCCGTCTATCGGCTCACCGATACCGGGGGAAAATCTCGCTCCTGCGCAGAACGCAAAATCCGATCCGATCTGATGGAACGTATACATGCAGGAGTAATGCGACTATCAATCGAATAATCTGGGTGCTTTAATTCGACTATGAGAAATCCGATCCGGTCCGATTTTAGTCAGACTAAGGTGTATACATGCATCTTAAAGATCCGATCATAGTCGGACTAACACGGTAATTTGGTTTTCTTGAGTGTCATGTAAATGCAGGGAATGTCTTTCGCTTATCCGGGGTAGGGTCACAGTCAGTACGTTTACATGCACAGCTTAGTCCGATTACAGCCATAGTTCGACTATGCTACTCAATCAGACAGCTGCAATTGTCTGAGTATACATGCCGGTGAGAAAATCGAATTATTGGGCCAGAGCATGTCATACCCCTGTACGATAGGTGGCGCTGTACCCATTATATAGAGCCACCTCCAGCTGACCTCTTTACGTCACCAGCTGCCTCGGCATTCAAGAAAGATGGTGTACAAAGAGCAAGTCGAAGCTACATCTTTGTACACTTCGTATATGGTGTACATGATAATTACACAAACTAGATGAACAATGGCCCTTTGCTTGCGGTTATTTCGGAGGAAAGACGCCGCCACCGTCCTTCTACTTCCGGCTCACGGCCCCGGGAAAAAAACTTGCACCTGCGTAGAATGCAAAATCCGATCCGATCCGCTGGAACGTATACATGCAGGAGTAATGCGACTATTAATCGAATAATCTGGGTGCTCTAATTCGACAATGAGAAATCCGATCCGGTCCGATTTTAGTCAGACTAAGGTGTATACATGCATCTTAAAGATCCGATCATAGTCAGACTAACTCAGTAATTCGGTTTTCTTGAGTGTCATGACTCAAGCACTGAGTGGCAGCAGGGTCAACAGGGTCAGAAGGGTATTCCAAACATCCTTCACCCTACGCCTTCCAGCTCCACCTGGGGGATCCAGATGTGTTCCCAGGCCAGATGAGCTATATAATCCCTCCAGCGGACTCTGGGTCTGCTGTGGGCTCTACTCCCAGGCCCTTAATTGTGCATGGTACCCAGAGGGTATCCTAACCAGATGCCCGAACCACCTACTCCAATCCAAGGGGTAGGTGTACTTCAACCTGAACTCCTCAAACTAGTTTCAGCCGCTACTATCTGTGATCTTGTTCCTTTAGTCATCACCGACAGCTCGTGGCCATAGGTGAGGTCCAGAATACAGATATACTGGTAATTTGAGAGCTTTGCCTTCTGAATCAGCTCCCTCTTCACCACAACGGTGGTGGTTTACAGAAGTCCATTACATACGTTCATATGTAACCAGCTTTTTTTCCACGTCTGGATTACAATTAGTTTCACAACAGAGAGTCTGCTCTACAAAATGGAACCTTTTTACAAGCTGATCAAGACTCACTTGCTTGGACTTTCTTGTTTAGTTTGTATTATCATGTTGATTTTTATTCTTTTAATGTTTTAGCGTATCTTTAATGTCTGCATGTCACGTATGCTGCTCTGCCTCTTATTTGAATGTTGTCTCTCATTGTGAAAGACTTTGTGACTGTTACATTCAATGTGAGTAATTCTGTATTTGGAATTTTCACAGAATGCAACTAAAACAATCAGAACCACTGTGGAAAACATCTTAAATGCGTGTGTGCTGATCCAGTTTGTTTTCTGTAGTACACTGCCCTCTACTGACAAAACGCCTGCACTACATATCACTCCATGAAGAATATTTTTGCTGATCAATCACCATCACATCACAGCAGTCAGCAGGTTGATGCAACACACCAGGGCCGATATTCACAAAGAATCTTAAGGCTAAAAGTAGCTCCTAACAGACGAATTTAGGAGCAACTCCTAAAAATAATGGGCATGTCAGTCGTAACTTTAGGACTCCTAATTTTTGAAAATAAGAGTTATTCACAAAACATTTTAGGCCTAAAAGTAGCACCTGAGTCTGGGAGAATTAGAAGTAGTCCAGAGGACTCCTAACTCACCAAGACCTGGTCACAGCCGAGTGTGTTGGAGACGCTAAATGACAGGGAATTATTAAAATGATATCGGATGGACCGCGAAGGGACTGAAGCTGTGGTTGAGTTGTTGAGGGGCGCAATAACGTCCACAATCAACCGAAACAATCCAATAACGCACGTTTAAATGTTTGGCAACACTCCGGTATTTGGCTGCGGGGAAATGCAGCTCTTCACACAGGACTAGTATTACCTCAAGTGATTTAGAAATCATCCCACCACGTCTGTGTTTCGTTCGGCACATTCGCACAGGATAAGCGAAGTCTGTGTTTTAACTTGAATTTACTGAAATTATCCTCCGGATCGATCTCACCGGAGCCCTTGTTGGAGCAGCACAACGGTTAGATATGGATATTTTTAATATAATAACTGGTGAGCCTGTTGAAAGATGGAAAAGTGTTCCTTACCGCATGCTGCCATCCCACTAAACATTAGACGTCTGATGGACGTGTAGATCATGTCTATATTGCGAAAATGACCTCGAAAAGACGTCGTTTGGACGTCTAATGTTTAGTGGGATGCCTGTAATTCATCTAATCATCTTTCGAGATTTTGCTCTTCTGATGAGCGTCCTGTCCTGAATTTGCACCCAAAATGCTGTCAAAACTTTCATTCTTAATTCCCAACGCAGCCTCCATAATTCTCCACCGGGGAAAAGGCAGAAAAAAGGTGGAAAACACAAAAAAAACATAAGAAAAACAAAAAACGACCCCAAATCACCGAGATGTCAAAGACAAAAGATTAAGCTACCACATGTCACTGATGGCACGCCGGCCTAAGGTTGCCTACCCCTGCTACAGAGTTCATTTCTTCCCTTAAAACAGGTCTCTTAACCAAATCTCTTGATCTCATCCAAAATGTATTGCTGCAGCTAAAACACTTAGTTGCAGCAGGACATACACTTCGAATTTGGCTGGCTGCTAAATTCAGGTTACAACAGAGAGTAAATATATATATATACAGGTACATCTAAAAAAAATTTAATATCATGAAAAAGTTCAATATTTTTTGTCACTCATTTCAGAAAGTGAAACCCACTTCATTACACATAGAGTGAAATATTTCAAGCCTTTATTTCTTGTAAATTTGATGATTATGGCTTACAGATAATGAAAACAGGAAATTCAGTGTCTCAGACAATTAGAATATTATGAAAAAGTTCAATATTGGAAAGTCATGTTGCCACACCCTAGTCAGCTAATTACCTCAAAACAGTTGCAAAGGTGAGCCTTTAAATGGTCTCTCAGTCTGGGTCAGTAGGCTTCACAATCATGGGGAAGACTGGTGACTTGACAGATGTTCAGAAGACAAGTCAATGACACCCTCCACAAGGAGGGTTAGCCACAAAAGGCCATTGCTAAAAAAGCTGGCTGTTCACAGAGTGCTGTATCCAAGCATATTCATAGAAAGTTTAGCAAGGGAAACGTGTGGAAGGAAAAGGTGCACCAGAAAAAGGGATAACCACAGCCCTAAGAGGATTGTCAAGCAAAATCCATTCAAGAATTTGGGGGAGCTTCACAAGGAGAGGACTGAGGCTGGAGTCAGCACATCAAGAGCCACTACACACAGACAAATCCTAGACATGGTCAATGATGATTTGGGCTGCCATGTCATCTGCTGGTGTTGGTCCACTGTGTTTTCTGAAGTCCACAGTCAACACAGCTGTCGACCAGGAAATTTTAGAGCACTTCATGCTTCCTTCTGCTGACAGGCTTCATGGAGATGCGGATTTCATTTTCCAGCAGGACCTGGCACCTGCCCACACTGCCAAAGGTACCAAAAGCTTGTTCAATGACCATGGTGTTACTGTGCTTGATTGGCCAGCAAACTATCTTGACCTGAACCCCATAGAGAATCTATGGGGTATTGTTAAGAGGAAGATGAGAGACACCAGAGCCAACAATGCAGATGACCTGAAGGCTGCTATCAAAGCAACCTGGGCTTCTATTACACCAGCCACAGGCTATGAACTGCATAGGATGCTATCAGCCTGTGGCACTGCACAGGTGTATGTGTCTTCAGCAAGACAAATGGCAGATGAGGTTCTCTGGAAAACAGAAGCCAAGTCTGTACAAAGTTAAATGTTTGAACTAAAGGTTGTTATCTTTTTAAAATCCATAGGATGGCAGTAGCAGTTCAGTTAAGAGACAGACTGACTGTGCATCCTCCACCCTCCTCTTCATCTGTTCTGTGTAGGGTTCAGAGTATGGTTTACATACCTCATGATGAGGAACACTTCAGCTCTGAAATATAGCTGTATTCTTTATCACACAGATGCTACCCACTACAGAGGAATATTATTACTGTGTCAAAGTGTGCCATTCACGAAACAATATGCTAAATAAGTTCCCTGTTCTTTTGCCTTCAGGTTGTACATTGGAGTCCAAAGACTATTTAACATTTGGTCCTTTAGATACATTTTCATTGGTTGCTTTCTCTGTCCCCAAATTGAACAACAATAATTTCCGCATTGTTGCAACAAAGTGCCATAAATGTACAATTGTAAACTAGACGACACTGAAGCCTTTGATTCCGAAGAAATTTCCTTTTTCCACTGTTATTTGAATCATTACATTATTTGTACAACTATCTACAGTCACATTTGTTGACCAAAATAAGAATCAAAGCTTAACAAAGATTCCTAACATCTTTCTTCCTTCCATTTCAGATTATGTTATCAGATAAACTCATATTCAAGACATACATTTACACACACACTTTAGGGACATTTGGTCAGCCAAGGCTGAGGCTAACATGATCAAGGGCCTCCAGTGACATCCCTGTAGGTAGCTGGCATGCTGTATGCATGCCTTGCTAGAAAGTGGAACATTCTAGAGTATTTGTTTTGCCCTGAGCTCAGCCGTGTAAGCAAAGTCAAATCTTTTTTATTTATGAAGCCCAATAACGCAAATGACAATTTCCCTCAGGGGGGTTTACGATCTGGACAGCATATGACACCCGCTATCCTTAGACCCTTGATTGAGATTAGGAAAACCCATGCTTCCTTGGACCTCCTCTGTGCTGTCTTTGGGGTATGGAAAGGAGATGGCCAGGGGTCAGAGGGGTTTCCTTCAATCATCACTACATTTTTTGTTTATTTTATATTTGTTCACCTCCATGCCCCCTTCTACTGAAGCTAGCTTTGCACATGATAGAGATGCAGGCTTATCAACATCAGAAAAGGAAGTGTGGGGTTTGGATTGAGTGCAGTGGATTGCGAGAGGATCACCAGTGGCATCTCCCAAATTGCCAGCGGGACAAAATGTCACCAAGGGCTGTTCCACTTAAGAGAGAGGCCCAAGTACAGGGGGTGAGTTTTACTGGCTGGATACATTCAGAATCTAGCCTGGGCTTTATGTTTTTTTCATCTTACCACCAGCTTTAATGGCCAGGCACCTGCATATCTTAAAGACCTAACAGTACCCTATTACCCCACTGGAACACTGCACTCTCAGGATGCAGTGTTACTTGTGGTTCCTAGAGTCTCCGAAGGTAGAATGTGAGGCAGAGCATTCAGCCATTCAGCTCCTCTCCTGTGAAACCACCTTTCAGTGTTGATTCAGGAGGCAGACACCCGCTTTGTGTTTAAGAGTAGGCTTAAAACTTTCCTTATTGGTAAAGCTTATAGTTAGGGCCAGCACAGGCTCTCGGCTATGCTGCCATAGGCTTAGACTGCTGTGGGATTTCCCATGATGCACTGCACTCCTCTCTCTCTATTTTCACACATTCATGCCTCTCATTAATACATGTTACTAACTTGGCTTCTTCTCCAGTGTCTATGCTCTCCATCTTGCAGGTACCCAAGCACGATGGTTGGCCCTGTAGCTGTGGTCGTGCTTGACTGTTAACTGTCATCATCATTATTACTATCATTATTATTGTTATACTTTTAGGATGATTGATGCTCCTATCTCAATTAGTAAAGCTGTTTTTACTGCT
Source organism: Diplodus sargus (assembly GCA_903131615.1). Lineage (NCBI taxonomy): Eukaryota > Metazoa > Chordata > Actinopteri > Spariformes > Sparidae > Diplodus > Diplodus sargus. The sequence continues at coordinate 515,213 of CAEMYA010000341.1, read as the reverse complement.
GTGGCTGTTTCATCCAACAATGGTTTTCCAAAGTTTTCCTGAATCATGTCACATTTTAGGTTTGGCCTTACGTGCAGAGATCTTGCTGTATTCTCTGAGTCTTTTAAAGACATTATGGATTGCAAATATTGAAAGCCTTAAATTTCTTACAGCTG
>CAEMYA010000341.1:479662-501252 GCA_903131615.1 Diplodus sargus | reverse complement strand
CAGGTTACATTTACTCATTTATCAAAACTGCCTGTGCCCATGTTTTTCTAAATGTGCAGCTCATGAGCTTTTCAAAAAGGAGTGTGGAATTTATCAATTTTAAGCAAAGCTTGGAAAAATGAGACAGTGTCCGCAGGCACGATGTCAAACAGGCTCACTCAATGCACCAAGTGTTGTCTGAAAAGGAAAGACTACAGAGACAGAATGGAACTGGAGAGATTTTACTCAATGCAACCTCCAAAGCATGCTTTTCAACTCCTCCTTAGCTGGGGGAAGAAAAAAAACAGAAAACAAAATGACTGGGTTCTTGATTTCAGTCAATTTTCTTCTGTTAGTTTGTTAATTACGGAGCCCCAGACATGACATGGTAAAAAAAAAAGTGAAATTGTGGCCACAATATAGCTACAACGTGCACACAAAATACTAATTCGTGGCCACAAAACACGAATTCATGGCACGAAATAAGTATCAGCGCGCACGAAATACTAATTTGTGGCCACGTAGTAGGTATAATGTGCGCATGAAATACTAATTAATAAGGGTTAGTATTAATATCATTCCTGGACAGCCGGATAAGCAAATCGAGCGCACCTTCTCTACAACCTGCAATAGCCTACGTGATGTCCTTAAGGTGAGTGTCTTTTCTTATACTGTTCTAGTCAATATCTTGTTATCCCACATTTAAGCATCTCTTTTGAAAGTAGCATCATGTGTGTCAGACTCTCAGCTGAGGGAATACATAGGCTATATGAGCCGCAGCGTTTAATGATGCCACCGAACACAGCCGTGCAGTTACAGTAGCGCTCATTGTATGTATTGCGTTGTCAAGGGAACCTATAGCCTATCAGTGATCAGAATCTAGTTTGTATTGATTTGCAGGTTTTTGTTGCTCTGACTGAACTACTGAAGGTGTCTGTAGTGTTCTCTGGACATTTGTTCTTCAATAAAATCACAGAAAATGAAAAATTCACTATATTATAGGCTTAATTAAATAACTGCCTAAAAGCGGGATAACAAGATATTGACTAGAACACAATAAGACACTCACCTTAAGGACATCACGTAGGCTATTGCACTTTCTAGAGAAGGTGCGCTCGATTTGCTTACCCAGCTGTCCAGGAGTGATATTAATGTCATTAATTAGTATTTCGTGTGCACAATATACCTACTTCGTGGCCACGAATTAGTATTTTGTGCGCACGTTACAGCTATATTGTGGCCACAATTACATTTTTTTTGACCATGTCATGTCTGGGGCTCCGTAGTTAATGGATGTGCTATGGGAAAAAGTTAAAGACAGTCAATCTTTTATTTAATCAAATAATTAATTCTGGCTTTGCAAAATCAACTACAGGCCACAATGTGAAAAGATCACAGCTCATCAAGTAAAGGCCTGTTGGAGGCTAATTAAACACTTTTGAATAACTGCATTTGGCAAATCAATTGACCAACTAAGCAAAGTAATGAGGCACATTATAGTTTTTAAATGTTAACTTGCTTGAAGTTACTCGAGCAATACTTAAAGAGCAGCATGAAAGATAACAGAGCTTACTTCAACTGACACTGACATTCAATCAAAACCTGTACAAGCTTTTGCCAAACTAGAGAACCTGTCTGACACACTGCACTGCACCAGGAGCTACACACACTGAAAACAGACTTGACAATGTGAGCTGATTTGCCTATGGGAACATCTTTATTCCCGACCGCCTGAAAACAATTAAAACCCACACATCTTTCACCATTGGTTCCTCAGCCAGCTGTGTCTCTTCATGACACCACAAACAGGTTCAGTTCCACGATAACAGTGACAGTTGCTTATGTTGTCTGTCTAAGTTCAGAGAGAAACCACACTGTCAGTGCTGCTCTGCAGTGCATTTCCCCCACAAATCAATAGGGTAAGGGTTAAGGTTAGTAAGATCAATACTCCTAGTGATAAGATCCTCTGAAAAGCTGTTCTGAGGTAGATGCAAAGTACAAATGTACAAAGAACGTAAGGATTTCTGGTTTATTATAACTTTTAATAACGACTGCTCCAGACTGCAACCACTGAGTTGTGTCTCAAGACGATTTTGGGAAAATTGTATAACTTGTGATTCTAATGCAGCTTGCAAATATGTCCCCTGTCTTTTTTTTTTTTTTTTAACCATCATTGCGAACTCATCAAATTGAAGACCTGAGCCATGTTTCAGAAAGAAAACAGCAGGAGTGGAGAAAGTAGCCAGTAAATTAAAACTACTATTTAAATCAGCTTAATCTAAAAAAATGCATCATTCACCAGACTAAAATGTCCTTAATGCATGATAGTGCTGGAAATGTAGTGTAATTTTATCATTTTTGTCTACACTACATTTTTAGATAGCCTGTAATCTGACAGCAAGGAAATTAAGATTGTAGCAGCTGAGGATCAAAATATGTCTCAAAAGGACAAGATACTGTAGTGTGTTGGGGTAAGTGGGTGGAGTTTCCCAACATACTTTGTACTTTTTATACTTCGAGACAATGCGTTTAAGACCATAAGCCAAAGCCAAGCGTGTCTAAATGCGCTCTACATCACCACAAATGTTAACTGTCAACCCGTAATTGGTGTTGCTGTTCTTCACACCGATTTTACAAATGTTTCTAATAGATTGCAGTTGTTGGAGTAAAAGCCATTCTCACAGCATGAGTGAAGTCATGCAAACGGTTATTGATGTCCTGTCAATATTAACATCGAGCTGTGTCCTGGTGTCAAAATAGCTTATGTCCTTAAAGGGATAGTTCGGGTTTTATGAAGTGGGGTCATATAAAGTACATATCTATAGTCGGTCTGTTCCCTACCGTAATCACAGATCAGCACAGCCTCAGTTTGGACGAGCAGAGAGCTGCTCCAGCCAGACGCTCAGCTTTGTACTGCAGTGAACGGGGTCCAGAGAAAAAGTGAAAAAAAAACCACCTAAAAAAAGGCTCACCTTAACAAATCTATAACAGTTCAAGGCCTTTCTTTTGGCACTACATTTTCTCAACCGTAGAACCTCCGTATCCCTACGCAGTTGCGCTAATGCGGTGGGATACGGAGAGTTAAGTTTACAGGCATGAAAACGGGTCAGGGGTGAAAAAGGTGAGAAGGGTATGACCCCTGTCGGGGGGATGCTTTTTAATATTTCATATTAAAAAGCATCAATCTGATGCATTTTGAGAGAGAAATCAAGCAGAATTACAAGACAGTATGAATGTATAATACTATCTATCTATACATGCTCACATTATGCTATATAAGAAATGAGACTGACAAATTCTCTCATGACATGCGCAACAGCACAACTTCAATAGCGCAGTCTGCTGCAGAATGAAAAAAGCAAGTCCTTAAAGAGTGTGTTTTGACAAGGTGAATATGGGTTTTGAAGAAGTTGCTGTCTCTCTGCTTGAAAGGAAGGTGTTGGCTATAGGCTACTGTGTTGATGCTATGACCTGCACCACAGTGTGCCTGCAGTGCATGGCTGCCCTTGTTTGCATAGTTAATAGCCGTTTTTATACTGGGCAGCAAGCTGCCAATTCGGCTGTGCTTTTTGAGGCTAGGTCCGCGGATTTAGACACAAGGCGGTTTATTGGAGGTCTGTCCTGGTCGCTAATTTTCCGCCTCGGAGGCTATCTGAAACCGAGACGTCGATGTGCCGCCCCCTGCGTGAGATGGGCGGAGGTGTCGATGACCTGCACTGTTGTGCGACCCACAGCCGGACATTTTTAAAACCAAGAAACAGACAGAGAATGCAACATTCTTTACCTTCAACCTTCAGTCAGTCGCCTCACCTCAGCATCATCGACACGTCTTGAAAATGATTTATAGGGATTTTAGAAACGTTGTTTTTATCGAATTCAACGCGCATGTTCGCTGTTCACTGATAATCTCTGGTACACTTCCATGCCCCCCCCACCCAATAAAAATATTTTCTCATCGGATCTATGCGATTCACGTAGGTCACCTATTTTGGTTTCAAAACGGCGAATTTCGCCGAAAGGTGAGTGATTTTCATGCCTGAGTTTAGTTTTTATCGAAAGTAAACCTCTCGTCCAGCAGCTGGGCCTCGCGCTGTATTTCGCTTTTTGCAGATCACCTGTTGCCCAGTTGCGCTAATGCGTAGGGATACGGAGGTTCTACGGTTGAGAAAATGTAGTGCCAAAAGAAAGGGAGGCAGATTTCTTAAGGTGAGCCTTGTTTTAGATGGTTAAAATTCGCTTTGCATCTGAACCCCGTTCACTGCAGTACAAAGCTGAGCGTCTGGCTGGAGCGGCTCTCTACTTCTCCAAACTGAGGCTGCGCTGATCGGTGATTACGGTAGGAAACAGATCGACTATAGATATGTACTTTATATGACCCCACTTCATAATCCTTTATCCCTATCCCTTTAAAGTTATTCTTTTGATTCCATATTTGCCCCAATAAAACGTATTCATGAGCCTTCAATATAATATATACTCTGAACAAGTGACAATGACTCTGTGGAGTTACACTTGAAAACATGACTAGGTTCAAACTGACTACATGTGTGGAGGTCCAGCATCCATACCCACAGTTAAACATTTGACAGTACTTCAATGTGTGTAAACTTAGTCAGAAATACTGACATATGATGTGCATGAAAAACTCACGTTAAACTACATTTACTCATTTACTAAATATTTCTGATAGGAATGTTCCCTCAGTGGGACTGATCCCAGTATCACAGTTTATTGTACACGGATAAGTGTCTTACATTATGTGTCTAAAGCTTCATACAGATTACATTACTGTTTTAATACAGTTAATGTTTCAGTACAGGGGAACATCTGCCTCAATGTTCAGTGACATAATGAAGGACAACATATGTTACTCTGTGCTGAGATTAAATGATTGACTTTGTATTAAAGATGAAATGCACTGATTGCGGCCTCTGTCTTTATCATGAGATGAGTCTGTGTCAGATGGAGGGGAGGAATCCGAAGAATCTCAGAGTTTCTCTGCTCACCGGCAGGTTAGCTTTACAGCATCAGCTACTGCAGTAACTGAACCAGAATTTAAGTTCTCACTTTCTGAAATGGAAAATCCAGAGTTTCCCTCATCTCAGGTTTAATGTACTCAGGGTTTTCGCTAATCCTGTTATCTGAAACAGAAACCGCTGGTAATGTTTTTCCATGGCTGCCACAGGAACAAAGAGAAATAATGAAATCACAAAAGAAAACAACCCACCATCTGATCCACTTGTTGCTCTACCCAACAGATCTTCCCATCTAACCGCTGAGGATCAGTATGCGGCATAGTGAGGACACAGCCATTTCATTCAGATGAGTAAATTAGTGAAGTCAGGTGTAGTCTGCAGCCCAAGCGGACTCCCTGGAAGTCTGCAGGGGCCTTGTGGACCAGATGAAATGTGAGTTTGGACAGCCCTCGAGGCGCATGGACTTCCTGGGAACATGCCCAAAAGTCTGTGAATCTGCAAGTGTGGTAAAGTCTAGATATTTGGATGCAGCCTTGGTACACAAGTTCTCAATCTCAGTTCTCACAAATTTAAGTGCAGTACTAATAGTGCTACCTGTTGGTCACTAATAAAATGACACCATATGTCTTTAACGCACGATTCGATGGGCACCATATTCGGTTCGTACCATCAAACAACTATCCCCATCATGCTGCGAAAGGTGATGTCATTCAATTCTAGGTGGCGTTACTGAACAAACTAAATTCGGCTGAGTTTGGTAGCGGACAAGTGCAGAATTTTGTGACCATTGTATTACTTTCAGTATATGGATTACTGCACGCATTGCAGCAGATCACCTACAATCCCATGTAATTTCTTCAGAAAACGCATATACTTAAATTTTACTACCTGATATTTCAGAGTGGTCTCTAATTCACAGATTGATCTTTTGATCAAGAGCTTTAACCTAATCACTTTTGATCAAATTGCCCAAAAGTGTCACTGTACACAGCAGTAATAGCAGTTAACTTATGAACTCTCTCCACTGGTCTGTCTGAGCCTGGAGCCAGTCGGATTCAGCGGGACACTTCAAAAAATCTCCTCTTAAAATTAATTATTGTTTAATAGGGATACCATAACAAATCACCTATAACAAATAATCTGATAATGGACAAATATGTATGATAATAAATATACATACATATATATTTTTAAAAAAAAAGAGCTAATCCTTTTTCCATCACAGAAACTTGTGTGTTGCACATATAGCCTCAGGGTAAAACAGCAGTTTAAACATGAATTAAAAAATATTGTTTTCTTTGAATTGTCTATTTATTAGCAAAGCATTTATCAGCAATACAATTTATAGAGAGAAAATATGAATGTTGTTGTTGTTGAGATGCACAGAAGTTGTTCAGAAAAACATGGTAACAATGTTGACCGTGTGCTACTGCAGTTTGCAGGGCTGTCTGAGGTTAGTGCGGCACTCTGTTTCAGACAGTCCCAGGTAAGAGCCAATGAGGGAGGTCAGCTTCCACTGCAGAACACTGAGGAGGATGATGGAGGGACAGCATGAGGGCAAGGAAGAAATATACAAAATATTCCACTCTGACTTCACTTCTGTCAAAGCTGAAGGTACTTCATGCATTATTTTAAGTAATCAATACATATCATATCTGTCCAATGGACTGATACAATGGAGATACTTGGCACCTCCTTTGTTTTGTTATTGACATTGCTCGTGCTGTTTGCTTGTTTTTTCTAAAATATTTAAATCATATCTCATACATCCATTAGATCATATGCTGCTTCCAGGAGCATATGGAGAGCGTCGAGGTATGCTGGAGCAATACATTGGAAACAGGAGCATTGCTTGATTGTTTGTGCGTATAAAATATAAATATGTTAAGAGATATGCATTTTTGGTAATAACCTTTATAATAAGATATAGAAATTCAGGCATGAATAAAATTTCACCAACATGGTCTTTACCGTATGAATTGGTATTCACCGTAGAGAGTGAGAGCGTTTTCCTCTTATTACAAAAAATAATAATACAATAACAATATAAATACATACAAATAGAAATTGTGTAATGTAAAATAAATTTAATTATAAATGCAATTTACTCAAATTAATTATAAAACAGATTAGTCATCACGATCAGGGAAGAAACTTTGCCTATATTTCATTGGATGGGGGAGGTGAAGGACCTGGATAATGAATGGGGGGTGCAGCTCAGTAAAATGTTAATTCCTATCTATTCATATCTTAAGACTATGTCATGACTTTTATTTGTGATTATCAATAGCATTTTAGAAGGCAATTTTCCTTCTGGTATTGTTGGAAATTCTGAATCCTTTCGCTGGCTTTGCACTAAAACAGAGCACACCAAACCTAATAGCACAAAAGTTCAGCATAGCAATTTATATGTTTTTCTATAGTATTGTTCTTCTGGGTCTGTTTTTGGACCTTAACTCCTTCCATTTTTCAACATACTTACTCAATTCAATATCAAAATATTCAGCTCAATGATGAGAAATGATGTGCTATGACTTTTCACATTCATATCATTCCAAATTTCAGACATTTTTCAGTCATTTTTCTACATTAGGAATGATTAAAAATCCCACATTATCTACTCATGCATGCCTTTAGCTACCACCAACTACTACAAAATATTCAACTGTCTTTGAAGTTTAGTTATGATGCAAGTCAATAAGAAATCCCTTCAAACCCATTCATCTTCACTCTTCCCCCTCCTTCACACATTCAAATAGAAAACTTTATTCAATGATGAAATGTTCACAAAGATTAGGGCTTTCTCACAACAACGTCTAACACAGTCACAGTAAAAAAATGCACAATTTTAAAGCACAGATTTTTATATTGGTGCGTATGGGGCAGACTGTTGACAGCCATTTGGGGACTCAACTGAGAGTGGAGAGAAGCTCTAAACAAGTCTAAAAACCTTGTCTTCAACCTCGCTCCCATTCCCACTGTTTTCCCTCCAAAGTATAATATACACATTAGCTTGTAGGAGAGTTCATGCTGGTCGAACGGCCTGCAGCATTCACTCTCATTAAACTGAGAGGACAAATATCTGGAGGCAGGCAAACACATCCTCTCTTCTTAACTGCTCCATCAGCCAGACTTTTGACAATTGACACAAAGTGCTCAGGAGACTCAACCATTCATCATTTAAGTGAAAGCATTTACCATCATAAATTCACTAAATTCACCATTAAATCAACTCTCACCAGCCCTTTTCACACAGAGACTCTGCATTATCACTGCAACGGAGGCTCGCCTTTTAAGTCACCTTTATTTGTTCACACTGAACCAAGCAGCACCAGCATAACACACACCAGTGTGTCGTTTCATACAAGAACACCATTGCTGTGGAAAGCAAAGGGGCGTGACGGTACGCGTCATGGGGATGACATCCATGTGTGTTTTTTTTTTACATTTACACTTGATAATCCAAACATGTACCAGCTGACTGTTTATAATCATATGGGTGCTGTTATAATGTGTTGTGATTGAGATCCTGACCCACCTGGAAAGTGACAAAGTTATGTTTTTTGCTCTAAATGAAATAATTACATAATCACCATCAGTTAACAGGATGCTGTCTCACTCTCTCGCTCGTGGGGAGGGAGGCTGTTTTGTGGGGGTAAGTTCCCTGAAGTCTCGGTCAGAAAGGCTGACCATCACAGTGATTTAATCCAAGACAGTAACTACAACAACACAATAGTAGAAGACATGTGAGTTAAAGTGTTTTGCTCTGAATCACATCACATAATCACCACCATTCAACTGTGGGAGCCCCCTGGCCCTGCTGCCAAACGCTGTTTTTCGACTCTGATACAACCTTTGGAGGAGGATCAGAGGTGGAGCGAAAATGTCCCCCCTTTCCACATCTGTAACTTTCACACAGATACATGATTCCTGCACTGAAAGGGCAGTGTGAATTGTGCCACTGCTACCAACTTAGTTGCCATCACCATGTCAACCTTTGATTCCTCCTGGGGAGCTGAGACAGATTTATCAATGACTGCAGTTTGACACACACAGTCACATACACAAACACACAAAACACAGGCAAAACATGAGATCATGCAGGCACACACACACAAACCGGTTTCCAAATTTTTTACTAGACTGCTCAAAAGATGAAGGGAACACTTAGTTGTCGCACTATACACAATAGTAACACCAAGTCAGTTAATCTTCATGGAAACCAATCTGTCCATTTAGGGGGCACAACTGATTAAGAATCAGTTTCACCTGCTCTGGTCAAATGAAAGTGACACCCGGTGCAGTGGAGAGGCAAAACAACCCCCCAAAAAGGGAGTGGTATGTCTGTGGTGGCCACAGACAAACAGTCTGTATCCTTCCTCACAGATTCTTCTCTTCTGATTGAACGTGTTGCCATCATTAGCTGTATTCTGAGACTGCTGGTAGTACTGCACACTGTTAACTGTTTTGTCTACTGACATTACATACTGAATTGACCCATACTGCACACTGTTTACCGTCTACTGACAGTTGCTGCACAGTGCACACTGTTAATTTAATTCAACTTTTATCGAGTTTATCAGTAGTAAACATTTTTCTGATTGTAAGTACATGTTCCCTGGTCTTATGTAATATCTATTTGAAGGTTAGCAATGCCACTTTTAATCTAATCTATAATAGAAAAGGAATGTCTACATGAAACAAAGAATTGCATCTGATTGTATTGGATTATATAATGAAACCAGATCGAAACGAAATCGAAATATTGATTAGCTCCAAAATAAAAAATATAATCCCTGAATCGGATGGTAGCCCATAGGGGTGCGCATTGGCACTGCCCTCACGATTCGATTCGATTATGATTCACCAGGTAACGATTCGATTCAATTTGATTCTACGATGCATTGCGATGCATCAAAATTCTACTGCACACAACAAGGCAAATGTTTCATCAGTCATGAGGCAATACAAGCAGTCAGATATTGAACAACAGATTTTATTCGCTGCTATGTGTGTATTATCACTCTCCTGTTTCCCCAGGTGTTCCCCTCTGTTAATCCAAACCCGCGGACAGTTTTCTAATCATATGGATGTTGTTATAATGTGTAGTGACTGAGATCCTGACCCACCAAACATCCTGGAAAGTGACTTAAGTTTGTTAAGTTTTTTGCACTAAACTACATAATTATACATAATCACCGTCAGTAAACAGGACGCTGTCTGACTCTGTCACTCGCGGGGATGGAGACTGTTTTCTGGGGGAAAGCTCTGAAGTCTCGGTCGGGAGAGCTGACGGTCGCTGTGATTTATTTTCATCACAAACACTCGGTGAGTTAAAGTTGTGTGCCGGTGACAGATGCTGTTTTTGGAGCAGAAATGTGAGGAAGAGTCGGGAGGACAGACGCTGCTCCATGTACAGCTGTGGTATTTGTTTTCCTCATATAAGTTGCCGAAGACAGTTACAGTTACTACGTTACTCTTGTTCGTTCCTGTAACGTTGCTTTGTGGGACATTTCTCTGTATTTAGTTGAGTGAAGGACCTGTGTAGTTATCAGACTGTCAGACCGACACGCCCTCGCTCCGCGCCTCCGGATTATCCGTTCACACTGGGACGGCCCTGATACTGTTGTTGTTATGCTAGCTAGTGCTGCCGCTTAGCATGTAGCTACAGGCTGCGCATGTCATTGCAACGTTGCTCCGGAAATGCCCCCAGAAGTAATTGAAACTTTACAACTTTATTGCCCACTCAAGGCCAGAAAATAAACAGTGACATAATCGATTATGGCACGTTGCCGCATCGATGCTGAATCGTGCATGCCCCGCATTGCAATGCATCGCCAAATCGATTATTGTTGACACCACTAGTAGCCCATGTATTTAGATACGTACCAGCTCGTCTCATAAGAGAGAGATGCACAACTCTAGGAAGCACTATAGAATTTTCTCAAATTGAGAGATGTTGCATTGTTGAACTATCAAAGCTATGAGGATGATCATCTTTGAATAGGCCACCTTTACTAGTCATGCTGACCTAAGACCATTTAATTGACCTTAAACTTTCGGATTCATGTCAGGGAGTAGAGGGTGGAGATGTGTCTCTCACAGCAAAGCAAACCTAGCCAACCATAATATCTGGGTGTGTCATGCACATATGGAGAATCTTCACAGATGTTCTTCTCTCTAATGTCAAACCTGCACACACTACATGACTAAAAATTATGTTTGGGGAGACACGGTTAACATGGGCTGCCTATTCTTCCATGAGGAGGGAGGAAGCAGGAGGAGATTTTAGCTGTCAGTTTTATTATCTGTGAACAGTAGTTGGCCTATGCTAGGTAACGTTAGCCTCAAGGGCCAGGGTTGTTAGCCATTGCTTGGCAACACAGTCAGCTGCACCGGGATACCTCTCTCATTGGCTGTCCTCCACATTTCGCATCCTAAAACATCAAATGCATTTGATATTCATCAAGACAACCCTGATGAGCCCAGAGCAGTTCAGGAGGTTTAAGACTGGATCTGTACATCCCTCACCTCACAAGATCATCTCAGACAACCTTTGTCCCCAGCCATGATCTTCTCCCAGATGTCTCCTCCAATTGTTGTGAGGGGCAAATTGGGGTTCAATCAGCCTGATACTCCTGTGTGAGCCTGGCCTAAGTCTCATCTAAAGTCATAGTATCATATCAACAACCACTGTTTAACTCTACTACTTATCAAATGATGGCAGTAATGCTCAATTCTGTTGTTTGCCAATAGAAACCAAAGGAAGTAATCAAAGTACTATTTGAGGATGTTAAGCTTTCACATTTTGATAATGGAAATGTGGAAGATCCTGATATGAGGTGTGAAGAGATGTGTGTAACTTTAGTACAGTAATGTGGAAGAGAAGAGAAAAGGTAGACTGACTTCTTGAGAGCTGCAATGAGATACATGCTCTTGGGCAGCAGCAGGTAGACCTGGTCTGTGAGCACAGCGTGGATGATCTTCTTGACTACATAGTCTGGATCCAGAATTGGCATCAGCCTTGGCCACCTGATGAAGACAAGAAAAATTATTAAGTTAAAATACAACTGCTAACAGTGTCGAACCACTTCCCAACAACCATTACATTCTGCACTTGCCCTCAGAGACATGACTTGTGGCTTTGTAGTTCTCCTTAAAATGGCATTTCCAAACAATCTGTATAACTTTAATTTGACTGATAAATTACTTTCGACAAGCATGTCCTAGAGAGGCTATGGCTGAATGTCCAACTGTGGGGGAGAGTGGAATGGGGGGCACAGAAGAAGAAACACAAAGCAAAGACACACATTTGCAGAATCATGCTTGCAATGTTTACCACATTCACGGACTGCCACTTTATCAAAAATATATTTATGTAGATTACAGCACGCGTGTGTGGGAACATGTCTCCTCATCACAAGAGACCCTGTGTTGGTCTCTGATTCAACTTTCACCTACTTTGCCTGTCCCTCATCAGAAGGGCCTGGAAGGCCCCTCCTCTCACCTATTGACCTGGCAAGGAGATGAGTCACCATTTGCCTCTCCCCCCTTTCTTTAAGACACATACACCCCCTTTTCACCCTTCTTTCTGAGGTCAAACCGACACTCAACACTCAGTTCAGGACCTGAGCATCTGGGTCTGGAAACAGTTGTTGACTTACAAAAGATGTGTGGATAATTGAGTGCCTTTTTGATTATAAATTAGGACGGATGGTCACTGGATCGTGTCATTCCACTTTTGATATGACAGTCGCCCCTTCCAGACAAAACAGTACTCTGGAATCAAAATCTGGTATTCGCTCTTGTCTTGTCAAGGTGTAAGTTACGACATGATGTTCTTGAAAGCTGTTTGCATTCCAAACCACAGCAGAAGTCAGTACAACCCTGATTTCAGTTTAATCCAGTATGAGTATTATACTAGAATTTAATCTTTTCAAAAATGGCAGATTCTCAACCAGCATAAGAAGGTCATAAATGTGATTATTTCCATGTTTTTCTAACATTAGATTAGCTCAAGATAAAGATTCTGTGTTTAATATGTCTGATGTTTGGTGGAACCACGGTGCCACCTTTTGGTAAGTTCTGGTATATTGGAAGAGGAATTTCAAAACGGACTTCATCACTTGTGTCCATCTTATAGAGTAGATACCTCTGACATATATTTTTGTATCACGGATTAAGCTAACACTATACAAAATATGTATAAGTCATCAGTGCTGCTGTATATGCACGTGTAAGTTTTGCTTTTCCTTTTTTTTTATTCAAGGAGAACTTTGGTCGATTTCAACATGCAGCTTTATCGCTCAAGTTACCCTTGACTTGCCAGTACCGAAGACGCAAACACATTTTTGGTCCACCCCTTACAGGGCTCCTTGAACGGAGAGTTAGCATTGACAGCTAACAACATGGGGTCAGGACTTTACACTGTGTTTTAAGCATCTTAACATGCTCCAAATATCACCCCAAAAGCTATGCAACATCAGCAGACACCTTACAACACAGCACTGTAGCGTGTATGACTCACATGTTTTCTGTTCATAACGTACATGTCCATGTTACAGCCTGTCATGAGCCATGAGCCTTACAATAGCCTGTCATGAGTCTATTCGCTCTGCACTGAGAGGCCGTCCAGACGAAACGCTCCTTTGTGGAAACACACATGTACTGCATCGTTTTGGCCGGTCGTCCACATGGATCCTGAAAACGCACTTTTTTGAAACCGGGTCTCAGGGTGGAAAAATCTGAAAACACAGCCCTCCTGTTTTCTTGTGGACGGCAAATCTGCATACTTTCCAAAACGATGACGCCATGGCCCCACCCCTCAACCTCTTGCCTCCAACCTCTGAACCCCGGGATGTCTCATAACAACAACAACAATGGCGAACTACTGCTTGCGATCATGTTTCTTGCAACATACTCGCCTTGTAGTTGAGTGTGAGTCACAGCAGCAGTTTGACCTCATTATCGGTCCACACAAACAATTCTGGTTTCCTTGTACTTGCCATTTTCGTTTTCTTCTTCTTGTGTATGGTTTCTCCATCTACTATGTGTTTGTTACAGCGCGCAAGCTTAATGCGCATGCTCCGTCTCCGTCTTCTTGCAGAGAGGAGAGCAGAGCTCTTTCGTTCTCTAGTGCTAGTAACTCCTCATCTGTATACTCCGGTTCGAACAAATATGGTCTACCGTCTAATTCAAAAGGTCCGTCGTCGATCCGTGTGGACGATCGGCCAAAACGATGTACGTTTCCACAAAAGAGTGTCTCCATCTGGACGGCCTGCAGAGCGAATAGACTGATGACAGGCTATTGTAAGGCTCGTGGCTCATGACAGGCTGTAACATGGACATGTACGTTATGAACAGAAAAACGAAAATGCTGGAATACGTTTCTGTCTGCAAAAGTTTCCGTCTCTGCCAGTGAGGGAGTAAGCGCACGCTCGATGGATTGACTAATTTGGACTACGGGAAGACGGGTTGTCAACAAACCGGTATGTAGCTGCTTGCACAAACACACTCTTTTAACCACTTTTTTATTCATTGTGAGTCATACATGCTACAGTGCTGTGTTGTAAGGCGTCTGCTGATGTTGCATAGCTTTTGGGGTGATATTTGGAGCATGTTAAGATGCTTAAAACAAGTGTAAAGACGTGACCCCTTGTTGTTAGCTGTCAATGCTAACTCTCCGTTCAAGGAGCCCTGTAAGGGGTGGACCAAAAGTGTTCGCGTCTTCGGTATTGGCAAGTCAAGGGTAGCTTGAGCAATAAAGCTGCATGTTGAAATTGACCGAAGTTCTCCTTTAAGTGATTTTGGTTATGTCATGTTAAATCGTGTCAACAATGGTGGATTTATGTCAAAAGTGAATCGCAATCTCAACTTTCAAGACGATAAGAATAGCTTAATAAATTCCGTGAGCTAAACTATGATATCGCCAGAGGAAGTGATGCTGTCAGCCAGGGCCGGGGTGGGTAATCGGGAGATTCGGGAGAATACCCGGTGGGCCGCTTCACTTTCACTTCACTTCTGGGCAGGTCGGGAAAAAAACAATGTATATTTTTTTGTTTTAATCTTCTCTTAAAGTGCAGTGACACCGCAGCCTCTACCTGACTGCGCAGCCTCTGCATGGCAATAGATGGGTTGTAGCCCCCCTGTCTCAAATAGAGTTGGTTGGGTCCATAAAGCCTTTGTTTTCAAATTAATTTACCCGCAATTAGCTACCGACAGCCACTGTCGCTATAAGCATCAGTAACTATGGAAGGTAGGAAGAGGCCAGGAGGGGCTGAAAAGGCCAGATTGAAGGAAAGGAAGGCATTGGAGGAGGGTGCTACCAAATGTGCCAAGCTCACAGAAATTTTTAGGAGAGGACATACACAAGTGGCCGCTGGTAAAGAGAACGGATGTGTCAACAGTCGGACAGTTTTGGCTATATTTGATCAAACTTTTCTTCTTTCATATTCATCTTCTACAAATATAAATGATGGCGTAATGTTTTGAGTTAATTTAATGGTGCAAAACTAAAGTCTAACTTCTTGTCTTTGTAACATATATATGGTGGAAATGTGGACTTAGCTACAGAGGAGATAAAGCAGAGGCTGCTTATACACTCGAAAGTACAACTGTCAATCATGGCAACTTTCTGGAGTTGATAACACTTTGAGAAGTAAGCAAGAGGCATCATGACACTGGTGCAAAAGGAAGAGGTTCTCTTGTGACTCTTCTCTCAAAGGACGCTGTTGGTAAAGTTGTGGATGTTCTCAGCTAAGTGATAAAGGGCACGATTGCAGATGAGGTTAGAGAGGTGGGAATGTTTTTGGTTCAAACTAATACAACACAAGATGTCACATCAAAAGGACCAGTGTGCTATCATTGTCAGATATGTCACAAATGCCATTCATGAGCGGTTGGTTGCTGTAGTGTAGCACTGATGGTGCAGCAAATATGCAGGGACAGTATAAAGGGTTCTTTGCATTTCTCTCTGAGCAATCTCCGACACAGTCTGGTGTTACGTACATGTTCTCAATCTGGTACTGGCAGACACAACAGGCAGTATTATAGAAAGTGCATTTCTCTTTTCATTGCTTAATGAAGTGGCAATTATCCTCAGAGTCATATAAGCGTATGCAGAGGTGGGAAGAGACAAGTGAGGACAAACGTCACAGGAGACTGTGCCCAATAGGGGAAACAAGGTGGTGGGCTAAGGATCAGGCTCTCACTAAAGTCTTTGGGTGTTTTGTTAATCCCCAGGATGCATTGCATGTTGACCTGCTGCTGACCCTAGCCTCTGTTGAGGGAGATGGGAATATGAAGCCAACAGTGAGAGTCAAAGCAAAGGGATACATTGAAAATCTTCAGAAATATGAGATTATCCTCACTGCTCAAACCTTCCTCTGCGTTTTCCAACATATATCCCCCCTCTCCAAGTATCTACAGACACACGGAATGGATATCGTGACAGCTCAGCATCTGGTTGAGGGGACAGAGGATAACCTCAAAAAATATGTCAGGGACTTTGAGGGAGTAAAAGGAGCAGCTGATGAGTTTGTGAATGAGGCCAATGAAAAGCTGCAAGAGCTGCATCCCAGTGGGAGAGACTGAAGAAGTCCCTGCCTGAAAGTTACACTGTCGGGACAGGTTGTGAGATGGTCAATGGTCAGGAGGATAGTGGTGGACGGTCACATATGGAACCAGAGATGGAACTTGAGAGCAGGAACTGTTCTTCCTGCAAAAACTGTGCCATTTGTGTACATCAAATCCTCTCACAGCATAACCTCCTCACAGATGCTTAACATGTGATTGGGTTAGCATACACGTTTCTGTTGTCACTTTCCATCACTCAGATTGCCTGTGAGAGAAGCTTCTCAACCTTGAAGTTAGTCAAAAATAGGCTACGAAGCTCAATGACACAGGACCGCATGGTGGCTTTCATGCTAATGTGCACAAAGATGTCTATAGACAATGACAAAGTGATAGTCAAAGTTGCAGAAACCAGTGCATTGCTTAGGCGGCTATTGATGCTGTAGATACTGTTGGTGCTATTTGCAGTTTGCAAGTATAAACCAAAACAACTGTGCAATATGTCTCTCTGTAAGGAAGAATGATTGTACGACTTTTTTTTTCAAATGTTTAAATTCTATGTGGGCATATCATTTTATGTGAAATGGGCTATTGTTTTTGTTAACTTGGTGACAATATTTAACTTCTATACATTTCAAACATGTGAACTACACAATAGTAAGAGCTGAACTGTTGCCTCATTTTATCAATATCAACCATAAAAAAAGAAGGCCGGTCTTGGGCCTGAAACTCCCGGGCAGAAAAGTGGCCCCACTCCATCCCTGTTGTCAGCCCGCCCTTAAGTTCCGCCTTCAGACTAAAAGAAAAAAAGGGGACTCCGTCCTCTTTTCTATGCTCTTACTCTTGAAATTTACCCTCTGAAACTTTTACTGTTCATTTCTACTTTTGATTTTCGTACTTTACTTCATTTTTGCAACACGCTCCAAGACTAGCCAGCTCCACAGATTTCAACCACGTGTTTAATTTTTCTCAAGTTATAACTTGCGGTTTTTGAAGTACTCTCTCTAAGTACTTTTATTTTGAAAAGCTCGAATAGAACCAACCCTAACGTTTCCAGCTGAACAGAGCCATTATCATCCAGCCGAAACGGCTGCCCCCAGCGCACTCAAGCGAAAACCACGCTGGGCCTGTAAACCAAGAGTTGTCATCCTCCAGCTGTTGGACTGGCACTCCGCACCCGCAGCCAAGCTAAAAGGACCGGAGAAAACCAAAGCCGTGCACTTCATCCATCTACAAACAAAGTAGGCCGAACCTGCTGCACACAGCGAATGAGTTGGTGTCTGTAAGCTTTGAGCCCCATCTTATCTCTCTATAAAAGCAAGGAATCTCTGTCTGTCTGTCTGTCTGTCTGTCTTTCTGTTACTCAAACATCTCTGCGGATCAGGATCAGACTGACCTGAGAGTTTCAACATAGCTGCTGCTTGGTTCAATAGTGTGCCATGCGGATTTGTTTGTCTAAAATGATACTGTTAATGAATTATTTCAAAAATGCTTTACACATTCTGCGAGCATTGTCCACCGGAGCTACCACAGTCACGTGCGCACCAGAGCCAATCACTGCACAGCTCAAGCCCACGACATACCTTAAGAAACGAGCGGATTTACACCTGCAGCGGTGCGAGCTGGACCGGGATTTTGCCAGCGGTTCGGTCCCGTTCTGTTTTGTTCTGTGCATCTAAACTGACTGCTGTGGATTAATGAGACAGTCTGTTTGGGTCTGAGGAGATCCAGAGACGCTCGGACAACAAAGTGGAATCGGAATCTGTGGATGTTCGTGTGTAGCTAGCTGTTAGCCGCTAGCCTGCACGGCCCAACTCCCGAGTCGATGGACCAGTCGCACCGGCATGTCCAAAACCGGACTCAGGGTATATAATGTCCGCCACACTTTTTCGCAAACATTGCTGTCACGTTTGCTTTGTGTGTGGTGCAGAAGAAACGGTAAAACGGGCTTTTGTCACAAAAGTGTTCAAGCAGCAAGTTTGATTGTTGAGGAACAGGAAGTTGTGGGAGGGACGGAGGCGGATGAGTGACAGGCAACAACGGTCGGTGTACAGACAGCGATATTGAGAGTTGAGAGATTTGTGACATTTAGTGTGTTTGGAGTGTATAGTTAGTGTGTTATGTAGTGTTTGGTTTAGTGTGTTTAGTGTGTAGTGGAGATGTTTTTTGTTTAATGAGTCAAAACAATGAGGAGAAGCTGAATGTGGAGCAGGCAGTGCAGCTCTTCATTCAGCTGGAAGGAGCTCAGGCAGACCTGAGCATTGCCTGCATTTAAATGTAAATAATTACATATAACTTTGTACATTTTTTAAATGTATGCACATATTTAGCAAACAACAATTTATATTTGCATTATAAGAAATAAAAATGGCAATATGTTTAATATTTGTGGTTTTCACAATAAAAAAAATCTCACTTTTTCTAATTGGATTGTATGGGTTTTTTGTGATTTTAGGTCCATTGTGTTAATACAGTATGTCAAAATAAAAAAAATAACTGTACAGTCACACATGTGAGGTTGTGTTGAAAATAATGACACCAAGTAAATATTTTTTAAGGTGAAATATAATGGCAAAATCAAAAATAGTCAAAAACGGCAAAACTATTCCCCGGAACATCGGATTTCACAACAAACCTAAATATCCCTGACGTTCCACCTTCAAACACAGCCTCATTTGGCCATCCATGAAAAAGCTACTTAACCAGTTAACAGTTGCATATAAAACTGAGAAAACCATATTGAGATGAATCAAGATGCATCAAGAATTGTTAACAGGCGAATCATAATTGAACCAAATGATAAGGCCAGTGAAGATTCACACCTTATATCTCTATTGCCCCCAACTAGTCATCACACACCAGGCGAATACATCAGAACGCTGTCTGTTGACTTCAGCTCGGCATTCAACTCAATCTCACTCATTAAAGTTCACACTCTGCAACTGGATTGTGGACTTCCTCACAAACAAACCTCAGATAGTTCAGACTGGCAGTCACACCTCCTGTTCGTTAGCGCTCAACACCAGAGCCCCCTGGTGCTGTGTGCTCAGCCGCCCCCCCGCTCACACTGTACACCCGTGATTGCACTCCCAATTTATGAAGAGGACGATGTTGTACATTTTGTATATGACATCACCAACATCAGTTGGACTTAAAAATGATGAGAGTTCACATTGGGATTTTAATAATAATAATAATACCACATTGAATTTGTTTGATGGTGCCTTTCAAGTCACACAAGGTCACCTTACATAGGATAAAAGCATAAAATCACAGAATAACCTCACAGAATATTAAAAACAAACATTGACATAAAAAGAAAAGAAAAGAAAAGAAAAGAAAAGAAAAGAAAAGAAAAGAAAAATGTAGTGCACCGTGACCAGTCAGAGTGAGTATGCCAGTTTGAACAGGTGGGTTTTGAGTTTGAATTTGAATGTTGTGATGGAGTCTGACTGTCTTATGTGTGGGGGGAGAGAGTTCCATAGTCTGGGTGCCAAGCAGCTGAAGGCTTGGGCATCCATGGTACTGAGGCGTGGTGTGGGGGTGGTTAGCAGTCCAGCAGAGGTTGAGCGGAGGGTTTTTAGAAAAGAGGTGGCACAGAAACACACCCCTGTCTATATCAGTGAAGCTGAGGAGGGGCAGTTCAATGTGTTTGGAAAACAATGGAGAGCTTGTCATGGACATGACACATTTTCACCCCTGTAAAAAGGACTGTGTAATTTGTAATTCCTGTGCAAAGCTCTTGTCAACTTTTTAGAGGGGTGATAGAGAGCATCCTGACATTAGGGCTGTAATCTCCTAGTCGATTTATTGGTCGATACGTTCTGGCTTGACCAAAATTCGGATTGGTCGATTTTTGGCGTGTTAATTACATGCTGCTATGATTGTGCGTAAACACGCAGCAGGTTCTCTCCATCCCAGTGCTGTGTCCTGCATATGGC
Source organism: Diplodus sargus (assembly GCA_903131615.1). Taxonomy (NCBI): domain Eukaryota; kingdom Metazoa; phylum Chordata; class Actinopteri; order Spariformes; family Sparidae; genus Diplodus; species Diplodus sargus. The sequence continues at coordinate 480,785 of CAEMYA010000341.1, read as the reverse complement.
ATATTTGACTTCATCAGGAGGAAAGTACCAAGTAATGCAAGCAAGCTAATGGGGGTGTTTTCAGAGCACCCCTGTTTCACAGGTAACAGTGTGTCTTCAGAACACCCCCCTTGTTTTCACCATTTTGGATTAGCCCAACTCACTACAGACAAACGGATTGAAGAAAATACTAGAAGGCCTAGGTCCGGTGATTTGTTAAATATTTATTTATTTTTAATCATTTCATTTACAGTCATTCCTATTCTACCATGTCAAAGACTAGGGATGTATATAATTAGGATTTTATCGATACTCTTTATCGGTACAGATACTTATCGATACTCTTATCGATACTACAACATGTAATTTTGAGTAAAAAAAAATAAAGACTTTACAAGATGTCAAAAGATTCAACATTCTTTTTACTACCACAAGCTAATAATAAAGCTTCAACAGAACAGAAGCTATGCAATTACAAATACTCCGCAACAGATAACCAGGACTTTTAGATCTGGCGGATGCCGGAGCACGACGCAGCAATTCAGCTGAATTTAGCACCGAGCAGACAGGAAGTCAAGTACCGAAATAATAATATAACATCTGGCTACTTTTTAAAACTCCACTTGACAAACACAAGCTCTTCTACCAATCTTTTGGTCGGGAACATTTCCTGTTGTTGTTTTTATGACACAGACCTATAACTGCGGTCACAAGTCATTATGTGATTATTGCAGAAACTCCACGGCCTCGCGACGCCAGCTGTCTACCGTACTGCGGTTTCTAAACCCAACCGGTGGGGTATACCTTACCAGACGGCGTACGGCGGACTGCGGAGCAAAACCGGATCGGAGCCGTAACTCGGTGGACAGTATCCAGTGGAAATTCGGGGTAAGCAAATCACCAAACACTTGGAGCGTGAGCATAGTATGAAGCTAAAGGAGTGCTGCATGTTTGATTGCTAAAGCTAGCAGCCCGGCTAACGCTAAAGACTGCAGTGCCGAAGTAGCGGCACCTGGTTCCGTTTCTGCGACGTCAAGTCACAGAGTTTATTGTTAAGTTTATAGTCATTATGGTTGGTTCAAAAACCATCCATGTCAAAAACCGGTAAAAAATCATTAAAAAAAGTAAAAAAGTAAAAAAAAAA
>CAEMYA010000341.1:425375-464632 GCA_903131615.1 Diplodus sargus | reverse complement strand
AGCGCGGTGTCTTCTTTGCAGCGGGTGCTGCTGCTGACGGTGACGCAGCACCTGTCTCCTGGCTCGCGTCACCTTTCCGTCTGCTGTCTGTCTGATCATGATAACAAGTGTATGAGGAAAACAATGCAGGCACGTGGGGGGTCGGGTTCGGGCAGACAATTCATGCTGGTGTGTCGGGCTGTGTCGGGTTTGGGCTTAAAAACCTGCGGGCCGGGTCGGGTCGTAATTTTCAGGCCCGTTGAGAACTCTATTTCAGACAAGCCTAAAATCCCATGGCACAGCAGATAAGAAGGCACATGCAACAATCCTTTTACTAGATAATACTAAGAAAAAAATATCAAACTTGGCACCTAAAGAAACCCTCATGCTAGCGTTAATGCATCAGATTTTGCCTGCTATGCGGCTTTGACCTCACAGAACTATATGTCCCTTAAACTCTTGAACTTGAAAGAAAACAGAAGGTCTATTTTTAGCCGCAACCAGCAGTTGTGTAGGTCTGTCTGTTCAAATTTCCATCAAGAGGCTGAAATCTGGCAAAGAGGTAGGGGGATTAAAGATACCGATAATAATGTCAATATAATTTTCTTGACAGATGTGCAAGAAAGGTTGATAAATGTTCTTTGTGTCTTCTAAAGGGTGATGTTGTTTGAACTGATCAAAGACAAACACATCACAAATGCACTTGTCTTTCTTGTCTGTGCAGTTTACTTTTTTCTTTTGTCTATTTTTTTTTTTGAATTTCAGCGAAAACATACATTTAATTGTTTGTACAAAGAGTTTGACAAGGTGCTGACCAGCATTAGGATTTCTGTTTATTTCTTGATTTATGTATTGATATTAGGGCTGTAAACTGCTAGTCTACTGGTCGAATTATTAGTCGATACGTTCTGGCTCGACCAAAATATGGATTGATCGATTTTTGGCGTGTTAATTACATGCTGCTATGAGAGTGCATAAACACACAGCAGGTCCTCTCCATTCCAGTGCTGTGTGTCCTGCATATGGCATATTTGACTTCATCAGGAGGAAAGTACATAGGGCTAATGGGGGTGTTTTCAGAGCACCCCTGTTTTACAGGTAACATTGTGTCTTCAGAACACCCCCCTTTTTTCACCATTGTGGATTAGCCTAACCCACTACAGACAAACAGATTGAAGAACGTAGAAGGCCTAGGTCCAGTGGTGTGTTAAATATTTATTTATTTTTAAGCGTTTCATTTACAGTCATTCCTATTCTACCATGTCAAAGACATCAGCAGTGTGGCAGCATTTTATAAAAATAGAAAACGGAAAAAAGTCAAATGCAAAATTTGCAGACAGCAGTTTGTATATCACAGCTTGTCTACAAACATGGCATATCACCTAAAAACGGTAAGCTGACTTGTCTACATTAGGTTGCTCTGTCCGTTTTAAGTATATGAACAATTATTTTTTCTTAAAGTAGACTTGCCTTTTGTGTTTAAGAGTAAAAGTTTTAGGTTAATAGTTTGTGTCTCAGCCACGAAGCTGAGCTTCTGTGTTAAGTCTTGCTCTGTGCATGTCCTCGCACAGAGCGAGATAGTGATAGTGACTGTCAATTCTTATAACATGACAAAAACAATTGTCTATTCCTCAACCGTTCTTGTGCTGATATCACTAATTGACATAGTATATTTTTGGAAATCATGGGCTATGATATTGCGCAGATGCACATGATGCAAAACGCTGTCAGAGCCAACACTCAAGTGTGTTTATTGAATAATTCATTTTACTTAATTATTTTAAGTGCAAAATAATAGGGTCAAAAACGATTTAATCTAAAGCAAATAGACTACTAGTCTTTATGTTTATTTCTAATTACCAAGGCTACCAAGGCTATCCCTACGGTCAGACCCAATTCTGTCTGATCTAAAGCTATATAAAAGCCTGAGAAGAGCTTTTTTGTTTTTTAAACATATAGGATTAATAGTGAATTTATTTTCACTCTCTACTGTAAGTCTCTCTTTATCCGTGTTGATTGCTGACTGGAGGGATAACTTTTATTTGATGAATGTACAGAGAGGATTGGGGGGAGAGAAGAGACAGGAAGGAAATAACCAGAGTCTCTGGTGAGAGCTGAGTTTAGTCAACAGCTGAGCACAAACACACACATACCGTCGGTGACTACAGTTACTTGCTATTTCATGGCTAATGTACAATAAATTGTTCTGGCTGCCTAACCCTGAATAATAGTAGATAATCCCGCAGTCAGTGTTTTTTTGCATTAAAAGGTCTTTCTGGAGGAAGTTTATAGTTGCAACTCATTCTCAGGTTGTCTTATACCAACGCTTTGGATTGGTGATGCACAGCATTAGTAGTCTCTATGACTTGTTTTGAAGCTCCATAACAGATTATATTTTACTGGACACATCGACTAGCACCAATCAGGGAAACACTGCCCAGAGCAGAATGGCATACAAAAAAGTTCAGCTTTAGGCAACAGTTATCTATCATTTCAAAGATGCTGTGATCGGACCTGACAGAAATCATGCAGAACACATAAGGACATACATTCTCACCAGATCTGACAAACAAAACTTGTGATGATCAGAACATTTTAAAGATGCTGTAACCACATAAAAAGTGTACACTTATGGGCATTAATCAATGGCACTCATGACGTACATGATATGGAGGAGAAACACAAACCTGCCAATCCATTGACTCCTATGAGTCCAGCAGAACTGGCAATGCTGACAAGGTGGCCATGATTGTTCGCTATCATGGCAGGAAGGAAGGCCTTGTAGGTCTGAGGGGAGAGAAACAGAACACAAGTAAACCATGAAACTGATCAAGAAGCCTGAACAGGCACAGTTCAGAGGACAAGTGACAACCTCCTTTGTAAGTACTATCGGTGCTCTGCTCAGGATTTGGGGGAATCGACTGCCTGAAGCTGTATCAGTTGATTCTAATCATGATCATTGATCAAAAGGTTTCTTTACTTTATCATCTTCTGTAGTTGTTACTTAGTAGTGGCATAATAAAGTCACCATTCCAAATGTTGAGAAAATAAGTTATTCTTATGTAGACTGATTCAAAGAAATAGGATTAAATCAACATTTAAAACAATAAAAACCTGAATCAAAATATAATTTTAGTCTTAGTGGTCTCAGTCTTTGTACTAATGCTACTACCCCACCATCTGCTCACTGTTTGAATCTGGTTATTGTCATCTCTGACAGAAGTTTCGTAAAAAAAAAAAAAAATGTGCCTGGAACTCCAAACACAAAGTATTTTTACAGAGCATCCGGAAAGTATTCACAGTGCTTCACTTTTTCCACATTTTGTTATGTTACAGCCTTATGTCAAAATAGATTACATTCATTTTTTTCTTTAAATTCTACACGCAACACCTCATAATGACAAAATGAAAACAAAGTTTTAAATTTTGGCAACTTTATTAAAAAATGAAACTATAACACCAATGGCACCAATTACAGCCTCAAATGTTTTTGAGCATGATGCTGCAAGCTTGGCACACTCCCATTCTTCTTTGCAGGACCTCTCAAGCTCCATCAGGTTGTATGGGAAGCATCGGTGCACAGCCATTTTCAGATCTCTCCAAAGATGTTTAATTGAGTTCAACTCTAGGCTCTGTCTGGGCCACTAAAGGACATTCACAGAGTTGTCCCATAGCCACTCCTTTGTTATCTCGGCTCTGTGCGTAGGGTCGTTGTCCTGTTGGAAGGTGAACCTTCGCCCCAGTCTAAGGTCCAGAGCTCTCTCAGGCAGGTTTTTATCAAGCATGTCTCTGTAAATTGATGCATTCATCTTTCCCTTGATCCTGACTAGTCTCCCAGTTCCTGCAACTGAAAAACATTCCCACAGCATGATGCTGCCACCACCATGCTTCACTGTAGGGATGGTATTGTCCTGGTGATGAGCGGTGCCTGGTTTCGTCCAGACATGATGCTTGGCATTCAGGCCAAAGAATTCAATCTTTGGTGCCTGACTAATGCCCTTCTCCCCTGATTGCTCAGTTTGGACAGGCGGCCAGCTCTAGGCAGAGTCCTGGAGGTTCCAAACTTCTTCTATTTATGGATGATGGAGGCCACTCTGCTCATTGGGACCTTCAATACTGCAGGCATTTTTCTGTACCCTACCCCAGATCTGTGCCTCGATACAATCCGTTCCCTGAGGTCTATAGACAATTCCTTGGACTTCATGGCTTGGTTTGTGCTCTGACATAGGCAGTCAACTGTGGGACCTTATATAGACAGTTGTGTGCCCTTCCAAATCAAGTCCAATGAACTGAATTTGCCACAAGTGGACTCCACTCAAGTTGTAGAAACATCTCAAGGATGATCAGTGGAAACAGGGTGCACCTGAGCTCAATTTTGAGTGTTATGGCAAAGGCTGTGAATACTTATGTACATGTGATTTTTTTCATTTTCTATTTTTAATGCATTTGCAAAAATGTAAACTGCTTTCACGTTGTCATTATGGGGTATTGTTTGTAGAATTTTGAGGAAAATAACGAATTTAATCCATTTTGGAATAATGCTTTAACATAACAAAATGTGGAAAAAGTGAAGCGCTGTGAATCCTTTCCAGATGCACTGAACCTCCAAACAGTACTCAAGTACTTTGGTACATTTATTAACTATGAACTTGTTGTGTTGACACATTAAATGTAGGTTTGCTGTTAAATGTTCCTCTGAACAGAAACACTCAGAGGCATTTCACATTTGGCATCAACGTCCATCATGAGTGATCCAAATGTACAACACTGTCAGTTGACGCATTAAAATGTTTCTCGACATACATCTCCCTTCTCACTTCCATCTGTCAGCCTGTCTGTGTCATATCTCAAGAAAAGTTGATCTAATCTACTTCCCACTTGGCAGGTTGTTGGCACACTTGTTGCTGAGAATCCAAGCAAGTGCTGTGTCAAATTTGGTGCAATTTGGAAACGTGATGAGTTCAATATTATTACATCTCTCTATGAAAGCAAGGAATCTCTGTCTGTCTGTCTGTCTGTCTGTCTGTGTATGTGTCTGTTCCTCAAATATCTCTGCGGATCAAGATCAGATTGATCTGAGAGTTTCAACATGTCTGATGCTTGGTTCAATGATGTGCAACTTAGCATTTGTTTGGACTGCAATGATACTGTTAATAATTTATTTCGTAAATGCTTTAGAAATTCCGCCAGTATTGTCCACTGGAGCCACCACAGTCACGTGCACACCAGAGCCAATCACTGCAGAGCTCAAGCCCACGACATACCTTAAAAAACAAGCGGATTTACACCTGCAGCAGCGCGAGCTGGACCGGGATTCTGCCGGTGGTTCGGTCCCGTTCTGTTCTGTGCATCTAAACTGACTGTTGTGGATTAATGAGACTGAGTCCGGACCGAGTCTGTTCGGGTCTGAGGAGATCAGGAGACGCGCGGACCTTAAAGTGGAATCGGAATCTGTGGATGTTCATGTGTAGCTAGCTGCTAGACCACCCACACGGCCCACCTCCTGAGTCGACGGACCGTACCGGCACGTCCAAAACCGGACTTAGGGTAAATAATGTCCGCCACGCTTTTTCGCTAACATTGCCGTCATGTTTGCTTTGTGTCTGGTGCAGAAAAAACGGTAAAAACTGGCTTTTGTCTGAAAAGTGTCCAAGCAGCAAGTTTGGTTGTTGAGGAACAGGAAGTTGTGGGAGGGACGGAGGCGGATGAATGACAGGCAACACGGTAGGTGTACAGACAGCGATATTGAGAGTTGAGAGATTTGTGACATTTAACGTGTTTTGAGTGTATAGTTGGTGTGTTATGTAGTGTTTGGTGTAGTGTGTTTAGTGTGTAGTGGAGTCGTTTTTTTGTGTTGCGAGTCAAAACAAGGAGGATAAGTTGAATGTGGAGCAGGTAGGAAGCAGCTGAGCCCTGAGCCTGAGGCATTGCCTGCATTTAAATGTAAATAGTTACATATAACTTTGTACATTTCAAAAGCTTATGTACAAATTTAGCAAACAATTTATATTTGCATTATAACTAAATGCAATTCGTTCATTAAACATATTTGTGTTTTTCACGGTATAAAATCTAACTTTTTCCAACTCTGATTGTATGTTATTTTGTGATTTTAGGTCCATAGTGTTCATATAGTATGTCAAAGGGAAAAATTAACTGTACAGTCACACATGTGAGGTTGTGCTGAAAATAATGACACAAAGCAAGGCAAGGTAAATAATTTTTAAGGTGAAATATAATGGTATAAACAAAAGTAGTCAAAAACAGCCAATTATATACCTGACGTTCCACCGTCAAACACAACCTCACTTGGCCATCCATGAAAAAGCCACTTAACCTCCCACTTTTCTATAGGAATACATGCTTCCTACGGCCATTGCACTAGTTTTGATTAAACAGCGGACCAATACTCTGAGTGCTCTCTTAGAGTGGAGGGTGGGGGTGGGGGGTTTGTAGGAAGTGAGTCTTTCCCGGTATGCAACAGAGCTACGGGCAAGTTGCTGCAGTCACTGTAAAGTGCATGCTTTTACTGCTGCAGTGACCCATTAAGTATACAGATAGGCTCAGGTTACAGTATAGAAGGTAGTGACTAAATCAATACGTGTTCATTGCTGTCACAGAAGAGAAATTAAAAGCCCACTTATGCAACATTACAGCATTTTCCAGCATTCTTAACAGCAGAGTTGGTCCAGACTAATAGCGCTTTTCCACTGCTCAAAATCCCCACTTAAACCCGCCAAGATTGGGCTTTTGGTTGCAATGGTAATGAATAGAATCTGCAGTTACAACCGGTTCAATAGACTCTACAGTTGACACAGATTTTTATGACCTCAGCTTGGCTTTGCTGCAAATGTAAGATCCAGTTGAACACGCCAAATTCCACAGCACGCAGTGATGACGCGCCATCAATATCCAGTGGTGACGGGTAGAAAGGAAGGAATTTGGTGTGCGGTCCATTCAACCAGAGGTGCACCAGCTACAGAACTGCCACTCTAGAGCGGTGTATCACGTTAATAAGTGGATCAGATATTGTTCATAGAATGTTTTGTTTTCTTCTGCTATTCTATTTTGCTCACAGTGCAAGACAATGAAACCAGTAGGGATGTAACGGTACAGTTTTCCCATGGTTCGGTATGCATCACGGTTTTTGGGCCACGGTAACGGTACGGTTTCAATATCTTAATATAAAACTACTCAGACTAGCAAAGGCAAAATTGCATTGTAAAAATAATTGCACAACTCTTTGTGCATTGTCTGTGGTTACAGGAATTTGGATATTTGAAGAGGAGAGAGACGGTCGTTATCGCCGTCAGCGGAACGGACGCTCGTCACCGTCAGCCGGGGGGGGGCGCTTTTTTTGCGAGAACACCGCGGCAGCCCAAAAACACCCGCTATAAAGCAGCTAACATTGAAAATGTGTATAGTGGCGCAGCGCTGTTCACGGGAGGTCCAGCTATCGGTGGAGAGAGCAAGGTAGGGTGCTTGCCTCAGTTCGTTTTCAATATCCCCCCGGCATACTTCATAAAGTTCTGGGATCACTTTACTACTACAATGGGTGCGGGAGGTGAGCCTAAACAAAGTGCTGCTCTCATGCCTCTGCTCCTGAGGGGATCATACAGCATGCGCGGCTGCACAGAGTTTTGAAAAAGTTTTGTGACGGGGAAACGTACAGAAAATGCCATTGTTTGCCGTTGTGCATTGAACCGAACAGGGCGTATTGAACGGTTCGGTAAAATACCGAATATTGTTGCATCCCTAGAAACCAGACTAATATAACTACCCATAACAGCCTAAACCTGGCTGGTGCATGCAGCTTACTCATGACAGGATGTTATTACACATAAGAAGGAACTGGTTTCAATGAGATTCATTGATCAAATTAATAACAAATTAAGTATTATTATTGAAACAGCGACATGCTTGCTATCTCTCAAATTTGAGGTACAATATTTTTCTGAAACTGGACCTCAAACACAGAGGGTCTGTTATTATTATTAACATCACAACACAGCAGTAAGCATGGAAATTAGATAATGATGAATACCTTATTAACTCAAATATTGAAATATTAATGACGTTTTTGACTTTTTCATTAATCAGGAGTTCAAAAATAATTTTACAGTGTTTCCCACACATTAATTTATTTTTGGCGGTCCACCACAATATCAACATTGGCCACCACATATTGATTTTATATTTTTTGGAGCTGCGTTCCGTTGTCACTCACTCAAGACAGCACTCGTCAGTGAATGAATAGCATGATGTTATATGCAGACCTGCCAACCTTGAAGAAATTCTGTGAGTACTGAATGGCTGTATATGTAGTGAAACGACACAAATGTTATCTTATATCCTGAACAATATTTTGTGCCCATATATTTTGATTAGTCTAACTAATAGGAAGGGAAGTCAGCTAATAAATAGGCCTAAGTACTTCTGTGTTAAAGATGCGAGTCAGACCAGGTTAACACATAGCCTTCTTCTGATTGTTGAAGGGAAATGAAGTAGCCTAAATAATAATTTACTATCAAAGCACCAACTCTTAATAGGCCTAAAGCAACTACTACAAAAGCACAAGATTTAAGCCTGGCAGACACAATTATAGGCTAATAAATAACATGGGTCAGATCATTTCAGATAGGCTTTTAAAAGGGTGTTATTGCATCAAATGTCTATAGTGTCAGTTGCCATTACATTGTCCCAGACAATAGGCCTATGCTATGCATCATTAACTAGAGCTACAATAGCTTGTCACAGCTGGATTCCCTGTTATGATGTCATGGTCATTTTTAATGTTCATAAATTCAATTAAGATTAAAAAAAATAGCCCAAATCCTGTTTTGTTATTACTCTATTTATGTATCTTATGTTAATCAGCACCTAGCCTGTCTAAATCCCTCTAGATCTCTAGACATTTGACCAATTTCCTAACTGCCATTTTACGTACCGAGTACGCAAAATGCGTACAATTTGGCAGGTCTGTATATGATACTGTGGATGGCTGTGTGGTTTTTAGTCCGCCGGTAAAACCACAAAGAATTGGAGGAGGACTATTTAACGCAGTCGTCTTGTTGTCCAATAAAATTTGTAGAGTCTAGAAGAGCCATCTGTTTACATTTTATCCCATCCAAGTTAGCTTGGCGCTAAACCGGAAGTTAGCCAACTCAGTCAGCGGAAGTCTCAAGTGTGCATGCACGTCACCCGAGCTGGAAAGTCACTGCCACAATTAAAGTCTGATTCTGTGGGAAACACTGTTTTACAGTAATCAATAACTTAGTTAATATATTAAACCACTAATTGAAAAAATAATACTTTTTTAATTGATAGACAAATTATCGATTATAAATTATTCTATACCCACAGCTAGGGGTGGGAGCAATAATCGATTCTTAGATGCAAATCTGGACGATTCTGAATCGAATTACAAAAGTAAAAAATCGATTTTCTAAATGCTAATTGACAACGTAATGTTGATGAAACGCAAGAGGCGGAACTCGTAATTGCGGAAGTGCAGCGCCCGGACAGTCGATGGTGCGCACATAACAAAAAAACATGAAATGGCTCAGCGCAAAATTCACCCGGCATCCTCTGCTTTAACAGCAAGCGTGTGAAAGCATGGTTGTAGTTGCTTCCAGCTAGAGGACCATCAAGCAAGCAAATCAAAGTTACCACCCCGCTTGGAAAGAGCGAAGCGAATTACAAACTCCATCGCAACTTTGATTGCAGAGGATTTACGTCCGTATTCAGTCGCACATTGTTGCGCACTGCTTGCATTTCAGCACGTTGTGCAAAAAGTTGTTGCACAATGTGTTGAAATGCAAGCAGCATAAAGTAGCATAGCATTGGGATATGCTGCCTATCACCCATATCGTGAGGATTTTGTGATAAAAGTCTTATTCTTATCTTTGACTGAGAGCAACCTTTTCTTTAATGACAAATAATATTATCATTATCAACCAAAAGTAGCCATGTGTTTAGTATGAGAGCTGATACATAGTTCCATAATGTGTTGAAATGCAAGCTGCATTGATTATTGCATTGACAGCTTTTTTATTTCTATATAGGGTACAGTATACCAGTGTTTCCTCTAGGATTTTTTTAAGGAGTGGCGGAGCGGCGCGCAACATCGTTTTCCCCTTTTTTTACCGCAACATAGGCTACGGTTCACATCATGATAACTTCTGTATCTAACCACCTATTCAAACTTCCTCAGTCCATAGTTGTCTTTGTTTGATAGCCTACTTCAAGAGACTTTTGGTTAAGTAACCCCCAACCACCCACGACACAGGGCCCCGCACGTTACGGCGCAGATGTCCTGAATGATCATCATTGTTGATTATTTATAAGCCCAGCGGACTGAGACACTCAGTTTTTTTTCTTTTCCACTAGCACTCGAGCGCGACGTGCGACACGAGAATCAAACACGCTAATTCTAAAAACACACCAGCAAAAGCGACCACTGATCTGTAGTCTACTGAGACTGTTGTTATTCTGTCACCTGATTTAAAACACGCTGTGGTCCGTCATCGAGGTGCAGACAAAAGCAAGATAGTTATCTGTAGTTTACCTTACTTAAGAGTATCCGACCCAGTGCAGGACTCTGCTGTGAAGGTGGAGACATGCGGCGGTGGTGTATTTGCGACAATTAAAAAAATAATAATAATAAAAAAAGAGGAATTTGAAGGAGCGGCAGCTAGGATTTAGGAATGGCGGGCCGCCACTCCTAAATGAATGTAGAGGAAACACTGGTTTACTGTTTTACTCTCAGGGATATGCTCATTGTCTGTAACAGGATTCTGTGTTCAAGTCAAATCTATTTGTGAAAAAGAAAAGCCTTTTCTTTAATAAAATATTAAAATAATTCAATTTTACCGTATTGACCCGAATATAGGACAACATTTTTCCGATGAAAATAATGTGAAAAAAGTGGGGTCGTCTTATAACCGGGGTCTAACCGTTGACACATGCTGATAGTTGTCTGGGGTCACTACACGACTGCAACGGCAAAGGGCGCTTATTGTAGAGACGTCACTGACACTGTGGCTGGGGTTATCTGTCAATCACAGTGGAGAAGAAGTGACAGGAGACAAAAAATGGAGAGACGTGGTGATTGTATGGAGCAAAGTGGATTAAAAGTGGGGCAAGTTAACAGACATCTGAGGGGGAGCTATGATGCTAATTTTAAGATAATGGTGGTCAGTGCAGCGGAGGTGGGCAGCAAAGAAATATGGAGTTACGGAGTGTAATGTCCGAAAATGGCGGGTCCAAAAAGACCGTCTGAAAAACGCTAACAGCATCCATATTATTATAAACCGTCCTTGGGTTTAGATTGACAGGGGGAACACCTAGGAAACACAGACGTCATCATCATGACATGGGCCCTCACACCTCTTCAGGAGGTGTGAGGGCCTCGTGCCTCCATATACAGGTCTCAAACAAAGAGAAGGCCTGTAGTCGAAACCAGAAGCCTAAACTAGTTCTAGTTCCTCAACCACGAGGACTATAGAACAAAAAACAGGAAAAAGGCCGACCAGGTGTGAGAAACGTGACCACGTTGAACTGCCTCCAAGACGTCACCCTGGTCCCTATTGGCTGTGAGCCAGGAAATTCCGCCAGGATCACAATGACGTCACTCCCGTGTTAAAAGGTCACGCAGAAACTTTTGTTCTTTGTATCCCCGGGAGCTTCTGTTGTCGTGAGACCTCAGTTTCACGCAGCTGCTGCCATAAGGGTATAACTTTGAGAAACGTTTTTCAATTTTTCATCTTTGCTTGAGCTAATTTCGGTTCCCTCCTCGCTGGACGAGACAGACACTGTTTTTGTTTCACTTTCATTTTCGCTCGGACGTTCGTCAGAATAGCGTGTTTTTCTTTGTTGTGCTTTTGTTTTGCTGTGAAAAGACCGCCGAGTCCGATTTATGGTTACCTGTACTGTGTGCTAACTGTGTTTGCTACGCTCGCTAGGAGCTCATTCAGGCTAATCCAGCCTGTACAGTCTTGCCGCCGTTTGTGACCACAATACGTCGTATTCCGGCTCGATCAGCGGACGACAAACAAACTTCGATTCACTTGCCGGCCACTGTTCGAGGGAGAGACGACTACTGTGCACCACATGGTCGTTTGTTTGTTTCTTTGTTGTCTGCTAAGCCCCGCTTAGCTTCTTCCCTCTTTTACTAACACACACACACACACACACACACACACACACACACACACACACACACCGAGATACGCATACTGTTTTGGGCGAGCTGTTGTAACTGATAGTTAACAACCCCACTTTAACATAAGACGTATGTTCAGCATATTCCCTTTATTGACTGTAAAGACGGACTTCTACCCTTTTGGAACTGTGGGTATCATCCCTGTAAATTCACCCCTCGTGTGACCAAACTGCACGGATTCACGCCTTCCCTCTTGTCTAATTATTGATAAGTTCATAATATTGACAAGTTGACCAATTTTCAGGCTATGAGACTCAAAGGTAAATCATTTGATTATTGATCCCTGATTCCAGGGTGGTGCCCCGTGTTCATTAATGACTCATAGTTACCTAGGTTTCATTAATCAACTATAATAATTTTTGATTAATTAATAATATTAATTAATAATCAATAACGATTCCCAACATAAGAGAAAAGCTTATCGTGGTCCTCAATGCGGCCGCTTCCTAGAGATTGACAGGAGGGTATGTGAGTTTGTTAGTGAGAAATGAAACGAAAGTTTGAAAGCAGTGTGTAATTATTATTTCAATAATTTTCTTTTTCTGAAGATTAGTCTTGAAAAGTGGGGTCGTCTTATAATCAGGGTTGTCCTATATTCAGGTCAATACGGTTATTAAATATTAAGTTAATTAATCTGTTGGGTTGGTTTTCTTTAATCATTACCACAAAAGTAGGAAGTGACTAGCAATCTCAGATTTGATTATTATGATTATGATAATCATTATTAGTATTATAATAAATTATGTATGGAAATGTACAAAAAAAAATTGTTGGATGCAATATGCATCAACAATTGGTTTAGAATCGAATCGTTGACCTCAGAATCGGAATCAAATCGTGAGGTGCCAAAAGATTCCCACCCCTACCCACAGCCATGAAGGCGCTGGTTCTGTCTAACAAGGTGTTAGCTAATTTCAGTTTTAATTCTAATGTTTTAAAAACTCGATAGAATCGGTGTGAAGGGTTTTGGATGAGCTTTTCTCGAGAAAGCAGCCAAGCAATCAAACATTAATATGTAAATTTAACACTACAACACTGACAAATCTTTATCTGCATCTTTACGTTTTCACAGATAAAGTCTCCTTCAGAAAGTGCATCAATCCACAACACAGGAAACAACGTGAAAAATGTGCAATGATATTCTAGCTGATAGCTCTGCATGTCTGCCGTGTCAAACTGACCCAGAAGTGAGCCATAGTGTTGACCTCCACCGTCTTTTCAATCAGGGAATCCGGAGCATCCATGAACTTCTTTCCCGTCACGATCCCAGCATTATTCACCAGAATGCTGACGTCACCCACCTCTCGCTTCACCTAAATGGAACAAAGGAAAATGTTCAACATATGTGATGCAATCCCATTTTGTAAAAAAGTATTCCCAAAGGCAGACGGAGCTTCCAAATATACCGATTTGAAATGCAACTGCAGCTGTTAAAGAAGACTGTTTTAAATTTCACACCATTATAACTGTTATTTGCTGAAAAAACAAGATTTCTGAAATTAAAATGCGTTAAGATATGGCTTAATAATATCATGTCAATTTTTGGATATTAAATGCTCCTCTGAAACTTTCTGTGGTAACACTCAATATTTTTTCATTAAGTGTACTGAAGAAAATTAAATAACAGTTAAGCTACATTTAAGTCAAAATATTTTATAACAGCAGTTGCAAGAATAATAATTTGCGCTCATGTCTTCAGATGTTTGATTATAAAAAGAACTTATTCCAACTATTCTTATTATCTATTAACCCCCTCTGCTCTTTCATTCATGTCTGCCTGTGTGCGGTCTCTCTTTTTCTACGATTCACTTTGTAATGATTGCTGTTATTCCTCCACCAATGAGGCTGTTTTCTTGGTTCAGTCTGTTTATTTATCGGCATTATAAAAAACTACTGACCCAATTTTAAAGAAATGTAATTGAAGAGTGTAGCATAAGCCATGGTAGGACCACTACATTTTGTGTGCAAAATCCAAATCATGGGTTTGAACACATCTTCTTTTTTTTTTTTTTCAAATTGGAGCGTTTGGCTTAAGTAGAATAATGCCATTCAACTTAAAAATCCAGAAGAAGTAAAGTTCGATGGTGACAAAACATAACCAATTGCAGAAATACAAAGACATCATACTACAATCCACATTAACAGGAGCCAGTAACTGCTCAAACTTCATACAGAAAGCAGTCCCTATGGAGCGTTCAGGGACAGGCAGTGGTTTCATGGGAGAAACAGTATAATGTTACAAACTCACAAGCTGAGGTGTGGCGATGCAAATGTAAATGCAAATATATCATGCAAGTAATTATACTATCACTCCAACCAAATGTGAATTGTCTGTAATAAACTCCAGCAGAGATGTTCAGAAAGAAATGCTCAAACTTCACACTTCACAAGAACAAGTAACAATAATGTAATCTGCCCAGTAACGTGCAGGGGGTCCAGAGCACCTGTCTCTTTGCCCCTAATGTCTAAAGTGCTCTTTAGTCAAAGCGTATTCCATTGTCGGTTGTGAATGCCGAGTAGGCTACATTCTTTCAGGTCTGATTTTTTGTCTGACAACTCCATCCACACCCATTCAAACATTAACATATTCATCTCAATTAGGAGATGGTTGTTTTCTATTTTTGTCATTGATATCATCCATAATTTAAAAAGGTATTCAGCATTTTTTTTCTCTTCAAGTAAAAAGACAGAACCCCATATTTTCACACTTTTTAAAACATTTTCTGTCATCTATTCATTCATACTTCCAGACAGAAACTCCATTCAAGGTATTATCCCATCAAAACTTTTCAAAATATTCAACTTTCTTACTGGCTTAGGCGTATCTTAATCATAATGTAAGTCAATCAAAAATCTCTTTAAACCCACCAATTTTTAAACTCTTCCCACTCATTCATATATTCAATCACAGTTCAAAAATCCATAATTTTTCTACCATTTTCAGGTTGTTGTTGTTGTTGTTGTTGTCTTATTGGTGTGTATGGGGCAGAAAGACAGCCAGAGTGAGGAGAAGTTGTAAAAAAAAAAAAAAAAACACATAACCCTCCACTTCAACACACTCCCATCCCCAAAAGTTTCATTTCACCTACGAACTTAAATCATCTTCTTGTAGGAAGAATTATGGTGGTCGGAAAAATGTGCCTCTGGAAAAAAATCAGACCAGCACTTTTGTCTCTGTGAGCACTGAACAACCTGACAGGCACTCTTGAGGAGCGGTTCACCATTACTCTCCTGCCTGTCAGGTCACACTCAGGGATCGACACTTTTTGCCTGCCAAGACGGCAGGAGATGCAGCAGTTAACGTGAGTAGTTCAAAAACCTTCTTTTTCATAAACTATGTGTACACAAACAATGTTCTCAATGCTCGTGTTCATGAGTAGAGACCCTGGTGATGCTACGAGCAAAGTTTCATGTTGTGTCAAGCCTTCTTACTGTTCTAAAAATAGCAATTTTGATACTAGCTTATCATGCCCCTAACTCTCCTGTTCAAAATGAACGTGCCCAAAACCGAGACTACGGTAAATCTTAAAAGTGCCTCTTTCGTCGTAATTATGCTTTTGCACGAAGATTTGACTCATATTCAATCCCAAATAAAGCCTTGGTTGCTTTTTGGCGAGAGTTTCGCTTTAACTGCATTAAGTCCCATTAAACTAAGAGGAAACAATCTGGAAGCCAGCAAACACATCCACTTTTCTGAACTGCTCCACCAGCCACACGTTTGACAATACACACCAATTTCAGAGTGCTCAGTAGACTCGTTGTTTCAACCATGTCTTTATTTAATTGATAGTAGAAGCATTATAATTTGAGGTGAATAATGTTAATCTTCCTTTCTTTTATCATAGGCCAATTGTCTTTCTGCCAACAGTTTTACAGATTGTATCATTTTACTTTTTAACATGAGTTGGTGGCAAATCTATTTAACCATCAAAATTAGCAGGTCTACATTTTTTTTTTTTTAAATGCAGATCAACCTGCTAAAAATTGCCTATTGACCACATATCCACTTCGTGCAGGCAAGGCAGGCCTCTGTGATTATTATCTAAAGCACTACGTTGTACATCACTGATGTCATTTTTCACGTCACGAATGTGCCAGAAACAGAATTTTCTCCATTGTGAGAGAAGTGTCTGTAAAACAGTGGATAAAAATCTGAAGCATCACACCTTCTGGGAAATGACTCTTTTCACTGTCAGAATTTGAGCCATGTGGACCAATAACATTTGGAAAATCCAGAAGAGCCACGCAATTAATTCATTTAATACCCATTTAAATTAGCTGGGCGCTAAACCAGAAGTAAGCAGACTCAGTCAGTGATCCTGGTATCTTCACAGCCGGGAAGTCAAGATTGTTTGGCTTCAAAACACCAGCGAGCAGCTTTCATAGGAATGAACGGGACTCGGACTCCAACACTTCACACAGCAGAATTTAGCATGTTCACCAGGGTCTTATGTTTAGATCAAAGTCAAGCCGTGCAGAGGTGATAAAAACCTGTGTCTACTGCCGAGTCAATTGACCGAGGTGTAAATGCAGACTTTACACTTTCCCATTGCACACAACAGCCAGATCTAAGAGGATTAAGCTGGGATTTCTGAACAGTGGAAAAGGGATTTTACTGTTGGTTAGGTCCTGCTTTCTCTTTTTCACATGGGCCTAGTCATTTAAGTTCCTGCCTATAGTAAGGTAATGGGCCAACTGTCTGTTTACACAACATCCAACCCTCCTCTGCCCTGAGGACACACACACACACACACATACACACCCTTATTTAGATAGAACTACACATGTACACTTATGTCTGAGTAGCTCAAACAAACGCAGAAGAATTAAACAGGACAGAATATTTCCTGCCTTGATGGGGGTATAGATGTTACGTATTCTTCTGAACCGTTTTACTGACTCAACTTTATGCTCATTTCAGAGGAAGTAGTTTATGCTGCTGTTGAGCAAATGACATGTACTCTTGTTACTGCAGCAGGCTCCATTTTGTGCACTTGTACTTTCCAGAGTATTTTTAAAAAATCAATAATTTCACTTTATTTCTTATCTTACTTTGTTACATTTCAAGTCAACTCTGCTACAGAGTAAAAACACAATTGTGAAAAATCCCACAAAACTGTGTCAGGATCAAACAGAAGAATGGGCCACATCGCAGCAGCTGGTGTGTCTTTAGCTGCAGGAGGGCAGAGTTTAAGGCCCCATCCAGACGACAACGCTTTTGCGAAAACGCACATGTATTGCATCGGTTTGGCCGACCGTCCATACGGATCCTGAAAACGCAGTGCCATAAAACGCACTTTTTTGAAAACAGGTCTCAGGGTGGAGAAATCCGAAAACGCAGCCCTCCCGTTTTCATGTGGATGCCGAATCCGCATACTTTCCAAAACGATGACACCATCACCCCACCCCGCAACGTCTCATAACAACAACAACAATGGCGGACTACATGCTCGTGTTCGTGCCGCAGAAGATATTGAGCCTTTCTTGCAACTTACTCGCCTTGTAGTAGAGTGTGAGTCGCAGCAGCAGTTTGACCTCATTAACGGTCCTCACAAATGATTCTGGTTTCCTTGTACTCGCCATTTTCATTTTTTTCTTGTTGCGTTCGATTTCTCCGTCTACTGTCTGTTTGTTTACAGCGCGCAAGCTTAATGCACATGCTCCGTATCTTCTTCTCCATTTTTGGTGAATGTCAAGTGCCACCTATAGGCCTGGAATAGTTTTGCATAGTTTTGGCCGATCATCCACATGGATCCTGTAAACGCAGTGCCTGCAAATGCACTTTTTTGGTTTTCTCCTGCTAAGCACTTTCACACACATCGTCTCCCTCCTTTGCGACCAGGCTTCGTGCACCTAAGCATGCCCCCTAAAACCGGGCCTCCGATGCAGGTCTCAGAACCAAAGAAGGCAGATTCTGTACAGCACGGCCCCTGTCCTCATACTGCTTGCACTCAGTCTTCATCCCAGCGTCCGCTCCTGTCCCTGAGTGCACTGATAGTAGGGCACTCCATAATAAGAAATGTTTGCTTCTTTAACGTAGCCACTCACTGTATCCCTGGTGCCACAGCCCCGGTCAAATGACACTGCATGTCAACAATCTGAACTGATCAAAGTCGATTTCAACAACCTTTTTAACTGTCTAAAATAATTCGACAACTCCGTCTTCATTTCCGGGCCTATTCCCACGATGGGACATGGTACCGGTCGTTTTAGCAGAGTTCTCAGCCTTCACAACTGGCTCCAGTCTGCCTGCGGGGCCAACGACGTAGGCTTTGTTGACAATTTTAATCTGTTTTGGGAGCGCCCCACTTTCTTCAATAAAGACGGTCTCCATCCAAATATCCTTGGCTCAAAAATGCTAGCCGCTAACATTCAGCACGCTGTGCAATCCTCACCATGTGACTGACTGTTTACACTCCATACACGCCCCCTCAATCCTTCCTCTCCTCTAGCCTCATCTCAGGTCACCTGCAGCACTAGCTCCCCCTACTGTAAGGGAGAACCCTTGGCACAAACCAAACCAACAAACTCCATTCTTCCTGGCAACACTCTCTACAATGGTCCAGGTAAGCAAGGACCAATTAAGAATCCTCTTAGAACAGAAGCCAGCGCCACTCAACAGAAAGCCACAGCGCTAAATCCAGCAATTAAAAAAATGCAAAAATTCAACCTTCTTCAAACAGTGAACAATGCCAAAGTGCTGTGGGACCCTCAAGCAAAACCCAGTGGTCTACTGGGGGGTCACTTGAATATCCAGAGTTTTGTTTCTAAAAGTGATGAGATAAAACATATTCTAGCAGACTCTAACTTGGACTACTTATGTCTGTCAGAAACCTGGCTGAATGAAAACTCCCCATCCTCAACCCTACATATTCCTGGCTATACTGCTTTTAGGAAAGATAGAGCTGTTGGCAGAGGTGGGGGGTTACTGTTATACATCAAAGAGCATATATCATGCAAAAAGGGTTCAATGCTCAGTTGAGAATGAGCTTGAGCATATTTGTCTTAACATTAGTCTATCACCACAGATGTCCTTCACTCTCATTGAGTATATAGACCCCCATCTGCAAAAAGTATTTTCTTTGACAGACTTGAAACTGTGCTAAAGGAATGCAGCTCAGGGCAGGAAATACTACTAATGGGTTAATTGGGAGGACAAAGGCACTAATCAGGCACTGCAGCGGATCTCAAATAAATTTGATCTCACACAACAAATTAAAGGGCCCACAAGAATAACCTCATCCCCTAACCCTCAAATTGACTTGATATTCACCAACAAACCTGAAAGGGTGACAAAATCCTTCAATATAGTCACTGGTCTGTCTGACCATAACCTTACTCTTATAGCCAGAAAGCTCACCAAATCTTGCTTCCACTTGAAACCCAACACCAAACCTAGCCAATTAAGAATACCCAAGCGTGATATTGATGATGGCTGGTGTAGATGTGGATACTGACACAAATGTCCTCATGTCCACAATCCAAAACCATTCTTCAAGAAAGGCAAATTTAAAGGGAATAATAGATAAACCCTTCCCTGGATTTCCAGTGATATAAGAAAGTTAATGAAGGAGAGAGATAATGCCCTGAAGCACTCTCTTAAGTCCAAGTCACCAACTGACAGGCATATATTTGTGTCCATAAGAAACAAAGTAATGGTGGAATTACATGTTGTTCCCTCAGTACACATTTAACCTGCTATTCTCATTTGAGTGAACCTGCACCAATTAGGTTTCTCACGATGCTGTGCGTCTGACGTCATGACGTCACCGCCTTCTCCAGAATTTTCCACCTGCAGTTGATGAGCAAATTTCTCTGCTCGACAAGGGAACAAGGTAACAAAAATACTGAATCGTCTTTGAATGCAAGTCAAGACAAAACAAATATTTTAATGTTAGATATAAAATGGTCCAACTCTATTGTTAAATTTGTTACGTTTTTAGTAGACTGGTTAAACCAAACCAACTAACGTTATCTTATTCGGTCTTGCTAACTTTAGCAAGTTTTAAATTAGCATTAATTTAAATGCACTCTGCTGGTTTTGTAGCTTCATGTTCAATTCTGATGTGTAACACTTCGAGTAAAATTTTATACCCCACTGATACTTTAGCTGGTCAGTAAATTAGCTGTACTCTGCCACTGTGTCAGTTAACGTTAGCATTCTGCTAGCGGGCTTAGAGTAAGAACTAATGTTAACCCTGACAGTTACCATAAAGTTAGCTGTTAGCAGACCAGTTGGTAGTTTGCGCTTGGACAGACAGGCTAGTAGTTAGCAGGCGGGACTCTCTTTGTTTTAATATTGTAACATCAGCTTAAAGTTGTGTATTCATGCAGTGTGTTGGTGTTGGCTTAGTGTTAGTAATGCATTAGCATTAGCACATTATTGGAGCAAGCTGGGCCCGCAGTTCCTCTTCAGACTACTTCGGGCGCGCTCATTGTACATGAGTGTGGATTCACATGCCTGTCGGCGCGAACAGTTCATGTGGTCACTCTTTTTGGATTGTCCTCACGGCCATGGGTGATGTGAGAGGTAATGTTAATTATGATTTGACTGTGGTGCTTCCAGGAAGCGTGAATTTACTGCCACCTGCGTTGTTTTCAATGTACCTAACGTTAAGAGGGAGAGGAGAGGGTGCATGCAGCACTCGTACACGCACGGGTCGGCTGTGGGGGAGGGGATGATGGTGTGCGGTGCCTCGTGGCAGGGCTGCCTTCCTATTTACGTGGGATATTATCGAGATAGTGGTGATAAATATTTGCTGTGTGAAGAGTTTCCCAAGCCCAGTGTTGTTGTGCCAGTGTGTTAATAAGCACCTGTGTTGGTTTGTGTCTGCTGCTGCAAACTCCTGTTTTCCCTGTCCCAAGTCAGTTACCAGGTGGGGTAATGAGCAGTGACAGTTATGTATTTAGACTCCTTAACCATACACAAATCAAATATAACACTGGAATGAAAAATTCCTTTTCCTTAATGGATTTCTAATTTTCCTGTATTTTTTTTTTTTTTCATGACTGACGGTGGTTAGTTCAGGCCAGGACACAACTCATTTGGAATACATAAGGTAAGTTGCGCTCCTGTAATAGAATAGAGTGCTACAGAGCAGGCTGAAATATGGCTGCATGTAAATTACAGGATTGTGTGTTGAACTGAGAAAAATAATTGAAAAAATGAAGGTAATTTCAACAGGAAAGGTGAAATGCAGATGATTGTTTACAGGCCTGTTTAAATTTGAGCTGTAACAACAACTTTTAATGTACAGTACTATTTAGTTTTGCAAAAATTGTAGTACAATTTTGTATTAGTGAAATTGCTTTCCAAACTAGATCTCTTAAATCTCCTAGTATTGACTGAAACTATGACAACAAAAAAATAATGCTTTCAGTGTACATTTGGGTTTCTCCCTTAAAATCTAATTAGAGAGATTTGTGTGTTCTTAGTTTGTATACAGGATGAGATAGTTGCATTTTCTCTCCATAATGCAATATCTACTGTCACTTGTGTTTTGTTTTAGATTAATGCAGAGTTCCAGAGGCTCGTGGCTGTTCCTCTTGAGAAGTTCATGGCCCAGTTAGACATGCACTCAAGTCAGCTGATCAAAGTCATCCGTTCTAAAGGAGGAGCAACACAGCAAAAGACTGTGGACATCATGGACACTATGGGCCACGTAAATCTGTACCTTCAAACGAGACCCTTCATAACTAAGAGGGCTGTTACAATATATATGCAGTGTTTGCCCTAGATTTTTTGTAGCAGCAGTGCTCTGAGTCGGTAACATGGCAAAACTAGGGGGCTCCCTTATAAATGGTCACTGCCGGTGAGATTTAAAAAAAATAAAATAAAATGGCCAGATTGAGACTTACAAAATGAACAATCAACAGATTCCAAGCATTTGCTAAGTACAGATCATTGTACAAATGTGACTTGAACTGGGCAGAAACAAAGTTGATAATTTGTGTTAATTTTTTGTTAATTTTATTTATTTATCATAAGCCTTAAAAAAAAAAATTAAGTGGCACAATGCGGAAATGTATTTGTTGAATCTAATTTATTTTAAATAAATAATAATATGACAATAAAGTGTCTTATTCGTCCAGTTTACTTGTACAACCTGCTGCTGGTTTGGAGTCACTGGGCCACCTGACATAGAAGATATTGAAAAAAATGCAATTATTTTGTATTAATATATTTATGCTAGGTAATTTAATGACGGTCCCTAAATCAGTTTCCAGTGATTCAGCGCGAGGCTCTGTGAGCTAACCGTCCTCCTGCTGCTAAAACTGGGCGAACCTCAGTAAAGTCGCTGCTGGACCCGAGTGAATATCCACCGAATATCCAACCTGAAACTAACTTCACTAACTAGTGTTTGCCTAGAAGTGTGGATGGCAAGTCTGAGGGGCTTTCAGACAGCTCTGTCAAGTTTACTTAGCTAGCTGCTAGCAACTTTTAATGCAAGCTAGCAACTGGGGTCGAATGAATGTTAATCCAACAAGCGCAGTAATTCACTCAAGACATGGGGTAAGCAGTAAAATCAGAGACTATTAATAAAGCATCTAAAGGATATTTATTTGGTACTTGTGTTTATCATAGCCTAAGTAGGCTACCTAACTTAAATGTTGTTGTCTGCATCACATCTGGCTGCGATGAGTCGCCTGTTGCAGCCTTTGAATAGGATGATGGGGATTTCAGCCCCTCAACTTAAACATTGACTTGTAGAAATTATACAAATAGCAGTAATGGCAATAATAACCAATTTCAAGATAACTTAGGGTGTACTGTTTTTACTGTGTGCAACTTAAAGTAGCCATTCGCCCGCGATATTAAACCTACAAAAATCATGTCTTTCTTTTGCTTGTCGCGGTGGAGGCAGCGCTGAAAATCCAGAAGCAACATCTTGTCAAAGGGACACACAAAATAGCCTAGATTTAGTGTACTATAAAAGAGAGATTTTCTCAACTGTTAGAACAACCATAACATCTGAACCATGGATAGATTGTTGACATGTTGTATTTATTATCATGGCCATATTGGACATAATGTTGGGAAAGCATATTTTTCTTGCTTACAGTCAGATGATCAGATTGATACACCTCTCTCTGCTAGTTGTGGTGTGTGATGATACCCAGCCAAATAATAGCCCAGCACATGACACATATTGGTACATCATCCAAAAACGTCATCACAATAAAAAGTGAGTCCATTGACAATTTGTGTTTGTGTCCTGTACCCCTTTGTAGGACTCTAGAGCAGATGATGTTCAGAGGGAGATGGAGAAGCTCACCATGGCAGTGTTTGTCATTTGGAAGGAAGGGGAAGTACTGCAGGAGCCATCTGAAGACATTGGCACCGTCATTGAGGGCGTGGAAGTTTTGCATGAACTGACTTCGGTTGCCTCAGTTTGTGCCCTGCTCCTAGGGTTCATATATGCACTCAACCCTAGCTTATCCAAAACCCCTGCGCTTCACTTCGCTCCAAAAAATAGTCAAGCAGCTTGATCAGCACAAGATGTCCCCCAAAGTCCACAATCGCTATAGCAAACTTCAAAGTTCGCAGTAAGGACATTCTACGTTTGTTGTTTTTCGAGACATTTCCTTCCGTTTTACGGGAAAGGTTGCATTTCAGTTTTTATGTTTTTAGTTACACAACAAACAGTTGTGACAGTGTGTAATGGTGCGATTTAAAACTCTAAAAAGTGTTGATATTTTTTCATCCCATGTTCAGTTACACTGTTAACATGCATAATATTCATTGGCTATATCTGGTTAAAGAGGTTTCTGTATACTCTTTTTTTTTTTTTCTTAGTTGTGACAACACTGTGTTGAGATTGGTAGACATTTGTATAATTCTTTGTTGCACTATTTTGCACTTAGCAGACAAAATAAGTGGTCCTACTAATAGTTACTTATGCATTTTGTGCATATGTGTTTTAAAAAGGACAAATGTGTAATGTGACGGCTCAGCTGTGTTGGTGGCCATAAAATTAATGGTGCTTTACATTTATACAATAAAGCATAATAAAACATGAGATTTTGAGTGTTTTTCATATTTTCAGCTAACTTAAAATTGTAATTTTAGTTTTATTTAACAAACTAAAATTTCATTTTGAGGTTACTACAAAAAATAATTTTCATGAAACCATAATATTAGGTTAGAAAGGATAGGTATTTTACTTTGGGGTTATGCAAATTATTGAGTTGGAAAAACTGAAAACTTTAAGTTGACTTTCCCTAATTTTAAGTTGGATTAATGCAAAACATTGATTTGAGAACAATTCAGTTATTAAGTACATGTGACTTAGTCAATTGTGTTAATCAAACTTATTAACTTACTTTCAAATAACTTAATTCATTTAGGTGTTACCAATTGAAACAATTCAATTAAGTTGGTCCAACCATTTTCTTTTTTCAGTGTAATATAGTAACAAAGCAGATGGAGATCAAGGACAATGGAACCCTGTATAAGGCACCATCAGAAATAGTGACTGTTTTTAACAGCCATTTTCTGTGAAACTAACTGTACATAGTCCCAAAAGTGGTCCACTATACTCATCACAAATTGATAATACACAGCCAGTCTTCACTCTGACAGAGATTTCTGAATCCAAAGTTAAGTCCATAGTTACTTCTATTAACAATTCCAAATCAAAAGACTTATTTGGACTGGATTCTATGTTTTTAAAGAAACACGTGACCTCTTTCACAGGGCCAGTTACTAAAATCATTAACACATCCTTTAAGGAGGGAATTAGTATTTTACCAGTCATGTTTAAGATCTCTGAAAAATGTGTTGCTGAGCAATTGACTGAGCATCTTAACAGTAGTCCTTTTACACTACACCCAATGCAATTTGGCTTTAGAGCCAATCACTCCACTGAGACAGCAAATTGATTTTTTGTGGAAAACATCAAATCAAAAATGGACAAATAAGGCGTAGTTGGAGCAATCTTCTTAGATCTTAAAAAAGCTTTCGACACTGTCAATCATCAAATACTCATTCACAAAATGTCTTATTTTAACTTCTCAACCAATGTTATTGACTGGATGAGATCATATCTGTCAAATAGAGTTCAGTGTGTAAGGGTTAGTGGTGAGATCTCGCCACCCCTGAGGAACGAACTGGGTGTACCCCAGGGACCTGTCCTGGGCCCTATTCTTTTCAGCCTTTATATAAATGACCTGCCATCCGTCTGCACTGGATGTGAGGTTCAGATGTATACTGATGACACAGTAATTTATGTCCATGCACAAACCAAAGCCCAAGCTGCTGCCAAACTCAGTGATACAATGGTATGTGTACACAAATGGCTTGATTACTCACAGTTATATCTCAATGTAAAGAAGACAATCTGTATGTTTTTTTAGCAATACTTACACTGCATCTCACTGTGAACCCAAGGTCTATGTGTCTGGGGAGGCCATTCAAACAGTTACACATTTTAAATATTTAGGTATTGTCCTTGACTCTACTCTATCCTTCAAAAACCAAGTGAGAAAGGTAACACGAATAACCAAATACAATCTAGCCAACTTTAGATATATAAGGAACTGCCCGACAATACCTGTAGCAAAGCTCTACATGAATGCTATGATCATTCCCCATTTAATATATTGCATGACGAGCTGGACCAAGGTGAATAGTACAACATTAAGGCCCATCTTATCACTTCACAAACAAGCGATTTAAGTTTTGGACAGAAAACCCAAGCTTTACCACCACTGTAACATTCTGGACAAATATAACTTGCTCAGCTAGGAAAATATTTTAAAGCACACTGACACATGCCTAATTTTTAAGATTATCAATGGCAAGGCTCCCCCACCACTCTTCACTTTTATACAGCAGAAACAATGCAACAACAAAACCACAAGGTCTGCCTTAAGAGGGGACTGTGTAGTCCCTCTTACGTCCAGCTCCTTTTGTCGATTAAGTTTTGCTGTGACAACATCTAAATTATGGAACCAATTGCCGGTAGAGATTAGAAATTGCACCTCCCATCATACATCAAAAATGTGAACATCTTTGATAGCATTTAATCTGAATACATATTTGTCTGTTGCTATGTATTATTGTAGCTGTCCTGTAACCCATGGTGGTTTGTATGAATGGATGTATGGTTATACGTTTTAATGGAGCCAGTCTTTTGGTATCATGTCATAATGTTATTATCTGTTGCTGTGCGTACTGTTGTATATGTCTTTATTTATTTTTTTAGCTACCCTGTGCCTAGCTTAACATCTTGCCAAAAACAATGAGGTGCAGAATTGAAGCAGACTGTAGAAATTAAAGGCGAGCACCAATCACCAATTGATTTAACTTCATGTCACACGTTTATGGATGCACGTTATCATATCATCAGTCTTTCACCTTCAAATGATGTCCCAGGGTGGTGGATAACACTGAGTGTCGCGGCTATTTTGGCAAGCAAAACAGTCACTCTGATCGCTGTACACATACACATGCTCATCACCACTCAGCATGATACAGCATGAACTGTCACTGTCCTCGCACCATAAGAGGAGAATGTGAATTAACATATACAATATGTGCTTTGTAACCTCCACCTCACCAACCAACCCCTTATTCTCTGTGTGCAGGATTTTTTTTTTTCCCTTTGTCTCTCATTGTGGCCATGATTCACTGTAAAAACCTTCGAGCAGCTGGTCATTTCCAGGCATCAATATTCTTGAGGCACTTTGCATTAACCATTTATGGCTGAATGTGGGTGTGGAGAGGGTGGTTTCTGAGGCAGATTCATGTGCACACATTTCCAGCTTAGGATTTGGGATTTATTTAAAAGGAAGTTGCCCATTGTTGGGCATACGCAAGGTTTATAAATCTGAATATGTTTTGCCGCAGGCCATCTTCCGCATTTGGGTGCACGTTCACTTTTAGTATGCATCCAAGGACACATGGGAGGAAAAGTAGGGATGTCCCGATCAGGTTTTTTTTACCCCGATCCCGATCCGAGTCCTTTAATATTTAGTATCTGCCGATATCGAGTCCCAATCCGATACTTAGCCTTTACTAATATTTTCCTGGATAATACAGCTGTATTAAGAAAAAAAGTACTTACATCCAAGCTGTTCCTTAATAGGTTTTTTTTATTTTGTTGAAACAAAGTATATACTTTCATATGGCTCTTCCTTATTCTGCATATGCTATTGCAACATTGGCCTCCACCTTCCTTGTGTTAGCAGGTGAGTCTGTGACGCTGCACTGTGACAGCAGACCCTCGTGTACAGTCGGCTGAAGTGTGTGAGGCACAGCCCATGCTTGGTTCCTCCATATCATCCACTGCTTTTTACATATTCCTCACGTTGTCATGTAAAATGACGTGGACACGTTGCTTGTCTATATCACACGCGTCCTCGATTGCCTGATTTACATGCTCTGCTGAATGAGACCCACGAAACTAGTGCGCTACCGGCACACTGTAACTCGAAAGTGTAGTAAATGTCATTTAATGCAGAGATGGTAGGGCACACCGGGGATTCAAAAACTCCAGGTGACGAAGAAAACCCTGATCCTCTACCATGGAGATGAGCTGGTTATCCAGAGCGAATAATTTAATTATCTAATCTGTAATATTTGTGGTCATGTCGCTGTCATGAGGATATTTCTCTGAACTTTTGAATGTATCCGCGAGTGTTTGCTGCCTCGGTGTCTTTGCCTGTACTCTCGAGTGAACATGTTGTATTCTTTGAGTGTTTGTTATGCCGTTTTAAATCAGTATTAAATGCAGCTCCGCGAAACGGCTGTATTGCAGATGTTACATGTCGTTAGACTACTTTCGCTTCCTAATTTAAGTTATGTCCACACTGCAGATATTTTATCCACAGGTTTACCAGAGTAACGTTACGCGCGCGTCTGCGTTCTACCACAAATTGTGCTCTGACGTAAAAAAAACTTTTTTTAAATCGGGCCTGGGTCCACATTCAAAATTGCCGATTACGATCAGTGGAAAAAGGCCCAGATCGGCCCCGATCCCGATCATACGGATCGGATAGGGACATCCCTAAGGAAAAGGCTAACATACAAAGATTCAGTGAGAAGCTACAAAACTCCTAAGAGCAGGACGTCAGACACTTTGGCTACTTGCACAGACACCAGTTGAGTCTCATAACACAGGCTCATTTGAGAGAAAGAAGGGGGTCGTTACATTGGCTGTGGTCACGAGAAGTCACCGAGGCCCACTTGGAGGCGAGGAAATCTGGAGTGGGTCCATTCCAGGTGCGGCCTGGTTCAACTTAGCACGTTGTAACTCGTAATCGAAAAGCGATGGTGTGGCATGATTTAAGTCGGCTTGACCTATCATATTAGAAAAACGCCAAAAGAACAGATGTTTGAAAATAAGGGATACAGTACAGAGGTGATTTATAGCGGCTCTCACCAGGATTTTGACTCCGGGGACAAGAAGACACAGCAGGGGACAGGTGAGGCGAGAGAGAACGTAGGACATCAGCAGCAAGTGAAAACAGCATTTAGAGCAGGAGTATATTCACATCTTACACTATGAACTGAGGATTTATTTGAACCAAACCAAAGGTCACTGTGGAAAATAATAACAACAAATCTGCAAAGAAAAAGTTTAAATTCTGCGGAGAGCAATTTTGATTCTGCCGAGAGCAATTCTTGATTACGCGGCTTGAAAGTTAAAATTCCACAAAAATTAAAAAAACATACTTTTTTAATGTAATAATGAATTAAATGTTTTCTTATGAAATCAATTGCAATACCAGAACACTATAAAAATTCTTCTGTGATCCACGACTTTGTTGCATGGTGTGCAAAATAGTTTGCCCCCATCCTTGTGTAGTTCTTTATACTGTTTAGCTCTTTCACCCGCTGTAATATTTGCAAGCTTGGAGTTACTTGCTGTCGGGAGGTTGGGTCAGATAAATCGCTCCATGGCTGAGTGCTTTCACTGAGATCGCTACCTGGTGGTCGCCGGTCGCTAACCGCTCCATGGTGGCGTTCCCCGCGTCCACCGGATGCAGTTGCTAGTGTACTTCTACTGTGAGTCTAGAGCCCAGTCTATCTGACAGCGACATCTAGCGGCCGGGATGAAAACTACATGCAAAATGTGATATTCTGCGGAAGGTCTTTGAATCCGTGGACGGCCAAGAAATCTGCGGTAATTTCTGCGATTGCGGAATCGCGGATTCCTGGGGGGACTAATATATACAGCAATTTTCTACTCTTATTTGGTGGATGTGGCTAAGGGGGTTAGAGTGTTTCCACCATCGGAAAGTTGGCGGTTAGATTCCCGCCCCTGCAGTCTACTTGAAGAAGTATCTGTGGGGAAGACACGGAACCCCAATTGCTCCTAGTGGCTCTTCCATGTGTGTGTGTGTATGAATGGTTAATGCTCCTGATAAGCAGCTGGCGCCTTGCATGGACGCAGTGATTGAGTGCTGTTTTGTAAAGCACTTTAAGTGGCCGCTAAGACTAGAAGGCACAGGATGAATATAGTCCATTTACCATTTATCGACCACTCAAAGCACTTTAAACATCAAGTCAGCATTCACCCTTTCACAGACACAGCATTTCCCCATCCTTTAATTTAACTTTGGCAATATGTGGTGCTTTCCCTGTGGCACACAGCTCTGCTCGCTCACAGACTAACATAAGCCTCACCTCCTAAACAAATGCATGAGCCAGATCAAGATCTTCACAACAGGTGGCTGTAGCGCTCATCCAGCTTTTGTCCACAGAGGCTGCCAGGAACAACAGAAAATGAAAAAGTTTCTTGTAGTGTTTTTAATAGGGCTATCAACCGATTCAAATATTTAGCCATTATTAAATCGCATGATTGTCCAAGTTAAATCGCAATTATTCGTAAATGTTTTATCTGCTCTAAATGTACCTCAAAAAGGTATCCGTGTTTATCATTAAAAGCTTTTGATACTTGCAAACGTATGTTTGTTATTATTGCAACAATCCCAAACTGTCCAGAATACTCTCCAGAATACCTTCAAAGGGCAAGGAGTAAGTATTGAGTGGGTCAAACCCAAGCAGATTGCAAAACAATAACCATTTATGAAATAAAATGTTCATAACACTTTACAAAACCACAATCAAAAGCTTTAATATAGTCTATGTAGCACTCAAATTACATTGTTGTTTAGCATTTTTTTTTATGTGTTAGAAAGTAACAAAATAGCGACCCTACCCACATGCCTACCCACAGCAGTCGAGCAATGAGTTCTGCTAGATGGGGTACTGCGGAATAACCATTTGGTCAAACCAGAACTGCAATACTAGAAATGACGTCGAAAAGTGTTACATTTAGTTATAATTACGATTACATGTCTTCTAGGGGTGAACCGATCCGATATTAAGATCGGATATCGGTCCCGATATTGACAAAACAGCTGGATTGGGGATCGGAAAAATTAACAGATCCACGGGCCGATCCAGTTTTTTTTTCTCCGTCGCAGCACATCCTACGTCATTCGTCAGCGTCAGTGTGTCGCATGCTGGAAGAGCACTAGTTGTTGTTTGACCAACTTTTTATTAGTTTATTCTCAGGTTCAGCTGCTATATTTCATTTTGGATTCCTGTTTGCAGGACGTTGCACTTACTCACGTCACATTTCTCCACTGATTAGCTGTTAGCCCCGCCATCAGTTGTTAGCCTCACCGATCAGCTGTTAGCCTAGCAACGCTATCTTTCAAACCGACGTACTCAATACTATGTGGACAGAGCCTCCAGATGCTAGTTTGTACACGGGCGGTGCCACTGACTTCGGTGCTAGTGTTCCCTCCGTGCTGACTGACAGGCGCTCCATTTATTCTTTATTTTGTTTGTTCCACTTAAGTGTCCTTGGGTACCCTGACAGGCGCTATGTAAAATTAAATGAGTTATTATTATTATTATTATTATTATTATTATCATATCATCATCATCATCATCAATGTTACACATGTTTACAATGTTTGGTATATGTTTGATTATTTTGTCTTAGTTAGGAAAGTAATGTTTGGTTAGGAAAGTCTGGTGCCTTTAGTCCCTTCTACATGGTATAAGGTGGATGGTATACAGTTTATTATTAATTCAACAACGGTATAGGATCGGTATCAGGTACCGACAGATACACAAAGTCCAAAGTATCAGTATCGGGACTGAAAAAGTCGGATTGGTGCATCCGTAATGTCTTCCTTGTTCTTCTATGCACGGAATTCTTTATTCTTAAAATTACTGTATCTTCCGGTCTGATTTTTCAACTCCTTCCACATTTTTAAACATATTGCTCCATTCAAACACCAAAATATTCATCTCAATTAACTATGTTTTAATTGCACATTGTCCCTTACAAATACAATTGAAATTGAATTGAAACAGGAATCGACTGCATCTATTGCTCTCATTGATGTCATTTATAATTTCGGAGATATTCTAACTCAATTCACATTAGAAAATATTCCACAATTAGTCTTCATTCAAGGTTGAATTAATCTTTCAAATTCCATCAAATCTTAAATATTCAAATTTCCGATATTATACTGTTTTTCATCAATTTCACACAGCTGTCAGAGGTCCAAAAACCCATCCATGGTCCTGAATTTCAGCTGTCTAGAAGTCGCTCTACTCAACTCTACTGACAGCAGGCTGTTTCTGTGCCTGCACCTTTAAAATGCTAATGAGCTCTGTCTGTCAACGCCTACTTGGAGAGTCTTGCCTTCTACGTCACTCTCAGGGAGAGGATGCCGTTTGCTTTAGCGAATGCATGCGTTTATGTTTACGGTGTGTGTATCGAGATTTTTTGTTCAACCATACCAGTTTGACCCAGAATCAGACCCAGAAGGAGATTCTCCTGAAGAAGTACAGACTCTACAGGACGTTTCAGAATGGTTAGTGTGTCTGAATAATGTTAGTTTGCTTCATGTGTTGTTATAGTCACTACCATGTAGCTAATGGCTAACAGCTAGCGAAAGCTGTGTTTGTTTCCAACACAGTCTCAAAACTCTTGGACACTGTTCACATCATCTCTGTCTCCAGTCTGCACATGTTTCCAGACTTTTTACTGTGACAACCAGGCTCGCTCATAATATTATCAACAGTAAACTCGCTTCAAATGCCATTGCATCGCGGACTGAAGTGGAGCTAACTAGTTAGCCAATTTCCAGCTGACTTCACCATACTTGTCCGTAGGGCTGGGCGATATATCGATATATTTTTAAATGTGATATGGAATTAGACCCTATCGCACATATCGATATAGTTCAAATTTGCGCTGTGATCCTTGCTCCAGGCAAGCTGCTGACCCGGAGCTCTCCGTACTGCTCCCTGCGGCCCTCCTCTTTCATGTGCAGAGAGGGGAGGGGCTGGAACAGACACTCCGGCACTCTTTAACAAACAATTTGGTGGGAATTTGACGGCATGGCCATGCCCCGCACTTTGGTCTTGATTCCCCGTGAAAAAAAAAATCATTGTACGGCCAAGTGGCCTTTGTTCCCCTGGCCCGGTCAGCGTAGCAAGCTTGCCTTGAATTACAGCCACCCGAGTGCACAGTAGTCACTCACAGTAACTTCAGTGAGTCCGTGGTTCCCGCAGTTGGAGTCTCATCACGATGATCTCACGTGAAAGCCTCTCAAACAGCAGCATCATCTCAAAACAGAAGAACGAAACTTACAGCACAGGTGCGCAAGCGAGCTCAGCCAGTTTTCATGATACGTAACTGACTTATGTGGTAGGATTTAGTCCGGTAAAGTTGGAAATATATTCACAGATTCGAACTTCCCAGATCAATAACTCATAAGTGAAACCTTGTTAAAACACAAAGGACAGAACTTTCCTACCGTAGTAGGCAAGACAACGAGCTACAACCGTATTTTCATCAAAACAAGCGGCTGGACATTAACTCTGGTCTCTATGGTCAGCCGTCTATGAGACGAGGGCGCAGGGACCGTCTACAAAATGCAACACCGAAAAGAGATACTACAAAAAATATTCAATAACTTCACTATTATTCAGAGTGTAGTGTCACCAAAATCACTCCACACATCAGTGGTCTCCTGCTGGTTATTCTACATTTTTTTTGTTTGGGAAAAAATGTGTTTTGCCATAATTTTGGGGAATTTCAATTGGGAGAAATATTCAAAAACACTAATATTCAATGTAGTGTCACAAAACTCACCTCACCCTAACCCTACTTAAAAATTGTTTTCTAATGTAACATTAACTTGATATTGGTATCTAAAAAATGTTTTAATACATAATCCATGTCAATCCATTATTATAAATTAGGATGTTATGGTATCAGTCTGAAAGGTAAATCAACTAATTTTACTTAGTACTCCTTGTGCCCTGTCATGTGGCCTTGGTGCCCCTTAAAAAAAAAAAACAGTGAAGGACAAATGGCCTTGCCCTAAAATGACGAAATTCCCACCACATGACATATTTGGCTTTGACTTTGACTGAACATTTGCTCTCACTTTGCAATAAAAATATCGGGATATATATTGTATATCGATATTCAGTCTAAATATATCGGGAAATGACTATTGGTCCATATCACCCAGCCCTAATGCAGTGCATACTGGGCAGTGCCCCTCCCCCACGCACGCGCAGTGCCTGCTCTTACCTGGTCAGATACTTTCAAGCTAAAACTGTAAACAATGGCGGAGAACAAACAACAACAACAGAGCCGAAAAATGCCCCACCATTGCCCACGTCAAAGAGAATATATAAGACTGACGAAGAAAAGCAGTGTAAAAAGAAAGAATTGGACTGAGCCAGAGAGAAAACAAGGATAAATATCACAGCATCATTTCAGAAGTGGAGGGAGCTGCAGGATTTGTAAGGATTTTCTGCTGGACAAGTAAAGAGCCCTGCTTGATATGTTTCATTCTATGTTTTAACCACAAGGCCATGGTGGCGGCTGTTACAGTAATACTCGCAATAGCGCATATTACTGTACGATGCACTCGAGCTACATAGCTTGCTGCTAAATCTGGCTTGTTAGCATGTATGCTAACTCCGGTGTTTAGCCCTGTCTTCATGGCTATTGGTTAGCAAAAGTGTCTTTCAATTGACCAGGTAGTTGTGCTCAGAACGCTCTGAAGTGGTTGAATTGTTGAAAAATATTTGACTCTGCTTCCAAAGGGTGAAATTATTGGCCTGCATCAAGTAAAGAAAAAACAACTGAGGAGATGCTGAAACTACTATAACTGGGTTCAGAACTGTCCAACACATTATTAAAACCTGGAAGGACAGTGGTGAACCTCCACCTTCCAAGAAGAAATGTGGTCAGAGAAAAATGTTGAATGGTGGTGATCGAAGAGATCACTTAAATGTTTGGTGAAAGCGGTGAAATGGTAAAAACATCAACAGTCGAACTGAGTACTATGTTTAACACTCAGAACGTTTACATGCACAGTTTAGTCGGATTACAGCCACAGTTCCACTAAGCTACTCAATCGGACAACTGCAATAGTCTGAGTATACATGCTGGTGAGAAAATCTGATCTGATGGAACGAATAATTGAATGCTGCCTCGAATAATCTAGGTATTTTAATCCGACTATGAGAAATCCGATCCGGTCCGATTTTAGTCAGACTAAGGTGTATACATGCTAGGGTTGTCAAAAGTATCGAAACTCAAAAAAGTATCGATACTAAAATGTTGTATCCAAATACGGTACTCATTTTCAAAAGCATCGATACCGATTATTTTTTGCACTACCTCAGACCTGAAACTTGTTATCATAGTTGCAGTTTCTTTTTGCACAACTGTTTTTTATTATAAATATTTAACGTGTGGTTCTGTTAATTGTTACATGTTGTAACAGAGGTTATTTTTGCATTTTTCTTGTTAATAAAAATATTTATTTTAAATTTTGGGGTCTTTTTTTTAACCATTGTGGTATCGAAAATGGTACCGAGTATCGAATATTTTCCTTTGTATCGGTATCGAGTTGAAAATTTTAGTATCGTGACAACCCTAATACATGCATCTTAAAAATCCGATCATAGTTGGACTAACCCAGTAATTTGGTTTTCTCGAGTGTCATGTAAAAGCACAGAGTGAAAGTAATAGCATTTCCACACACAACGTGAAGAGAACTCAAGGGACTGGGACTAAACAGCTGTATCCAACCTGAAACTAACTTCACCCTGGTTCGATGAGTCGCCTGTTGCAGTTTTGAATAGGATGACGAGGATTTCAGACACTAAACTTAAACGGTGACTTCTGGAATTAAACAAATAGCAGTAATGACAACAATAATCGATTTCAAGATAACTTAGGGTGTAGTGCTTTCAGTGTGTGCAACTTAAATTTGCCATACGCCCGTGATATTAAACCTACATAAATCATGCGGCGGCGCTGAAAATCCAGCAGCAGAATGCATATCGGGGAAACACTGACACATCAGATAACCTTCCGCAAAGATTCCAGGCTCTTTGGTGGAGCTCTGCTTTGAATGAAGTTCCGTCATGACCAATGAATGGACTTCTTGCGGAGTGACATGAAGACATGAATCAGAGGCACAAAAAATGTTGACAGCGGTGGCCGGTCATTATGTTTACCAACATCCAACACCCGACCCGTGCCTTGTGCAACCGCAACCACCACCACCACCCCAAAAAAAAATCAAAAAAAATAAATAAACAGATTTGCATGATTTACGAGAGCCTCATTTTCAGGTCGTAAAAGCCGGATTTCCGGATTTATCCGGAAGAATCACATCACTGCATTGTGTTATATGCTTAAAGCTGAGGGTTGATCGTGTATGTGCCGGGAGAATAAAAAATGAAAGATTAACTCACACTGAAATGAACTACAATAAAACTGAAACTGTCCTGTGTCCAATTAATACCTCTACATAATGTACTGAAAAAGGTGTGGCAGATAAAAAATATGCTTGGCCAGCAGGTTTTTTCATCTACCAGTCAGCTTGATAGCCAGTGAGCCAAAAAGTTATTTTTGGCTCACTGGCCAAAAAGTTATTTTTGGCTCACTGCTGGCCAAACTGTTAGTTTAAAACCTGCATGACTTTCTAACGTCACACTTTTTCATTAATGCTGTTGCTGATCCCAGATACCCGCTATGACTTTGATGGTTACTATGTTATTGAAACTTTTACGGATTACCTGGTCAGCCACTCTGTAAACTTCATTCTTGTCGCTGCAGTCACACAGATAGTAGTGGACTCTGCTGGCACCGCTCTGTTTAGCCAGTCTGGCCGTTTCCTTCATTCCCTCCTGGTTAATATCCCACAACACCAACACAGTGCCAAGAGCTGCAAACTCTTGCGCCATGAGACGACCGATACCGCTACCTGACCCAGATATCAGGACCACCTCGCCAGATATGTTCTTCTTCTTAATGGGAACAAACAGGTGGATAAAAGCTTCCACATTGTACCAAATGGACAGTAGGAGAACTTGAATTGTTTCCAGGAAGAAGTTCATAATGGATCTGGAAGGGAAAGAAGAGAAAGTATGCATTAGAGAAATATAGCAGCTGTTCACATTTGGTTAGCCTAGTGATTGGATCTCACTTCCCTGTTCTATATGCAAATACACACCTACATCACTGGACCAAACAAATCCAAAATTTTTTACAAGCAAAAAGAAATATCATCAGGCATAATGTTTGCCTAAACGACCGGAAGGCCCAAGTAGTTAAGAATGTGTTGTAGACAGCGTTTCACAAAATGTATATGTTTCACCTAACTCAACAAGTCTTAAAATTAGGGTTGTCTCGATTTGATCATGTGATCGGGGGGTAACAAAAGAGCTGCATTTGATACTACACATTTGATATGGCAAAGAGAAAAAAAAATACTCAAAGAATACAACGAGTTCACTCAAGCAACATAGGCAAAGACACCGAAGCATCAAACACTCGCAGATACTTTCAAAAGGACAGAGAAATGTCCTCAAGACAGCGACATGGCCACAAATATTACAGAGAAGGTAATTAAATTAAGCACTCTGGATAACCAGCTCATCTCCGTGGTAGAGGATCAGGGTTTTCTTCGTCATCTGGAGTTTTGAATCCCCGGTGTGCCCTACCATCTCGGTATTACATTACATTTACTCCACTTTCAAGTTACAGCACTGGTATGCGCAATAGTTTTGTGGGTCTCATACAGCAGAGCATATAAAACAGGCAATCGAGGAGCTGCTGAACGCGTGTGAAAAAGACAAGCAACGCGTCCACGTCATTTTACGTGACAATGTAAGGAATATGAAAAAAGCAGTGGATGATAAGGAGGAAACCAAGCGTGGGCTGCGTCGCACATAAAAAATATCAAGGAATGCAGGTACTTTTTTTCTTAATTCAGTTGTATTATCCAGGAAAATATTAGTGAAGGCTAAGTATCGGATCGGGATTCGGTATCGGCAGTAGGGCTGCAACAATTACTCGAATAACTTGAATAATTCTATTACAAAAAATGATGGAGGTAAAATCTCTGCCTTGAGGCTTCGCTTAATTCCTCTCACCCACATTATTTGGCCTGCTTAGCTCAGGGATCATGTTTCTACATGGACTGTTATTGCGGACACACACAGCTACATTCAGAATTGAGTTAGCGCGATGGCGGAGAGCCAAGAAGCCGTCCGTAAAAGATAGAGAATGTCCAAAGTTTGGGATCATTTCACACTTAACAAAGAAGATAACAAAATGCAATGTGTCTACTGCAAAGCAGAACTGGCGTACCACAACAGCACATCAACAATGATTCAACATCTGGACCGAAAGCATCCAGTTGTTAACACCAGCTCACCAAGCGTCGCCGACACAAGCTAACGTAAACATGGATGTTAGCTAATTTAACGTAGCCTACCATCGCTAGTTAGAACGTATGGTAATTGTAGAGGCTGTAGCCTGATGTCGGTATGACTAATTATCATGTTAAATGATATCGTGTTAAATTGCAAGAGAGTAATAGCCTACACCAAATAACTCCTTTCCACACGCACGGGTGCACACATTTCGTGACGCAATTTTTTTTTGTGTTCCTATGGTTAAGTTAAATTTAAAAAGGTTAAAATTTGAAAACAAACTCACATTTATTTAAATTACTTGAATACATTCTCTTTTTAAAGACCTATTCTAAAATTTCTGGATTTTATCAATTTTAAGAGAATATTCAGGGGATAATGGTAAAAATGTCAATGTGGTTACTAGAGCTGTAACAATACAGTTACAGCTCTAGACCAGATCCAGCCCTATCAGTAATAAGTAGCCCCTTTCACACAGAGACAGCGCATTAACACCACAGCGGTCGTTCGCCAATTCTCCGCAGTTGGTTGTTCACACAGCAAACCACCGCTGGAGTAAAGACGAACGGCTGTGTAATTCACACAGAAAGCTGGGGCTGGGGCTGCGGCTCCTAAAGAGACGTGACTGTACACGTCATGATGATGACGTGTGTGTTTTCAAACTGTTTCCCCGGTGTCCCCCTGTCAATCTAAAACCGCGGATAAGTTATAATCATGTGGACGCTAATTTAATGTGTTGTGACTGAGATCCTGACCCACCAAACATCCTAGAAACTGACAAAGTTACGGTTTTTGCTCTAAATTACATAATTACCATCAGTAAACAGGACGCTGTCTGACTCTGTCACTCGCAAGGACAGAGGCTGTTTTCCGGGGGAAAGCTTACTGAAGTCTCGGTCAGGAGGACTGACCGTCGCAGAGATTTTTTTTCATCATAAACACTCGGTGAGAAAAAGTTTTTTGCCGGTGACAGAATCAGGTGACAGATGCTGTTTTTTGGGCAGACATGTGACGAGGAGTCGGTAGGACAGACAGGAGGACGGACGCTTCTCCAAGCACAGTTGCGGTATTGTTTTCCTTGTTGCCAAAGACAGTTACAGTTATTACATTACCTTAGTTTGGTTAACAGATTAACAGTTAACAGATGTACGAACGACATGCCTCCATACGCGCAGCCATCTCATCCATTCACACTGGTTCAGGTTGCCAATACAGCGCATCTGATACGATCAGAGTATCATATACAGAAGTTATTGAAATGTTACATAAATAAGATGTTTAATTTAAAAAAAAATAATAAATTGAGGTTTTTTATCATGACTT
>CAEMYA010000341.1:380380-405324 GCA_903131615.1 Diplodus sargus | reverse complement strand
CACACATGGATGAGAGAGTTTGGTGTGGATGAACTTGACTGGCCTGCACAGACCTCATCCCGATAGAACACCTTTGGGATGAATTGGAGCAGAAACTGAGAGCCAGGCTTTCCCGTCCAACATCAGAATAGTCAAAAGTTCCCATACACACTCCTAAACCTTGTGGAAAGCCTTCCCAGAAAAGTTGAAGCTGTTATAGCTGCAAAGGGACCAACGTCATATTAAACCCTATGGATTAAGAATGGGATGTCACTAAATTCATATGTGATACAAGGCAGGTGAGCAGATACTTTTGGCAATATAGCGTATATACACAGTACACAATGCATATTATCAGATCAATCCCTTGCCAAGAAAATAAAAATGGCCTGAAACTCAGATATAAATGGTTGTATTGACCTGGCACTTCCCACTTCTCTTTAACTCTCCTCACCCTTTCTACATGAATGGACATCCACTGTTGTTTCTCATCATAATGATTTTATGTATCCTTCTACTTCAGAGATAAATAAATGGCTCAAAAAATGTATGGGTCATTTAAGGTTCAATATAGGATGGGCCTCATGACTCCGGTACAATGATTTGAATGTAACTGTGTGGTTTACCCTCCAAATACCCTCAGTGGTTTTTGGTGATGGGCAGACTGTACCCAACGTTTGAAGCTTGAGTCACTCTTGTGAAGTACACTGTTTCAATACAGCTGTATCACAGCTAAATACATAATCAAGAAAGACAACTCAGCTGTCACAGATTCCATGTTGTCATTTGTAGCGTTGTCACCACATATATGAAATATAATTTAGCACTCGTTAAAAGGGGCACCACCTCCATTGAATAAATTTAATGAATGAATAATTAATTATAAGGCAAATTAATCCCTTCAAAGCACCAAGTACAATATGGTGAGCTGACTTGGAGATTGTCAGGACCCACCGTGACAGCCAGATGATAACCACTGTACAGGAGGTTTATTGAAGCAGCTGGTCTCAATTATTCAGGCTGATGAATCATGTTCATGTGTTGAATGAGGAAAAAACAAACTGGTTTGTGGCTGCAGATTTTTAAAAACAGTGGCTGAAATAAAATGTTGTGATCAGAAATGTTCATCTCTTCTGAGTCCCACTCCCAAAATTCTTTTGAATTTTGTATATTACTACTGGAGCAGGGACTTTCAGAGGGGATAAAATGTATGTCTCCCGTACTTAATTTAGAGATCAGTCCCTGCAGCAGAAATGCAGTGACCTTCCAGAGGTCATGGTCCTTACAGAAAGTTCCTGTTTTGGAAACACAGCCAAATCCCTACCCTCACTCTCTCTCATCTAGCATCTGCCTACAGGCAGGCTCAGATAACGTACGACCTGCCCCACCAAGAGTGCCAACTAATCAACAATGACAAATGACAACCTGTGATCATAGAAGAAGAGAGAAGTTCATTTAATGAGAGATCTTGGATTATCCCCCCTCAATTTTCAGACTCAACAGTCCAGTTTCCTTATCTTGCTTAAATGTCTCTGAACATTGTCCTCTAACTGTCCAGCCACCACATTCTTGCTATGGCAACGGCAATGTATAAAGATGCAGCAGCCAGTAGCTCCTCCATAGTATACAATTTAGTTTATTTGACCATAATTTTTTTGGCTTTATTCCTGACACACATACTGCCTATGGCAGAAATATTGTCAAAAAGGGTGTTTTGGATTGTGAGTGGTGGACTTTGAGACCTTAACAGCCAACGGCATCTTCCGAAAATCCGTCCTGACCATTTGGACCACCGGGGGAGGGAGACAGTCAGAATAAGAGTCAGGCAAATCTTTGTTTAAGGCTGCTCCTGGCTAATGTCTGGCCACAGGAAAAAGAAATGAGCAAAATGGGGTTCAGGCTTGCAGAACAACATGAAATCTGAGACTGTTGTGCCCACAGAGACCTGTCTCCACCATAACCTCTTGGATTGAGTGGTTGCACTTGATGGGCGGACCATGTTCTGAGCCAATGGAGCACAAGACTACTGCTGGATGAGGAGTGGCAGACTCCAACTCCTAGCAGCTGCAGCCAATGTTTATAACAACGGTGCTTGGTGCTCATCACCATCTTGTTTCTGCTGCTAACATACACCCTGACACAGATTCAAAAGATGCACTGTGTGTTCATGTATATTTGTATATACAATGTATATAAATAACTGTGCATGAAGTGCTATATTGTAGACAACTGGACTTGTTTCAGTTTCTTGAAGATGTTTCACCATGGTAGATTTACCTTGACCGAGACTCAGAACCTTCATCAGAATATGTTCTGTAATTTGTGTAGCATGGAGTTATTAAGCACGTTATTAAACACACTAGATTTGGATGTCTATCCAAAATTAAGCAATGAAGATAATTGTGTGCCTTGGTAAAGATGCAAATACAACAACATCTATTATTTAGTATCAGGTCTAGCATGAGGCCAGGTCGGGTGTCAAGTGCAACTAATTCTACCAGAAATTATAACTGAAGACAAACACATACTAGAAAAGTACTAGAAGCTATTATTGTTTCTGTTTGAGTATCATTTTTATGGAAAGCATGAAACCAAGCAGAATCACCATGTTTTATGCTGTGTTGATATACTTCTGTATTTGAATGGTTGAAGGGCCCTTGAATGGATTGAGTCTTCCACTTCTAAAGGCCCTTGAGCGCACACACAAATCAGACATGGTCATTTTTAAAACATCATACACTTACTAACACACCTTGATCAACAGATTCTTTTAATAAATAATATCATCATGAAAAACAAAAGCAGACCATAAATGATTTGTGTACATCTGAACAATATATGTTTATCTTTTTTTTATCAGTACAGGATTAATTGAACCAATGGAGGAGGCAGTAGCATGTTATACAAAGCCAGACGATGCAATGTGATTAGCAGAGCAGTTGGGCCGGTCAAGTCCAGACTACAAGGTGATTGGTTGAAGAGAGGCGGTTGGAGGAATGGGTGGAGTGAAGGGTCCTAGTCCATGAACCCCCCGTACCTCTTCTGTAGCTCACTGCCATTCTCCCAAGCCCGTTTCAAAACCCCTCCACTCTTGCTGCTGTCCACCAACCACTCAGGCCGGCCCACGCGCCTCATGAAGCCACCATAGCGCTTCTTGAGCCCACGCCCTAACACTGCTTCCAACAGGTCACCCTGCACCACCCCTTCTTCAGCCCGACGCATGAAGCCTCCATACCTCTTAACTGCCTCACTTCCCTGACCATCCCCCTCACCGCCATGCTCGGCCACTGCATTGAGAATCTTTAGGATCTCCAGACGAGCATTTTCTTCTTCGTCCTGGTTCCCAGGATCCTCAAGTGCTCCCTCAGGAGAGAAGGAGCGGCGAGACATGAAACCACCGTAGCGCTTCATAAAGCCTCCGTACTTCTTGGCCAGCTGGTGTTCTGGAGATGTTGCGTCATTATTATCGGCCATGATTCCATCCACTGCTTCCTGTTCTTGCTGTTGACGGGAGTCAGCAGTCAGAGGATTGTGGTTCTCCTCCTCCAACAGTAAGTCCTGGCACAGGCGCAGCTTCTGGCTGTCCAAACCACCCTCACACTCAAGTGAGCATGTCTGTAAAAGTCAGATTAATTAGTATAACTTTTCATAATGAATTGTATCATTGTAATGTCTGCTTAATAAAACATGTCATGGTTCTGACATGTCTGAATCACTATGGGTTAATCAGGGAAATAATCTTTTTTTTATATTCTCTACATCAAATAACTCCTCAAACTTAACAGACTTCACTGTTAAAAACACCTTGTAAGGGTCCCTGAGTGATGCAGAGGCAGATATGAGCAGATATTAAAGGAAATTACACATTTGTTGTCTTTCTTAAAATTAAAATGAGAAGATGATCAATCCTATGTGTGTTGAGTACGGAGCTGAAGTCTGAAAATATGGTGTAGTTCATCTTGTCCCCCCCCCCCCCCCGTTGCTGCTTCATAATGAATACTTTTAAATAACTAAATAATAATAGTGAGCAGTTTTTATTGTGAAGAATTTATAGGAAATAAACTGT
This sequence comes from Diplodus sargus, assembly GCA_903131615.1. Lineage (NCBI taxonomy): Eukaryota > Metazoa > Chordata > Actinopteri > Spariformes > Sparidae > Diplodus > Diplodus sargus. The sequence goes on along the minus strand of CAEMYA010000341.1, from coordinate 401,279 downwards.
GTTTATCATTGAATTAGTCAGTAGCTCAGGTTCATCTCACAAAAACAGCTCCAATGACATCAGTTTGGCCATGCACTAAACATTAGTCTAGTTTTGTGGCTATAGGAGGCACTGCCAGGGGCCACCAGAGCAGGGTTGTTGTGCACCAATGCGCTGAATGCCCTGAAGGGAAAGCGTCTGTTACGAACTGCGGGTCAGGACTTCTAAATATGTAAGCATTTACCAGGAAAACAGGTCTACAACAAACACTGCTGAAATGAAGGATACATTTTGTTTTACAGCATTTTTTTTTTTTTTTGGCCTCGGCTGCTTCTTACTTTATGTTAAGGTCCTTGTAATAAGCTCACTAGTTAACAGGTAATAAGTCCCTGATGTCCTTATAAAATGCCTCCTAACAATAGTAAGACTTAGGTGGGAGTAGGTGAGCCTTTACTGTAACCAATCTGTCCCATTTTAATTAATGTGAGCTCTATTGCTAATATAAATATAATCTATAATATAATGATATAAAGCATTACCTGATGTGGTTATAGATTCATTTTTAAGTCATTCTTTAAAGCAGAATTTCAAAGTGTTTTACTAGTTCACCATGAACCACAACTTTGCACATTTATTATTCAAGCTGTTAAATAGCAAATGCTTCGTAGTCGCACTACTCCAAATACCAAAGAAAAGATGGGGGCCGAAACACAAAAATTAAACATCAAAAAAAGGTCCAGACACTGTAGCTCCTTCAAGTGCAAAGTATTAGCACATCCAATGGATTTTAAATTGCACTTAAGGGAGCTACAGCCACGACTTTCTTCTCATGTATTTTCATCTACTAATTAACCGAAATTACAAGAACTGAATGCATTTAAGGCAATATAAAATGAGATTATGTAAATCTTGTGCTTGTTTCACTCTCCCATCGTCTCACCTAGATCACAGAAAAAATGAAAAAATGAAGACAAAAAAATGCGATTCTTAACTGACTTTATGGTGATAGGACAGCCGTTTGAGGCTATTGTCTCTTATAGTACTTAAATGTATTAAAAACTGACAAGAAGCTTCAATTAATTCTTATTAAAATTCAGATGTAGACACAAAGAAACACAACAAAAGCTCTGCTATCTAAGTTGTGGGACTCAAACATTGTGTTGATATCAAGAAATACAAAGGAAGACGAGAGGCAAGAGAGAAGCAGTCAAGAGGGGAGATTCAACAGATGGGTTGGGAGGATACAACAGCCCATTTCATTCACGCTGTTTCCCATGTGCCCCCTTCACAACTAAGAAAAACACAATTTCTCTCTTAAAACCCTTTGCAGCAGCCTGTTCCTCACATATTGACATAGTATCCTACTCATCTAATGGAAGCCTCTGCTATAAAAGCCCACTTATCCCAGTCATCCTTTAACTATGTGAGTCCATATAACAGTGATGGCAGGAGTATAATCAGACTAAAGGCATCTGCTGAGCCCTGGGGGCTGCGCACTGTCAGGATCACCTGCTTCCAACCCCACATGTGTCATTGGATTTCACTTATTCGAGCCATCAGACATAACTGTTTGATTGTTTGTGGGAGGGATTCTTGCTGAGCTTTCAGTGCTGCTGGCTTATGAAGACAGATTTAATGAATAACAAAATTGAATTGAGGACAAATTAGTGCCTGAGGCCAGGAGGGGGGAAGGCAGCAGCACTCTCTGGTGGGCATTACAGGAAGTATGCGGCAAGAAATGATGGCGTAAAGAGCAAAAAGACACAGAAAGGACCAAGTCTGGATTTTAAGATGAAAGAAAATACTCCATTTGGATATCTAATATTTTCTAGTTATTTCTCTGGGTCTTACTGTCCTTTCCCTCCTACTGAGTGGTACTGAAATGTTTGGGAACGGAAGCAACGAAAGAAAAACTGACAAAGGGAAGATTGTCATGGAGAGTAAAGAGAATGGGGAGGGAAGAGGAAAAAAGAATGGAGGAAAGGAAAGGCCTCATAAAAAAAAACAACATTATTGGAAAAATATTACCCTGATTGTGGTCATCGACAGGCTGAAAGGTTTCAAATGGGAGAAGAGGATAAGTTATAAAAGGGAGAGGAGTAACTAAAGCAGAGAAGGAGAGGAGTACAGAGAAATAAAGCAAAGGAGAACCCTCAGAAAAAAGATTCCTATCAAAGGCGAAGAGTGAACTACTGTAGGGAAACATCCCTATTTAGCACAAGTACAATACAAGACTATTTACATATTGAGTCAAATAAACAAAAAATGACATTAAAATGTTTGTTCTGTGACTATTTTTCCACTGCAGCTGCTTGTTACATGAGACTTGGTATTGTAAGCCAGTCAGATTTGTACATACCTGCTGATCCCCGAAGAAGAATAAACGGTAGGGTTTTTGTTACCCTCAGAGGATTTGTTAAGACCTCTACTTATTATCAAAACGTAAGTGATTGTTATGAAAGAGATATATTACAGTATGACTTAATTATAAATCAAATAAAAACAAAAGCTGTGTCAATACAGTAGCTGCTTAGCATAGTCGATGGTAATTACGTAAAGCACGATGAGTATGTATAATTTGCATTTTGGAAATTCAGTTTCATCATTATAATGTTAAATAGTCATTCATGTCTATCTTGATGTTTATCATTTTACCTGATGGAACACTACCAAAAAAAATATCACACTGTGGTGTAAACACTCTGATATCGCTGCGTTGGTGTTGTCTCTGGAACATCATAATTAATGTTGCTCCGGGGCCGTCATATGAACCGACCTGCTACACTTTGGTGATGTCACCGCTTAGTGACTCTGTGAACCAGACTGGAAAAATACAGAGGGGCCACATGTTTCAGAACACACGTTAAACATTAATCAGTGTCGGAAAACTGAAAAGAAACAGGAAATAATGTGCAAACTTAATGTAATAATAATAATAAGTGATAAGTAAACAGTTGTGTTCCAAATGGGATACAAACCACCTCCTGAGTCAGAGTCCTGTATGGAGCTCACTCAGACACGACGTGTGCTTTTGGTTCACTTTTCAGTATCGCTCTGTACGTTGAAATGATGTCTTCCCCCAAGAAACATTAACTGAATTCTGAGTGTCGTGGCAAAGCTATGACATCACAATAGCGCGATTGGTCAGTTTTTTATGATGGTCCTGGAACAGCATTAATTATGATGTTTTTGGAGCAATACCAACGCGGCACAATCACATACAGCTAAGGACTTCTCTGCATGATCTATTTATACTTCTATTGGTATGTTAGTGCATTTTATAGATTAATTCATGTAGTTGTTTTTTATTGTCGTGTGTGTATTCTAAAATATATTTTCTTTAAACTCACTGACGTTCCCTAAAGCCCACCTGCTCCAATTCTGCCAACTTCACTGCGTTTCAAGGGGGATTTTAACGTTTTGAAAAATGTCAAAAAAGGAATTACTTCAAATGCATTTTACAGGCTAGCAGTCAGTGGAGACAATATTAAAATATCTAATAAGAACAAGATTAGCGATAACAGATTTGAACTGAAGGAGTTTGTATTGTTATGAACTTTTTGGACCCCCTATGGGCTTAAAGGTCTTCATTAAGCCCCTGCTACCCTTTTGCTATTTTCACAAATTTAACAATAACACACTAGAAAATTGGCATAATTTAACTATTGACACTTCAAATGAGAGAACGTACTTAGATGTTTGTATTCTAAATGTTCTAACTTCAAATGACTTTATGTTCTCACCTTTTATTTGTCAAGACTACATTGTTTAGAAAACTACCTGACTGTTTCATCATAATTACTATCGTCTAATAACTGAGGACATAAAGATTAAATAGGAAAAGAGTAGAGGTGGGGAATAAAAGAGGCAAAGAGCAAAGGAATGGGAGGTACAGAGAGAGGCGAGAATAGAGAGAATAGAACAGGGAAAAAGAAATTTCAGAAAAAAAGATCAGAGGTGAACAATAACTTGCGGAGGGCATTTGAAAGAAGAACGTTTAAAGAAAATATATCACTTTTTTTCAAAAAGCTAAGCTTTCTAAAATTCTACCTGTCCGTTGTTTAATATATCTTAATGGTAGAATATAAAAGGAGCTGTCCAGTGCTTCACTGTAGCTGATGAAAAAAGACCGACCTATACTGCACGACTTCATGAGGAGAAGAAACCACACCGCTGTGGAACCCACTCTGGTTTGAATTCTAAAACGGAGCCTATTTACAATATATTTTACCTTTGGCGAGACACCAGACTGTGTCTCTAACATTTACTGATTTTAATGGAACATTCATATGCAGAAAAAGATATATATAAAACAATTAATTAACTTAACAGCAAGAATCAAATATAGAGAAATTACCCGGGAGGAGAAACCAGACTGCTGTCCCAGCAGACGGTACACACACAGTGCACACTCCTTTCTGCAGTCTGTTCCAGCAACCAGCGACACACACATGCCCAGAACCAACATCCACACGCAGCTGCTGTGTGCAGCGGCAGCCATGGACTGAAGACAGAGAGGGACAGAAAACAGCAACGTCAGCCACAACAAGTTCAGATTGTTAACAATTATTTCACTTTTGAATCATGATTATTAAAAAATCTGACAATAAAATGAATCTTTGTTTAAAGCTGACAACCTTTAAGTAGATATTTCAGCCACTAGGTTTATAACATTCTCCTGTAACTATTTACTCTCCTACTAAGTGTACTTCTCCACCACTAACAGCCTCACACTGATACCATCATGCTTTATATTAGGGCAACAGGTTTTTCTCTTGACAGTCTAACACATGAACTATGAATGTCGACCATGCCATGAAGTTCCGTGAGTGTCTGATGGGCTGCTGTGTTTGAGCAGCAGCAGAGGTCACAGTACACTTCTGTTCTTACCTCTGTCTTATTCTAAACGCTACTGAAGCCGGTGGATGCTGTCCTCGTCCCCGCGTGCCCTCGGGAGTGCCGGCGGAGTAGGAAACTGTTGAGTGGCACGAGACTGCGCGCCCGATATATCTACGTGCCGCTACCTGTGTGGCACTAGAGAGGTCACACACACACACACACACTCTCACGAACACACACACGCTTTCTCTCCTCTATGTGGCCGTCTGTCTGACACCCGGTCACCTCTGGAGGAGTCCACCGAGCCGCTGCTTCTGCGGCTGGAGGCTCCGCGCGATGTTTAAGTAGTTGGTGTGGCTTACGTCACCGAGGGTAATAGGGAGGGGGTGAAGGGGATAACGCGTGTTAATGTGACGTGACAGCCTCCCCCTTCTCTGTAGCGCGCGCGCGAACACACACACACACACACACACACACTTTAGGTCACGCATTGACTGGTCATCTAATTTATTGTTTCCCTGAAACTCTCTGACGGATAAGAGATAGCAGTCATCCATCCAGGTTCAATTGTGGGAATAATATTTCATGTTATCATCTTTGTCTGTATGTGTGTGGTGCAGTCTGAGTGACAAATGTCTTTAATATAAGGATTAATTAATAATTAACGCATTCAAGCTTTGGAAGTGAATATGGATGCAGCAGGGCCAGTAGGAACCCTGCAGCGTTTTTTGCATATTGCTTTATGGATTATTCTTTTATGGAAAATCCAATAAGCTCCAGTCACTGCTTTACTGACCGCATCTAGCTACTCATAATGTTTTACTCTCATAGTTTTCAGTTTGATGTCTGATCACAGATGGGAAAATATTTCCTGTGTGATATAATTCCACTCCATGCTCTGTAAACCTGCCCTGCTGTGTGCAGCATATAAACCCACCGTGGCAGTCCTTACGCCTGAAACATGATTGGAATGAGGGGAAATGTTCCACAATGGGGTTTCAAATGCTGTGTGGCCAGTAAAGGCCTCATTTATACTGAAATCCCTCGGTATAACACCCAAATCCACATTTTACAAAGTTGAATGTAGGTGAGAACATTTTCAGTCAAAATTGACATTTTCTATGGGATTCTGTGAGCTGCAGCCCTGCTGCTCTCCTATTGGTCCTGTAATGCTGAGCTTAAACTACTCGTCCTGATTTCCCACTGGCTCACATTTTGGAGATCACAGATAAAAGCCTATCAAAGTCAAATCCAAGTAATTATCAATTCTATTTTCTATGTTCAAAATGTAATACTGTTCCTTATTCCTGTTAATATCCTTTGTCAGAACCCAGTGACGCTTCTAAAACCTTTTGAAACATCCACTGTTATCTGCTCTGGAGCTTTACGTACAGTGCCTATAAAAAAGTATTCACCCCCTCTTTAATTGCTTTTATAAATGAATCATGGTCAACATGATTTGGCTTCTTTTGACCAAAAATGTCAATAAGTAATGTCAGGAAATTAAAACTATATCATGTAAATATGTAATTGCATTAGTATTCACCCCTTTACTTCAGTATTTTGTAGATGCACCTTTGGCCTCAATCACAGCACTGAGTATGTGTTGTTACGACCCCTCCCTTTTTGCTCTCACTCTGATGCAGCTGATCACCTCCTGCAGGAGCTGGCAGTCAGGGAGGGTGGTTAAGGCCAGCTGCTGACACCTGGCTAGGCCTCTAAGGCCTGTAAGGCTACAAAAAACAGCTTGGTCTCTTTGCCTCCCCTCTCTCTCCTAGGCTCCACACCTTCGCAGGATCTGGGTTCGTCTTGGTGTTTTTCTGGCATACAACACACACACCCACACCCACACCTTTTGTAGATAGTTTCCTTTTGAAGGCAAATAAACATTTTTGGTGAAACTTAAAAACCTGACTTGTCTCCCCTCATTGTCACAAACATTGAGCCGGTTCGTGACAAGTGGGGGCTTGTCTGGAATCCAGTTTTGATCCTAAAATGGTGTATAATAATAATAATAATAATAATAATAATAATAATAATAATAATAATAATAACAATAATAATGATAATAATCCATATCAACAACAACTATTATTATTATTATTATTATTAATAGTTGTTGTTGTTGATATGAATTATTATTATTATTATTAATTCATATCAACAACAACTATTGTTATTATTATTATTATTAATAATAATAGTTGTTGTTGATATGAATTGTTATTATTATTATTATTAATAGTTGTTGTTCTTGATATGAATTATTATTATTATTATTATTATTATTCATAGGGGACTCGTGGTGGGGAAGGTGGTATAGAGCTTTAGCTCAGGGGCATCTCCGTGGTTGTGAGTGGGTTGCCAGTCTTCTGGTTGATTTCTTCACACCGCTGGTTTAGCGTGCATAATTACCCCCCACCATTAAGACTAGGGATGAGTTAGCTAGCTTTTATGATTGTAGTTAGCATCAGGATAGGGGTGAAGCTCCTGTTCACCTGTTACCCCAGGTTTGGGTTTTCTGTGTGTCCCAGTCAAAGTTGATCATTTAATTATTTGGTTTGAGGATGGCTTCCCTTGTGGAGAGTTTCATCCAGGATCCTTCAGAGTCTTTGCTGGAGCAGTGCATTAAGGAACAGCTTCTTAAGATAGCACAGCACTGTAAACTTCTCAGTTTGAATTGGTTAATAATCTCCGCTTGCTTCCCAGGTTCAGCAAGTCTGATCCAGACTCATTTTTTTTCTCTGTTTGAGAGAATAGCAGATGCTCGAGACTAGCCAGATTCAGACAGAACCATCTTGCTTCAGTGTGTTCTGCATGGGCATAGAATACTGCCATAAATCGCGCGCGTGCAAATAAAACATCCGCATTTTTTTCCCCAAGCGCTTTTCCAAGCACTCACAAGCTATTTTTCATCCTGCATCTCTGCCCCCTGGAGCAATATTGCGGCCTGCGAGGAGAAAAACAGCTTGAGCGTGCGCAGAGTCCGCTCACAATACTTTCCCCTGCTTGCGTGCAGACTGCTCGCTCGCTGAACTCTCCTCTCCTCGTTCGGAAAAGTTTCCCCCTGCTCACACGCGAGTGATTTGTTAGTGGCCAGTTTTTGTCAGTAAGGGGGCGGGCCTGGGGGCATGCCAATCACCGTATTCGCCAATCGGACAGCAGGGTACGGCAACACCACTAGGACAAACGGACAAACAACATAACCCTGAATGCCTGAATGACATGTTTTGTGATTTGGTGTCTTGACTTGAATGTTTGCAAAATGTCACACAGAGCAATGAACTTCAGTATGTTTGTCTGAGTGATGTCTTTCCTCCATCGTTGACATTAATCTTTTATCCTGCATCTCTGCCCCCTGGAGCAATATTGTGGCCTGCCAGGAGATAAACAGCTTGAGCGTGCACAGAGTCCGCTCGCAATACTTTCCCCTCCTCGCTCGGAAAGTCTCCTCACTCGGAAAATTTTCCCCTATTTGCGTGCGAGTGATTTTTTTTAGTGGCCGGTTTTTGTCAGTAAGGGGGCGGGCCTGGGGGCATGCCAATCACCATTGTATCCCCGAATATAATTGGTTGAGTGTTTTCGCCAATCGGACAGCAGGGTACGGCAGGACCACTAGGACAAACAGGACAAACCACACAGCCCTGAATGCCTGAATGACATGTATTGTGATTTGGTGTCTTGACTTGAATGTTTGCAAAATGTCACACAGAGCAATTAACTTCAGTATGTTTGTCTGAGTGCTGTCTTTTCTTTCCTCCATCACTGACATTAATCTGATAAAATGCTGATCATTTTTTATAACTTGGACCCTGTTGCACACAGACACTTTTTATTTTGGTAAAACTGCTTTGTTCATACTCTCGATCTAGGCTACTTTCTCCCTGAAAATTATAAACGTAATATTAAAAAAATAGAAAATAAAATAATAAACGTAATAATAATGATAATAAAGACAGAAGGCCTGTAGTTAATAACAGGCGTCAGCAACTCTCGATATGAGAGCAGCACGTAAGCCTATGTCCAGATGCAGATATGTGTCAATATAGTAGGCTATTTCTCTATATGGGAGAGGCTTTTATTTAATTCTGAACAAATCTTATGCTCAGCAAAGATGGAAAAATATGATATAATAATATATTTAATTTGTGAAGCATTTTACATTTAAATAAATCTCAAAGTGCTAAAGGAAAAGCACCAATAAAAGAAAACATTAGTAAAAGAAAAAAAGAAAAACACCTGAAAGTCAAAAGCAACTTAGTGGTCATAGGCTCTGCTAAAAAGGAAAGTTTTAAGTCCTTTTTTAAAACTTTCAACAGTCTGTGGTGCCCTCAGGTATTCAGGGAGGCTGTTCCATAGAGGAGGGGCGGCAGAACAGAATGCTCGGTAATAACTCATTATTGCTGTTTAAAAGAGGTATCGAGAGAACGAGCCGGATCTGGAGCACACATTCATTTAAGTTTAATAGCGATTAAACTTATAAATAAATGTGTTGCTCTGGCCACAGACTGTAGCCATACAGGGTCCAGCTCTTTCCTTGGGTCAGTCTGAGCTCTCAATGGTCAGGCTCGAACAACTCTGTCCAGACGTGCTGGGTTAAGAAAAAAAAAGGTGTTAACAGGCAGCGAGTGCTGTCAGCAAACACAGCGACATGTTTCCAAACATAAATCAGCATTTCATTAAGAACATGCAGCCAAGCAGCGATTCGGATCGAAAACATTAATAACCTCGAAACAGACCCCTCTACCAAGGCTACAAATAACAGCTTGGTCTCTTTGCCTCCCCTCTCTCTCCTAGGCTCCACACCTTCGCAGGATCTGGGTTCATCTCACAGTGTTTTTCTGGAATACAGCACACACACCCACACCCATACCCTTCACTCATCCATACACTACAATCATTACTGATGCCGCTACTCTCCACATCCCATGCTTTTGTAGATAGTTTCCATTTGAAGGCAAATAAATAATTTTGGTGAAACTTAAAAACCTGACCCCTCATTGTCACAAACATTGAGCCGGTTCATGACAGTGTGGAGTAGTCTTAGTCAGGCTTGCACATGTGGGCTCTGAAATGTTACTCCATTCTGTTTTACTGAACTGCTCAAGCTCTGTCGGGTTGCACAGAGGTCGGTTGTGAACAGCCCACAAATTGTCCATTGGATTGAGGTCTGGACTTTGACCACTTTGATCAGCCACTACGGAACATTTACCTTGTCTTTGTAGCTTTGGCTGTATGTTTCGGGTCATGGTCTTGCTTAAAAGTAAATCTTCTCCCAAGTCCTTGCTCTCTTGCAGACTGAATCAGGTTGTTGATTTCACTATATTTTGCTGCATTCATTTTACCCTCTACTTTTACAAGTCTTCCAGGACCTGCTGCCAAGAAGCATCCCCACAGCATGATGCTGCCACCACCACGGTTCATTATTAATCAAAGTTCCAAATTGACAGTTAAGTTTTTTTTAATGAGACTGAATTATTGAATCAGCTACCTTTTCCCTTCTTCAAGGGTGATGTTTCAGAGGCGATCTAATTCAAATTAGAACCTGTAATCTAACATAATTAATACAGTGCCTTGCAAAAGTATTCACCCCCGTGGCTTTTTACCTATTTTGTTATATTACAGCCTTTAGTTAATTGTTTTTTAATCTGAATTTTATGGGATGGATCAGAACACAATAGTCTAAGTTGGTGAAGTGAAATGAGAAAAATATATACACGAAACTATTTTTTTAGAAATAAAAAAATGAAAATTGGCATGTGCATATGTGCAAGCCCATAACAAGCTCTGGTGCAACCAATTGCCAACAGAAGTCACATAATGAATGAAATGATGTCAAAAATGTGTGCAATCTAAGTGTCACATGATCTGTCAGTACATATACACACCTTTTTTGAAAGGCCCCAGAGGCTGCAACACATAAGCAAGAGGCACCAACCACTAACCAAACACTGCCATGAAGACTAAGGAACTCTCCAAACAAGTAAGGGACAATGTTGTTGAGAAGTACAAGTCAGGGTTAGGTTATAAAAAAAGGCATGTGGGAGACTCCCAAAATGTATGGAGGAAAGTGCTCTGGTCTGATGAGACTAAAATTGAACATTTAGCCATAAAAAAAAGCGCTGTGTCTGGCGCAAACCCAACACATCACATCACCCAAAGAACACTTGTTTTTTAGCAGCCGGGACTGGGAATCTGGTCAGAGTTGAGGGAAAGATGGATGGTGCTAAATGCAGGGATATTTTTGAGCAAAACCTGTACCACTCTGTGCGTGATTTGAGGCTAGGACGGAGGTTCACCTTCCAGCAGGACAATGATCCCAAACACACTGCTAAAGCAACACTTGAGTGGTTTAAGGGGAAACATGTTAATGTGTTGGAATGGCCTAGTCAAAGCCCAGACCTCAATCCAATAGAAAATCTGTGGTCAGACTTAAAGATTGCTGTTCACAAGCGCAAATCATCCAACTTGAAGGAACTGGAGCAGTTTTGCAAGGAGGAATGGGCAAAAATCCTAACATCTTCAAAGTTGTAGGCATGTTCTGTAAGTTAAATGATGAAAATCCTCAAACAATCCATGTTAATTCCAGGGTGTGAGGCAACAAAACATGAAAAACACCAAGGGGGGTGAATATTTTTGCAAGGCACTGTAACTATCTCGGATCATTATTCATTTTTTAAAACTTTGCATAATGTCCATGGATGCAAACAGCACACCGAAAAGCGACACTCACTTTTTTCATGGCCAAATAGGTCACTTGTGTGATTCGTTCAGATCCCTGGGGGGAAACAAAAAAACTGTCAGCCAGTCCCGAGGGCACACCAGTGTGCTGCTGATCTATGATTGGCCATTCACCACATCAATTGAGTTGCGCCAAGACGCAGCTGAAAGTTGTGATGATGAAGACGGAGCGGAGACGGATTCGGAGCTGAGACTTGGAAAGAAGTACATGTGTCGAAACATCCATGGTAATGTTAATATTAGCTAAAAACAATAGCTTTTTTTCGATTGTTGGCTATGCTTTGAGCATATTTAGCTTGGTTATGAACTGTTTTTTAGTCAATGAACGTTGCCTGTAAACGCATAGCCCTCGTGTGTTATGATGTATTTTGAGCTAACATTACATGTTGTTAGCTAGCTATAGTAAAGAGGAACTAATGTGCAAGTCTGGTCGCTTTTCTGCTGTTTTGGTAATGCTCCTCTCCTCCATGTGCATTTGTTATGCGTGTGTATTTGTGTAGTCTTCACCGTCATGAAACAAAAGTTTGGCGGTTACGGTGCGCGTTTGTGTCGCGGTGAGCCGAGACCGAGTAACATTCATCTCCGTCCGCATAACAGTGCGCGGTAAAAGCGAAACACATATGGTCTGATCGTGCCGCCCCCCACCCCCTGCCGTTGGACGATCTGACCACTCGCCACAGTGTCCTTACAAACTTGTGGGGAAACACTGTACACTGATGTTTCAAGGTTGGTTTTCAGCCATGAGACGCTAGGGGGAAGGCCGAGAGCCATATTACTTAATTAATTACTTAACCTGTGTATGTCTCTTATTGATTTGGTAGGCCTCTTAGGTGTCTAAGAATAGTAGACACTAAAAGTTTTAATTGTTTAATATATCTACCATGCTGATCAAAGTAAAATTAGGCAGACTAGGGATGTTATTTCTCAATATTGAGGAGAGGACATTTCTCTGTACCTCCTCTGCTATAAATGCACACCCTGGCTGTCGTATTCATTGCGTGTCTTCCATGTGTGATTCCGCCGGGGATGCAAATGCAGCTGTGTGATTCCCTGTTGAGGATTGGTCCTTCTGGAGCTGAGGCCGTCTACTTCCTGTTTCCTGTTCACTGGCTTCTACTTCCTGCTTCCTGTTCACTGGCATCTGTGATTGTTGTGGCTGAGATTCAACCGGACCTCGTGATTAGGAGTCTTCAATCAACACCAGCTGCATTATAAATGGCTTGTGTGTCCACAGTTTCGCGCGGCGAGGGAAACGTGGTCACTCTCAGGGGAAGTGAAAATGGTGAGGGCCGAAGAGGAATTTGGGGTTATTTTCAAGTTGAAAGACCAGGTAGGAGGAGGGTTTAGAGCTATGAATCCTCTTAAAGTTGCTGAGTCTCTAAGGTGTGTAGGGGAAGGGTTGGATGCTCAGATCTTGCCTAATGGAGCAATGCTTCTGTTGTGCAGAAGTATGGATCAAATAGGGAGAGCAATGAAAGTTGGGAAAATATTTGGGAAAAAGGTGGAGGTGATCATTCCTGAAAAGAAAAAGGAGTTAAAAGGAGTCATTTATGGAGGGTGGTGCTGACATTTCAGAGGTGGAAATCTAGGAAAATATACGAGAGGGAAAAGCAACAGATGTGAAGCGGTTTAAGGCCAAGGAAGGTGGATACAAAAATACCCCTGTTGATAACTTTTGATGGAAGTCTTCTTCCAGCTCGTGTCTTTATAGGATGTTTGTCTTTCCAAGTCAGGCCCTATCAAAGGCCTCCTTTGCGGTGTTTCAAGTGCCAGAGATTTGGCCATATGGCGGCTTCCTGTAGGGGGAACAGGCGTTGTGCTAAATGTGGAGTAGATCATGACATCCTGAAATGTGAGCAACTGGCTTCTAAATGTTGCAATTGTAGAGGAAAACATTTGGCTTCATATAAAGAGTGTGGACACTTTCTAAAAGCGAAACAAGTTCAGGAGGTCAGAGACCAGCATAAAATCTCTTATGCAGAAGCATTAAAGAAAGTGGAAAGGTTAAAGGCCTCAGGCCCAGTTGCGAGAATGCCTGTAAGCGGTCCGGCGGTGTCCAGGCAGCAACCTCCTCAGGTTCTCTCTAGGCAAGAAATTGTAATCAATAAGGAGGCCCTTCTGGCATTTATAGTTGATGTGATCTATGGTGCTTGGGAAAAGATATCAAGGTCAGATGTTATTAAGTTTGTGTCTGAAGCTGCAGTGAGATTTCTGGGAGTAAAGGATTACTCCCCTCAGTCACTGCATGAGTATATGAGGGTAAGTCAGGAGCAAGCAGTTCAGGAGTCAAGCAGCCAATCTGAGAGGGGGGATGAGGAAGGGGAAGACATGGATGATGGTGGCCTGTTCGATGATATAGATGATGTTTAATCATTTCATGATGTTTTGCATCCTCCAGTGGAATGCAAGAAGTCTTATAGCTAACGGACCGGAATTTAAGAAATTAATCAGAGATTTTGAAGTTACGCCTGATTTTCTGTGTGTTCAGGAGACATGGTTAAAACCACATCTTGATTTTGTAGTTCCAGGATACATTTGCCTGTGCAAAGATAGGCCTGATCAATCAGGGGGTGGGTGTGCAACTTTTGTTGAATCAGGGATCCAATATAAAGTCTGCGAGTATGAATTATCTCTTGAATGTCTAATAGTTGAAGTGTGCAGTCATCAGGGCAAATTAAGTTTAGTTCAATTGTATAATCCCTGTAAACCTTTAGGCTTGGCTGAACTAGTTACTAAATAAGATTTCTTCCCTCTCATTTGGGTAGGTTATTTTAATGCCCATAACCCTTTGTGGGGAAGTCAGGTAAGGGATGGGAATGGTGCTGTGGTTGAAGAATTGTTAGATAACTGTGGGTTAGTAGTTATGAATGATAGCAGGCCAACTCGATTTGACATAAATACTCTTAAAATGTCTTGTCTTGATTTAACTATTGCATCTCCAACCCTAGCACGAGTAGGTGAGTGGGATGTACTGGGGAAGCATTCAATGGGTAGTGACCATTTTCCAGTCTTAAGCCAGTTTGGAAGATCCTTAATAGTGGTCCAGGGGATTTAGGTAAAAGGTTTGATTTTTCTCGGGCATAATGGGGTAAGTTTGGGGTAGAAATTTGGAAAGGTTTTGGAGAAATCAATAGTGAAGGTTCTTTTGATGAGTTTAATGATCCCTAAAGTCTGTGTAAAGCAAAATCAGCCATTTTCTTCTAAACACAAACAGGTCATAAATGTGTTTACTTAAAACATGTAAAAGCCATTCGACCATTTAGAATTTTATTTTGGAGCTAGGCTCACAAACTGTTTTTCAACATTTCTGTGTTCAGGATTTAATGGACGGGTCGGACATCATGCAAATCATAGCCGCGTTACATAAAGCGGCCATGATTTGCATAAACCCCGCCCTGCTGCAGAAGTGGTATAAATACGGTCAGCGCGTCAGCTTCAGCGGTTCTCCCACTCGCTCTCCAGTCTTGGATAGCATTGCTTACAATAGTTTGCAGCTAGCTAACCAGCCAACCAGTCAGCTAAACAGTCATGTCTCCTCCACATCGCTCTGCATCTTTCCTGGATGCCACAGTGTGCAGGGTGATGGCGCTGTTAGCTTATTTAAGTTTCCTTCCGATGACAACGTAAGGAAACGGTGGATCAATTTTGTCAAGAGGAGCTAACGTTACTGTGGGGAGTTAAACATCACCACCAACACCATCTCTGCAGTCTCCACTTTACCCCTGATCGTTTCAGCAACTGTCACCAGGTAAAGTCTGGTTGACGCTGGTCACTGGGGCCGAACCGATCCTCTCCGTCCCCGGCTTGCATCCTCTCCTCCCGCTGACAGCGGGTGCCACCGGCATAATGTGGCCGTGCCGCCGTGGCCGACCTTCTCCGTCCCGCTGATGGCGGGTGGATAATTATGTCATTTAGCGCGAAAAACTTCACTCTGTCACTTTCCAGGATGTTTGGTGGGTCAGGATCTCATTCACTACACATTATAGATAGATAGATAGAAATACTTTAACAGCATCCATATGATTATAAACTGTCCGCGGGTTTAGATAGACAACGGGAACACCTGGGGAAACACCGACGTCATTAACATGACATGTACCGTCACCTCTTTAGGAGCCGCAGTGCCCCCCCACTCACCCCACACACTCACACACACACACACACACACACATACACACACACGGGCGTGGTTCAAGCACCTCTAACTGACACGCCCCCAGCGTTTCACAGCAGAGAGAAGTGCTTGTTTTTCCATGATTTTGAGACCTAATTTGATATACTTAGCAATTTTTTTAATCTTTCAAATTTGGCTTAGTGGGCAATGATACATGTTTCTATGGTGTGACAAACTCATAACACAAATTTTTTGCCGCTTTACACGGACTTTAAGTAAAATGATTTTTGATGTGCTTTAAGGACAATTCCATGTAGGGGGGTCCCAAAGGCTCGAGTAATTGTTCCGTGGTGGAATAGTGATTGTGATAAGGCGGTGAAAGAGAGAAAACAAGCTTTTAAGCTTTTGCGCAGTAACCCTACTCAGAGAAACAGTATACATTTCAAACGCTGTAGGGCAAAGGCAAGGAAAATAATAAAAGATGCTAAAAGAAAGTGTTGGAGGGATTTCTGTGGGACCCCTGTTGGGCAGGTCTGGTCAAGGATTCATAAAATGTCAGGGACAATGGTGAGGTCACTAATGCCAGCCCTGTCTGATGGAAGAAGTGAAGCAGGCAGAAAAAGCAAATGTGTGTGTCAAAGTTTTTCAAGAAGTACATAATTCCAAGTCTTTAGGGGATTATGGTTTGCTGAGGAGGGAAGAAATCTTGAGAACTGAAGGGTGGAAGTTAAATGTTGTATCTTCAGAAAATTATTTTTTTAACGTATGCTTCTCTCTGAAGGAGCATAAGCAAGCAGTTCAAGCAGGAGCTAAGACCACTCCTGGCCAAGAAAGTATCAGTTATGAATTGCTTAAACATTTAGATGATGTAGCTTTGAAGGAAGTTCTAATTATGTGTGGGAGGCAGGTGTTTTACCTAGGGTAAACATGCTGTTGTGGTTCCTGTTCTGAAACCAGGGAAAGACCCCTCTTATCCATCGTCATATCGGCCAATAGCTTTAACAGCCGTTTTATGCAAAGTAATGGAAAGGATGGTAACAAATAGGTTTATCTCCTTGAAAATAAAGGTTTTTTTGTGAATTATCAGAATGGGTTTAGAGTTGGAAGAAATACTATGGACCCCATTGCAGTGTTAGATCAAAATTTTAAAAAGGCCATTATTAATAAAGAAGGGGCAATTGCTGTGTTTTCAGATATTGAAAAGGCGTATGATTCTATGTGGAGGGAGGGGTTACTAATTAAGCTTCATGATGCAGGTGTTAAAGGTAGGATGTTTTATTGGATTAAAGATATCCTTAATAATAGATCTATTCAAGTTAAAATTGGGGGAGATCTCTCTGAGACTGTTAACATTATAAATGGAACTTCACAAGGATCAGTTATTAGTCCTGTCCTCTTCAGTATAATGATTAATGATACATTTTCAAGAGTTCCTAATCATTTTGGGAAGTCTCTGCTTGCAGATGATGGGGCTGTCTGGAAGAGAGGGAGGAACTTGCGTGTTCTTTTTCATCAGATGCAAAAGGCTCTGGATCAGGTTGTTCAGTGGGCTAATGATTGGGGCTTTAAAATTTCATCCTCCAAAAATAAATTTATGGTTTATGGAAATAAGAGGAAAATTCCTGCCTTGAATATTTTGTTGTATGACTGTCCAGTGGAAAGAGTTAAACAGTTTAAGTTTCTCGGTTTATGGATGGATGTGTTTGAAAAGGTGATTAATATCCTTCGATGTCTGGCTGGGAGTGACTGGGGTGCTGATCGAGATACTCTAACTATGATTTATCGCGCTATGATTAGATCTGGATTATGGTTGTGTGGTTTTTGGTTCAGCTGCCAGATCTGTGATATAAACTGGACCAGGTTCAGGCTAAGGCCTTGAGAGTCTGTAATGCAGCCTTTAGGACGACTCCTATTCCCGCTTTACTTATTGAAATGAGAGAATTATTATTGGAAATCAGGAGGAAAAAGCTAGGGCTCCATTACTGGGCTAAGCTGAGTTGCTCAAGTTATAGTTCTGCCTCAAGGTGTCTGCTAGAAAGTTCCTGGAAGTTTTTGCGTAATGGAAAGAAGCTAAATGTTTTACACAGTATAAAACAGTTGACAGGGGATTTTGGAGTAGAATGTCAGAGAAGGGCTGGGCATGCGTGGTCTCTTGTTCCGCCTTGGTTTCTTCCTGAACCTGAGGTTTTGCTGTCTCTCCTCAAAGAAGGGAGAAATAGTCAGTGTAGAGATGTGAGAATGATCCTGAATCAGTTTGAAGGATTCATGAAAATTTTTACTGATGGATCAAAGGATCCTGTCTCGGGGAAAACTGGGGCTGGGATTTTTGTTCCAGATGAGAATCTTCAATTCAACATTCACTTATCAGACAATTTATCTGCATTTTCAGCTGAACTGCAATTTTAAAAGCTTTGGAGTGAATAGAGCAAAATAAGCCTCAGAACAATGTTATTTGTTCAGATTCTGCTGCCGCTTTGGTGGCTCTAGAAGTAAGCTCCTCTAGTGCCCGCCCAGATCTGGTAATGGAGATTCTGTGTTGTCTCTTAAGAATTGAGAGTTTAGGGTGCCATGTGCGTTTTATGTGGGTGCCTGGACACTGGCAGAATGAGTGGAACCAGGAGCAGAGGGGAAGGCATTATTTTTGTTTGCAACCCTCAGTAAAGTGTAAAAAACGGAGAAGTATGTTTGGGCGGAAGGATGAAGTTGTTTTAACTAGGCTGAGGCTGGGGCATTGCTGTCTAGCAAGTTGCTTAAAAGCCATAGGTAAGCATGAGAATGTGTTAAGAAGAACCAGATGAAAAAATGGACAGACAGAGAAGATTGTTATAGTGGAAGATCAGAAACTATAAAAAAAACAATTCATTAATAGCAATGCTCTGCTGGGAAACCTTGGGTCCTGCCATCCATGCAGATGTTACTCTGACACGTACCACCTACCAAAGCATTCTTGCAGACCATCTGCACCCTTTCATGGAAACAGTATTTCCTGATGGCTGTGGCCTCTTTCAGCAGGACAATGCCTCAAAGCAACAATGGTTTAGGATGGTTTGAGGAGCACAACAACAAGGTTGAGGTGTTGACTTGGCCTCAAAATTCCCCAGATCTCAATCCAGTCAAGCATCTGTGGGATGTGGTGGACAAACAAGTCCGATCCATGGAGGCCCCAGGTCTTAAAGGACCTGCTGCTAACATCTTGGAGCCAGATACCACAGCACACCTTCAGGGGTCTAGTGGAGTCCATGCCTCGGTGGGTCAGGGCTGTTTTGGCAGCAAAAGGGGGACCAACACAATATTAGGCAGGTGCTCACAATGTTATGTCTGATTGGTGTATTACCTGATGATAATTAAGAAGACAGTGTATTTAAGACATGTAAGAGGAGGTTCCACCTTTGATTACTACTAGGCAATGTGGTCAGGTAACCTTACTCTCACCTGGACCTGGCTGTTTTGCAGGGACAAAATGTGTGATCTATATCCATCTATGGAAAAACAGACATTTCTTTGAAGTCATATATGAAATTGAAATTGTGCTCTGGCATAGACAACGTCTTTGCTGCCTCCAAATTTATGTTGCATCTCAAACAGACCAAAACAGACACAGAATCAGAATCCCTTTATTGTCCCACAAACAGGGAAATTTGCATGCCACAGCAGCCAAGGGACAGAACATTACAAAAACACAATCAAATAGATATAGATAGATATCAAATAAACAATATAATTAAAAAGGTAAGAAATAGAACTAACTCGTATCATTAAAAATTAACAGTGTGGCAGTAAATGTGAATTTTTAGCAAGACATTAAGTCGTAAATTGTCATCAAGTCTCATTATCTTCACTCTTCACTCAGTCTGCTCTGCTCCATGTGCGTGTGTGAGGTGTCTGGCACTGTCAGACCTGTCTGCACAGCGTGTCGGCTGTACGCATGCAGTAAACAGACAGAGGAGCAAAGAACGAACAGTAAATTACAGCAAAACTCACACTGAGCTGAAATGACTGCACATTAATGAAGTACTTTCACATTAATGACATTTTTTTTCTTTTAGGGAGGTGGGAAATGTAATAAAGAAAACTGACGATAATAATCATTGCGTTTCAGGGGTGCAAAGATCTAATATAGGCCTGTTTGAGCACCCCTAAAATAAGCCTTAGATCGACTATGATTCTGATTATTTGTGTGGCCTGTCCTCTCCCAAGGTACCATGCTGGAGACAAGGTTGTATGCTACAGGTGCCACTTTGTGAAACCTTAAGCTCATCAGTCATTCTCCTGGATCCACAAATTCATAATCCACACAAATTTGGAAAGTCTAGAGGATCAAAGAGATTAAATCGTTTTATCCACATTGAAAATTAGACGGGCGCTAAATTGGAAGTTACATGCACAAATCGTGCAACTCATAATACCCTTACTCATATCCCAATGTAAATTTTTTTTACAATAAACTCCTGAATTGAATTTTACATTTCATTAGAACAAGAAATAATATTGTCCATGAAGCCTGCACTGAAGAGATATGCACTCTGTGTCATTAAAAAAAATATATATATTGTCTTGCAAGTTTCCAGCATACCACAGTAATTTATGGAAGTAAGTTTTTGGTGTTGGTAGTGTTAGGTTTCATGATGTGTTTGCATGATTGCCACTTGCTGGTTTCATCAGCGTTGACCAAATTTTATGGTTGCAGTAATTGGCCTGAACGGGGATTTTAACAGTCTGGTCCTAGATGATGAGCTCAAAACAGCATCCCCAGTCATGTCTCTCTGTTGAACATTTTCTATCCCCATGCTCATTTCATTATAGATGCATGTGATCCACATCAATCACTTTCCCATCACACTGCCTGCTACATGTAGGTACCAATACAATAATATCCCCATTGTGTGTCCATCCACAGAATGAATGTTCATTCAAACCACTGCAATATTAACATACTTCTCTGAGATCCTTCTCTCTCTCTCTCTCTCTCTCTCTCTCTCTCACACACACACACACACACACACACACAGTGTTATTCCTTGTGTTCACTCTTATGCAACCCCCACCTTATCTCCCGTACACAGATAGCTGTTATCGGTGGTGCAGTTATAACAAAGACAAGCTTTTTAATTAAGAAAAGGCGTTCTGCTAACATCACCAAACCGCCTCACTGTTTGTTCCCAGCAGTTATTTGTCAGGAACAATAAAGATTAACCTGCAATGTCAGTCATGAGCTGTGTGTGTGTG
>CAEMYA010000341.1:358551-370443 GCA_903131615.1 Diplodus sargus | reverse complement strand
GCTCGTCCGTCTTGTTCCCCAGAGACCTCACGTTTCCCATGACGATCGCCGGTACAGCCGGTCTGTGTTTGTTTTCATGTATGTTTATTCCACTTTGTCAAGTGTCCTTGGGTACCCTGAAAAGCGCTATATAAATTAAATGTATTATTATTATTATTATTATTATTATTATTATTATTATTATTATCTTTTTGAACTGTACGTACGCAAGAACCTTTAGAAGAAGCCCTGACGCATCACTACCTGCCAAGTCTAACATAATAGTTACTACATTTGTGGGAAATCGCATGTTATGTTTGTAGTGGGCAGCAAACTCTGTCTCAAGCTGGTGTAAATGGATTCCGGATATGTGCCTCATCTGCGGCACTTGGCCTGCGGCCTCGTGCCTACGACCGAATCACACCATCAACCCTCTCGTGTGATATTGCTTAAACATAACATCCCACCTTTCATCTATTGTCACTCATACATGGAAGGTAGAGCCGGCCCTAGGCATAGGCTGCAAATGCTAAGGGCGCCGTCATCCACTGAGGGTAGGGCTGGGCGATATGGACCATTAGCCATATCCCAATATATTTATATACGATATATATCCTGATATTTTTATTGCAAAGTGAGAGCAAATGTTCAGTCGAAGTCAAAGCTAAATATGACATGTGGGTGGGAATTTCGTCATTTTAGGGCAAGGCCATTTGGCCTTCACTTTTTTTTTTTTTTTCAGGGGCACCAAGGCCACATGACAGGGCAGAAAGACCACTCAGTAAAATTTGTTGATTTACCTTTCAGACTGATACCATAACATCCTAATTTACCATAAGACATGGATCATGTATTGAAACATTTTTTTAAATACTAATATCAAGTTAATGTTACATTAGAAAACAGTTTTTTTTAAGTAGGATTAGGATTAGGTGAGTTTTGTGACACTACACTGAATATTAGTATTATTGAATATTTCTCCCAATAGAAATTCCCCAAAATTATGGCAAAGCACATTTTTTCCAAGCAAAAAAATTGTAGAATAACCAGCAGGAGACCACTGATGTGTGGAGTGATTTTGGTGACGCTACACTCTGAATAATAGTGAAGTTATTGAATATTTTTTGTAGTATCTCTTTTCGGTGTTGCACTTTGTAGACGGTCCCTGCGCCCTCGTCTCATAGACGGCTGACCATAGAGACCAGAGTTAATGTCCAGCCGCTCATTTTGATGAAAATACGGTTGTAGCTCGTTGCAGGGCTGGACTGGGACAAAAAAATCGGCCCTGGCATTTTTGGCTTTGACCAGCCCCTCATAATTAGCGGAGCACAACCAACTAGTAATTGATGTATGTGTTCCCCGAAGGAATGTATTTTACCATTATCCCAAACCCAACTCTAATTATTGTGGTGAGGTCTGCATACGTTTACTCACTTGACTGGAAAACACGCTCACAAATCCTATGAACAACTATGTAACACCCCTGCTGACTTTAGAAGTCTGTCAAATAATCATTGTGGAGAGCAAATAAGTAAATTTACTAAACACATAGCTCTACCTCCTTAAGTATTCTATTTCAAGAATAATGCATCATCAACATCCTACATATCAGAAGTTTAACGTCTATTGTTAACTCCACCACTTTTGTCTGCTCTGTGTAGTTCAATTGATTCTTTTATCCTTTTTATTGAAATCATCTCTAATATGTATTTTCTGAATTTCCCTGATATAGTAGCTCAATTCTAATTATTCAGGTTAAAAGGTGCTCCTAAAAAGCTATAACGTTGTTTTGTCAAGCTAAAAACAGGCTGCTTTATGAACTTATGCAAAGCAACTTGTCTTAAAAGCATTTGACACTAGGCCACTCTTATTCAATGTGGGCATACCTTTTTATAGGCTACTTTTTTTTACACTTCCTTTAGTAATGCTTAAATTGCAAAGCTTTTACTTCTCATTTAACAGTTTTAAAATCCGTTTTTAAAACCTGTTTAACCACAGCTAAGAGGGTTGCTACAAATTCAAACTACTATGCAGCCTTTCAACACACCTTTAACCTAAATATCTAAAATGCCATGATGGAGCCTAAAATGGACACTTGCTGCTCATCCAACACTTCGCAGCCTTGACCGTTTACTGTTTTATCAGAATAAGGTGCAACACCAATTAATGTCAATACTAATCAATCGCCATTGCTCATCATTCTCATGTAATTAGAGTTCTTAGCGGGCCTGAAAATTACAAGCCGACCGGCCCGCGGGTTTTTAAGCCTGTAACCGACACAGCCCGACACACCGGCATGAATTGTCTTCCGCCCCTCCACCCCCAAGTTAACCCCTTACCAGGTTGTACTACACTGTCCCTGTCAGTCAGCTGCATCTCTGGCTGCTCCTCTCCTGCCCGCTGCTGGTGTCTTCACCTTCAACCTGCTGTTGCTGGCTCACTGCTGTCACAGGCTACAGCAGCCCCTCTAGCCAACATGTCTGTGATCTTTGCACATTTTGCAGCATCTACAGTGAGATTCTTCACTCTCTTAGCACGCAACTTCTCCGCACCCCCTTTCTTTCTCTTTGGTTGGTCCATGTTGTCACTCCCCACGCTCAACACTTTGAAACTAGCAGAAGTTACAGGAGACAGCGCAGAGAAGGTGGGGCCGCTGTCGTACTATATCCTGATTGCTTCAGTCTGCTGTCTATATTGAAGATGGACCAATGGGCCGCCCCCTCTAAATTGTGGGGCGGTCTCTTAGAAAAAAAAAATCCAACAGCATTGGCCCCTGAGGACTGTCGGCCCACCGGGAAAATGCCCGGTATGCCAGATTACCAGTCCAGCCCTGGCTCGTTGTCTTCCTTACTACGGTAGGAAAGTTCCGTCGTTTGTGTTTTAACAAGGTTTCACTTATGAGTTATTGATCCTGGAAGTTCGAATCTGTGAATATATTTCCAACTTTACCGGACTAAATCCTACTACACAAGTCAGTTACGTATCATGTCAAAACCGGCTGAGCTTGCTTGCGCGCCTGTGCTGTAAGTTTCGTTCTTCTGTTTTGAGACGCTGCTGCTGTTTGAGAGGCTTTCACGTGAGATCATCGTGATGAGGCTCAACCTGCACGAACAGCGGACTCACTGAAGTTGCTGTGAGTGACTACTGTGCACATGGGTGGCTGTAATTAAAGGCAAGCTCACTACGCTGGCTGGGCCAGGGGCACAGAGGCTAAGCCCTAACTGGGGGTAACGCAAACGGGGGAGGGAAAAAATTAAATAATGATAATAATAAAAAATAAATAAAATACAATTTTTACCAGTGCTGTTACTACTATTATTTTGAAATATAATATAAGCCCACGGCAACATAACTTCATAGCAAAGACTATTTAGTAATGGAGAGACCTTTTTCTGGGTTCCTGGCCCGGGTTGAGAGGCGAGCTGCCTGAGGGACCACAAGACCAAGAGAGAAGGAAAGAAGAGGAAGAAAAACGTGAAGAAGATAGAGGTACAGTAGCGTCAATGTGATGAAGTGAATCAAATTAATAGTTTAATGCATCATAGTTACCGTTATTGGAGCAGAGTGTTAACTTGCTAGCAATAGCAACATTGTTTAATAATCAATAAATAGCTGAGTCGACTTAAGTTAATATTACTCCACCTTAAATTCATCAGGGATATTTGCAAAGATAACGTTAGGCCTGTTCAGGTGTTATTTTAACCTGTCAGCTGTGTTTTCCTGATTGTATATCAGTTAAAATGCCATTAGTTGTCCATCCCCTTTATAAATAGTGGTTATAGGTTATAAGTAGTTGTAAGCCTTTGGTTTATTGTGTCACAGTTTGTTTGTTAAAGTTTACATCAGTGTTAAAGTGTAGTTAAAGTGTATTACTCCACACCTTTACCTTACGCAACAACAATATATTTCTCAATATATTTTCTGACAATATATTTCATGTGTATTTATATATTGTGAAATTTAGATAATATACTATAATATATCACATAATATATATTATATATATATATGTAAGTCATGTATTGCAATGTATGGGAAAATACTGCAATTATTGATGTTTTCATATATTGAATAAATACATAGTTATACTATATGACATATTGTTATATATATTGAAATATGTCCCACATTAGATATGAGATTATATATTGGAAAAGACATTGTAAATATATGTAAATATATATGTACAAGTATATGATATAATATACCTCAATGTACAAGATAATATAATCAGATCTATATGGGAACATGTTTTAAATATGTTGAAAAATATATTGATTTGCATTAAATAATATATACATAGTTACATTATATATTGTATACATGGTAAATATGAAATAATCTCATGTACAATGTCATATATTTTAAAATATAAATAACTAATAACATTAACTGAATGAAGTTTATTTCAAAAGCAGCAGCTGAAAGGACATTTATTTGAGAACACACAGAATGAAAGGTATGTCTCCATGGTTCCATCTGAAGCTGAGCATCAGCCATATCATAGTTCCAGGCTATAATTTTTTTTTTCTTTACATTTTTTTAACACATATTTTCATGTGATCCAAACGATGGCAACACAACAATAAAAAAATAAAAACACTTCCAATAGGAGAACTGTCCATTATAATGAAACAGTCATCAGTGCAACAAAAACACAACAATCCCTTAGTGGAAAAAACAGGACAACAATCCTTGCAGTGTCATGGACACATGCTAACATCAAGACATGCTCTGATTGGCCAGCCTTGGCGAGTCCTTCACAGTTGTCCTTGGACTTTTTCTTGTCCAGGGGCCCGTTGCACAAAAGTAGGATTAAGACATCCAGGATAAGTGACTGAGCTGAGCTCAATGAATCCAAAACAAGAGCGTCCCGCCTTAATTGGTTTCACAAAGACCAAGCCAGGATGAGCAGACACGGATTCATCAAGCCAGGTGAAACCAATCCTGGATAAGTGCGCGCTCACGGCTCCCTCAAATAGAACCCCCGCCACAGATCACAGATTCACTGATTCACCATGGTAAGTAGAGCGGCTTACTTTTCCCCTCCTCATGGAGGCATACGAGGAGGTAAAAGACAAAATAAAAAAGAAAGGCAACACCGCCACAGTGATAAAGCAAAGAGAAAAGGCATGGTAAAGTGTTGTTGGCAGCCTGAATGTGTAAGTAGTGCACAATTACACACTCACCGCTCCACTGAAACATCACAATTACAATCCAAATAGTTAATTTACATCTCCAAAAACGCAGTTGTACTCTGATTATGAATCAGTTGAATTTTTAATTGATATGGACTGCAGATATGAGTGAAACTGTGTAAATGTGACTCCATCAGACTGTATAACTCTTTGACAAATAGATGATCTAATAATAATAATAATAATAATAATAATAATGAATAATAATAATAATAATAATAATAATAACTTGTATAACTTGTACTTATAATAATTTATATTGCGCCTTTCAAAGGACCCAAGGTCGCTTGCTCACTGACTTCATTGAATTTCCTTTTGGGATAAATAGTTATAGACATATAGTTTAGATAAAAAGTTTCTCTTTTCTTATGTTTGCTCTACGTGTGTGTGTGTGTGTGTGTAGGTGTAGGTGTAGGTGTGTGTGTGTGTGTGATGTAGATTAAACATGACCGGGCCAAAACGGACATGGCAGCAAGTCAAAATCAAATACAAGAACATTCTGCAGAATGGTAAGGGCCCTGACTAATACTTAACAATGCACAAGCATATATTGTACCCAGAAGGTGACAGACAGAAACAGCTGCATACCAAACATGCAGTTAGACATTACCAAACGAACACAGATTAATTCGTCCTGAACGACAGAACACTGGCAACACCAGCCTCCACAGAGTCGCACCACACATGCGTCATCAGTGTGCTCAGCATGGAGACAAAAACAAATGAAGGCTTCACATCTTTTTTTTTATTGTGATATATCTAAAAAGTTTTGGAGTGATGTTGAATCAAATTTTTTTGATGCTGCTAACTCTGTCCATTCTCTTACCCTGAAACATGTTATTTGCTACTATGTTAACCCAGAAGATAATGCTCTTGAACACACGATGAACTTCTATGCAAAATGTTTTATTCACAAACAAAAATTTGCAAAATCACTACCCAAATGTGTTCCTTTTCTCCTGGAACTGAGCTCTTTGCTTAAATCTCTGATTTTGTTAAATAACAATAAAAGTAATACCTCACTGAGTCATTATGAAAAGTTTTTCCCTGAAGCAACTGTCTGAACTATCTATTTACTTATTATTTTATTTTTCCCTGTCTTCTTTTTTTGTTTACTTATGTATTATTTAATTTTTAATTTTTAATTTGTACTCTATCCTGTACCACAAACCTGAAATGGCACATTGAACTAAAGCACCCAGCGAGCCTTTCGAGGTATGTGCAAGTGAATTAAAAATCAAAAGACATGGCAACGGCGAGCCAAAACTGATCCTCTACCACCCAAATTGCACTAACGGCGAGCAGTAGCGGCTCCGTTGTCTTCATCTCCCAGCTGCAGCTGGACAACCTGGTGTTGCAGTATATTGTACGAGAGCTGCAGTTTCAGTGTTAAAACTGATTCTATAGGCTGTGGCAATCATTTTGAAAAATAATAGCTTGCACCAACATGTTGAAGAAAAAAAAAAAGAACTATGAACTAGTTCATTTTTGGAACTGTGAACTTAGTTCAAAATTTTGAATTATGAACTGTGAACTGAACTAGTTCATTTTAACATTTGTGAACTGAACTTTGAACTAGTTCATGTAGACAGTGAACTTTCCCAACACTGCATAGTTCAGGGCACAGTGTCTCCACTGTCCCACTAGCGACCGGAGGTAAATGAGTTGTAGAATCTGATGGCCACAGGAAGAAAAGTACACCGGGGGGGAATGAGTCTGTTCCTAAAGGTGCTTCTGCTCGCGGTAAGCACCTGGTGGAGAGGGTGAGTGATGTTGTCCAGGATACTGTGCAGTTTACACAGCATCCTCCTCTCAGACACCTCCACCAAGGAGTCCAGCTGGACCCCCAGGACGGAGCCAGCCTTCCTGATGATCCTGCTGATCTTGTTGGTGTCTGCTGGCCTCAGCCTGCTGCCCCAGCACACAATAGCAAAGAAAATGGTACGAGCTACCACAGACTGGTAGAACATCTTCAGCATGATGTTACATACATTAAATGACTGGAGCCTCCTCAGGAAATAGAGTCGACTCTGGCCCTTCTTGTAAACCGGATCGGAGCGTTGCAGCTCCGATACGGTTTTGCTCCGCCGTCCGCCGTCCACCAATCCCCACTGGTTGCGGTTTGAGTACGCCACGGCGCAGTACGGTAGACAGCTGGCGTCAGGAGGACGAGGAGTTCCCGCGATAATCACATAATCATTCCCGACCGCAGTTATCTGTGTTATTACAAACAACAACACAGAGTGTTCCCGACCGAAGGATCGGCAGAAGAGCTTGTGTTTGTCTCTTTTTTGAGATTTGTCTGCTGGTGTCAACACAAAGTGTATTATTTTGAAAAGTAACCAGATGTTGTTTGGTATTTCAACACTTGACTTTCTGTCTGCTCGTGCTAAATTCCGCTGAATTGCTGCGTCGTGCTCCGGCATCCGCCAGAAATAGAAGTCCTGCGTATCTGTGCCGGAGGGCTCCGGACTGCCGGAGCTGGGACGGAGCAGATACGCAGCGCAGCGGACCTGGTGGGTATTGACTCATAGACTAAAGTGAAACGTATCTGCTCCGCTGGCGTGGCGGAGATGCAATGCAGCGGAGATGTATCCAGTGGAAATTGGGGGATACTGTGGTCGATCCGTCAAATAGTCTGTGATCCAGGAAACCAGGGGAGGGTCCACCTGCATTGCCGTCGGCTTACTCCCCAGCAGAGCGGGCCGGATGGTGTTAAACGCACTGGAGAAGTCCATGAACATGATTCTCACAGTGCTTCCCAGTCTGTCCAGGTGGGCGCAGGCACGGTGGAGCAGGAAGGTGATGGCATCCTCCACTCCTAGTCTCGGCTGGTAGGCAAACTGAAGAGGGTCCAGTGATGAGCTGACCAGGGGCCGAAGAAGTGACAGGACCAGCCTCTCCAGGGACTTCATCAGGTGAGACGTCGGCGCCACCGGTCTGTCGTCGTTGGGGGTGCTGGGACGCACCTTCTTCGGAACTGGTACCAGGCAGGATGTTTTCCACAGCACAGGGACCCTCTCTAGACACAGGCTTAGGCTGAAGATGCGCTGCAGGACTCCACTCAGCTGGGTTGCACATGTTTGGAGGACCCTTGGGCTGACATCGTCGGGACCAGCTGCCTTTCCTGGGTAGAGTCTGTACAGTTCCTTCCTCACCTGCTCTGCAGTGAAGGTCTGTCTGCCATGTGTGTTGATGGGGGTGGTAGTCAGGAAGGAACGGAGGGGGAGGGGAAGGGGGGGCAGCAGGGCTGGAGGTGGATGGTT
Organism: Diplodus sargus; assembly: GCA_903131615.1. NCBI lineage: Eukaryota > Metazoa > Chordata > Actinopteri > Spariformes > Sparidae > Diplodus > Diplodus sargus. Next base: position 362,000 of record CAEMYA010000341.1, on the reverse strand, counting down.
GTAGACGAGCTGGGGGAGGGATGGTACAGAGTCCTCTCATCAAATCTGTTGAAAAACAGATTCAGCTTGTTGGCTCGTTCAAAACCACCTCCTATTGTCTGGCTGCCAGATGGTTTGTAGCCAGTGATGCTCCTCATGCCGCTCCACACGTCCTTCAAGTTGTTCTGCTGGAGTTTGTGCTCCAGCTTCCTCTTGTAGCTGTCTTTACCCTGTTGGATCCTCTCCTTAAGCTCCCTCTGAACCCTCCTCATGTGCTCCCTGTCCCCATCTCTGAAAGCCGTCTTCTTCTCATTCAGCAGGACCTTGATGTCTTTGGTGACCCACGGCTTGTTATTGGGGAAACAGCGTACAGTCACTGTAGGAACAACACTGTCCACACAGAAGTTGATGTACCCTGTTATGCAGTCCGTGAGATCATCAAGGTCCTCTCCATGCGAATCACAGAGCAACTCCCAGTCTGTTGTTCAAAACAGCTCTGCAAAGCTTCATCGGTCTCCCGTGACCATCTCCTCACAGTCCTGGTGGTCACAGGAAGCCGTTGGACTTGGGGCTTATACAGGGGTTGCAGGTGGATAAGGTTATGGTCTGATCTTCCAAGAAGAGGAAGATCTGTGGAGCTGTAGGCCTCCTTAACATTGGCATACAGCAGGTCCAGTGTCTTGTTTTCCCTGGTGGGACAGTCCACAAACTGCTTGAAAGTGGGCAGCGTTTCAGCCAGAGTGATGTTATAAAAGTCCCCAGATATCGCGATGAATGCGTCTGGGTGCCGTGTCTGGAGTCCCGCGACGACGGTGTGTATGACGTCACTCGCACGTACCGTGTTTGCAGTCGGACGAATGTAAACAACCAGGATGATCACGTGTGAGATTCCCTCGGCAGATAATATGGCCGCAGACTCACGGCAAGCAGTTCAATGTCCGGGCTGCATACACGCTCCTTTACAGTAACGTGACCAGGATGACACCACTTGTTGTTAACAAGAATAGCAAGTCCCCCACCTTTCTTCTTGCCACTCTCATGGTGACTCCTGTCCGCCCGAACAGACTGAAAGCCATCCACAGTTATATTAGAGTCTGGAATGTCCTCATGCAGCCACGTCTCCATGAAACACAGTACGCTGCTCTCACGGTACACCCACTGAGTCCTCACCAGGCCTGCCAGCTCGTCCAATTTGTTAGCCAGCGACCTCATGTTCCCCATGGTGATGGAAGGGAGAGATGGTTTATATCTCTGCTTCTTTTCCCGGAGTTTACGACCAGCCTTACGTCCCCTGTATTTCCTCCTCAGCTCTCTGGGGATTTCATGCCTCTCCTGCATCAGCGCCGATGGTTGTAGGGACAACAGTTGATCTCGGGTGTAAACAATAGACCCGCGGTATTGTTGCGCCCAGACGGAGATGCGGTCGGGAAAAATGATCCCAAGAATGAGACACACGGACAGAAAGAATGGAAAAAAGTTCTCAACCATATTGGTAAGGTTAACACGGCAAAAACGATAATATAAAACAATAAATAAGACAATAAAATAGCTAAAGTGCGGAAAAAAGAGAGAGCAACTGTTGCTGGCTGCCGCTCGTCACAGCGCTGGAACCGGAAAAAATAAAAATAAAATTAAAAATACAAGGTATATCCTTCCATCTCTACCACATTTATATTGAATCCATTTGGACTGTCTGACTTTGGTTTGCCTATTGCCTTGCAGTTTCTGGCAGCACTGTCTCACTGTTAGAGCGACCAGCACAAGCACCAGACGATGCTGATCCAGTGAGAACTCCATCAAAGGCATACTGTAGGCCTGGCATGTCTTGTCTACTAGCTTCAATATGAATCCGATTAAATGTGATAGGGTGAAGGCACCAGTGCAGCAGCAACAGCAGATGACGGCGAGGAGACCATCTCTCTGGATTCCAGAAGGCATGAGGTATCATGTCAAGCCTGTGAACATACTATTCAGTCTACAATGGTGAGGAGTGAACATTTGGAGCCCACACAAAATCACAAAATCTCATTTCTGTAACAGGACCCAGATGCTGTTTAGGGGGAAAGCCGGCCTGGCATCATAATGAGTATTAATGGAAGGACACTCCATCGTGCAAAATTCCCACTGTGCTAATTGTCATGTGTTTACAGAACTCACAAGCTATCAGACAGTTGTATGCCAACCACCTCCGGTGCCAAATACAACTGGCAGATATAGATATGCAGTACAAGAAAAAGATGGAAAACCTTGCACTGGAGTCCGAAATAAAAAAGAGGACAATTAGAAAATTGAAATAAAAACACTTGAGCGGGAGGTGAGTTATGCATTCAATGCACACTGTATGCTGACTGTAACACAAATGTATTAATCATTATTCTCCTTTCCTCCCCCAGCTCCAAGAAGATGACACATCTTAAATAAAAAAATGAAAGGTCAATCCTTGTAAAGTCAAGTGAGCCAATAGCCTATATGAAGGCCCAAAATGGTGTGTTCCTTTCTGCTTTGACAATGGCGTGCCCATTCTTGTGAGATGTGGTGGATGAGGAAGCACTTGTACTCAGGAGAGCCTTCGGGCGAGAGAGGGTCTTCATGGACCGGTTAGACCCACTGGCCTTCCCTGATGACCATCTATATGAAAGGTACAGGTTTTCTGCAGATGGCATCAGGTATCTGTGCAGACTGCTGGGTCCCAGGATTAAACACCACACAGCACAGAGCCATGCACTGAGTGTGGAGCAAATTGTTTGTGTGGCCTTGCGCTTTTTTGCAAGTGGAGGCCTCCTGTCCTCAGTGGGGGATGCAGAACAGCTGAACAAGGCCACAATTTGCCACACAATAAGGAGTGTGTGTCTGGCTATCAAAGCATTGTCAGATGTCTTCATCTCCTTCCCTGGCCACAGAAGACTCTGTGACATCAAAGAGGAGTTCTATAGGATTGCAGGTAAGAGAATCTGCAAATTACAGGACAACCGTTAACACTCATAGTAGGATACTCATCACTTTGTGTTACAGGTTTCCCCAATGTCATTGGTGCACTGGACTGCGCACACATCAGGATAAAATCCCCCTCATGTGCCCATGAGGCGGATTTCATGAATAGGAAATCCTTTCACAGCATAAATGACCTTTGGCCTCCTAAAGGCATGCTTTCAGTTAAGGGTCAGCCCTTTGAAGGCATGTGACATTACTGTGGCTTGTGCTGTCCTCCACAATGTGGCCTGCCTGAGGAAGGAGAGGGCCCCCAGAGTGCCACCAGCCATGGACTGGTACAGTCCTGCAATCTTCCCTGATGACAACAGAGGTCAGCTGGTGAGGAACCAATATGTGTTCAATTATTTTAGTTAATGCTGATGTGCCAAAAGATTAAGTATCTCCTTGTTTGTGAAACCTATACTGAAGTACAATTCCACGAAATGCTCCACAGCCCTCATTTTAACAACTCTCCTCCTCTAAAACAACGGGTTACAATA
>CAEMYA010000341.1:338086-358470 GCA_903131615.1 Diplodus sargus | reverse complement strand
TTTAAATAATGACAGTGGGTCTAGTTATATGTGATAACAATGCGTAGTGGGCAGTGGAATAACAATTGGTTTCCGTTTGTGGTGACTGCTGACTGAGATAAGGGCTGAGATTAAATAGATCCCGGAATTTAGCCTGGCCTGGAGCAGGCTAGCTCCACAGAATAAATCTCCATGGTAACTTATACCATAACATATCCTACTGCCCCCTATCCCGCTTAACATGGTAACATACTCTATGAACCTAACCTGGTCCGAACCAGTGCCGTGTTCCAATATCCATACTTCCATGAGTACACTTAAACGTAGTACACTATCCGCACTTACTAAGTACGCAGATTTTACAATCGCGACAGCCGCCGCGGCTCATCACCCGCCAAACACATACCGTTTTGAACGGTGATCAAAAGACATCTACGGCTTTACTTTTTAACAATTACAATCCTACAATCCTGCAATATGTCTCCGCTGCAGGCGCTGTTGTCTCGATAGCTATTTAAAAAAAAAAAATCTGAGCTGAGCGCCTCTGCCTGGCTCCGCTTCTTCCGCTACGTAGACAAGATAGCGGCCGTTGAGTGTGTATAGTGTACACCGATGCACACTCAACGTTTTTGCCGTTATGAGGGCAACATCCGGGTCCTTTAAGTACACTTCTTTTCGCCGCGATCGATATCGGAACACCCTACGTACTCAAACTAAATACAGTAAGTACAGTAAGTATGGATATTGGAACACGGCACAGGTTTTTCTCAACAAACCTCGAGTTTCTCTCTGTCTCCGCCCTATTTCAGCCACACACGGTATTTGATTTCCTCATTCATTCAGGCGAGTTTTGGCGTAGTAGAGTTCTGCCGTCTGTTTTTTGAGAAAATCATTGCAAAAATCAGTCAGTAGGCCTACATTAGAAATTATATTAGGTGGCGACTATTTTCACTACCATGGCATGTCCTTTGTATAATGATCCCGGGGATGAAGGTGCAGCATTACTGCGCAGAGAATTAAATATTTGTCGGGAGATGACTATCAGACACAGATGTTCTTGCATTTCCAGACAATTATCTTTTTGAGCGGTACCGTTTCGCGTCACAGTCCATCATTTACATACACAACCTAATCCGTCCTTACATTTCCAACATTACCAACCGAAGTCATGCTCTCACATCCCAGCAGATATTGTGTGTTGCGCTGCGTTTTTTTGCAAATGGGAGTTTTTTATACAACGTCGGAGATGCAGAGCACTTGAGCAAGGCAACTGTGTGCAGAGTGGTCAGAAAAGTGTGCCTCGCCCTGAAACGGCTTCTACCCATCTTTATCATTTTCAGCTCCTCTGCCTCCGTTAGAGGTGGCGGTGCTGGGCCACCACCCGTTTTACGGGCATCTGCTTTCTTTCTGTTGGTTGAGTAGAAGTCTGTGTTAGTTTAAGGCTTAATTATTTAACAGAACATGATATAGATGACATTTATGTGTGTGAAAACAGCATTATGTTGGGGATAAAACAACTATACAGCCACTTAATATTTACTTTACAATGTAAAACATGATCAAAATGAGGTACCCCCATGAGATTATGCTGAGGTATAATGTTTTTATGTTTCATCTTAAATTGCTGCCAAGTGCGCTTCTCCCCCGCGGGATTGCACCTAAATGAAATAAATTAATAGGCTACTACTCAAGCAGTTTCCCTCTGTAATATTATTGTGATTGCAAAGGACTACATTTAAACTAACGCACTGACCCGAGCAGCAATGTTCTCCCACGCCGTCTCCCTCTCTTTTGCTGCTGCAGCGGTGTTACACTTCCTTCTAAAAACGTGCGCAAACTCACCGTATGAGCGCATTAATATTTCCAATTCCAGTGGGGTGAAAAACGTAGCCGTCCTCTTCCCCATTGCCATGGTGACTCGTCGAATCGGGGCTTCATTGATGCTGTTTTTTTATACTTGTGATGCACGCGCTTAACTCCAGGTGAAACTACTCTGAGTTGATCAAACTAACCCAAATCAGCTGTTCTGGAACCAAAAACTCAGTTTCCTATCTCAGAGTAGATCAACTCAGAGTTCAGGGTTAGACTCAGAGTTTGTTGAACCTGCTTTGTGAAACGGACCCCAGGACTCCAAACAAGTTGTAAACACATAACATGTAAACAAAAATAAACAAAATACACCTCCACTCATTTTTGGTGTCTCAAAGTGTAACAAAATGTGTTGGTGAGGGGTTCTGAAGTAGCTTGATGGCAAACGGCCGACCTGCTTCAGCTAAAAGTTCAAATGAAGAAGGACTCATGTGACTCATGTTAGCTAGCTAGCTATGAGCTACCTAACATTAATAGATATCTATAGCTAACTTTAGCGGCCTTTAGCGAGCTAGCTAAGGGTCGCCTGCAGGGTAATGGTTCTTGGAAAGTTTCAACCTATTCAAATGAAGCACGCACTACACAGTATTTTAACAAATTAATAAAATGACACATGGCCTGATTGGTCTCCATGATATATGTTCCAGATCAGAGCAAGTTTTGACTATAGCCTTTTTAGGTTGGCAAATTGGGGTCTGTTTTGGTCCACCGATTTTCCGCCTTGGCGGGTACACTTATTTCCGCCTCGACTGCTATATTAAACCAAGGCAGAAATGTGCCGGCCCATGGGTGAGATGGGCAGAGGTGTCAATGACCTGCACTGTTGTGCGACCCACAACCGGGGAGTTTTAAAACCAGGACACAGCTGATCGCAGCAGTCAGTCCATCACTTCATCCGCGGACATTAAGATGAGCAACTGGACAGCTGCTGAGATCCAGGAGATGCAGCGTCTCCTGAATCTCAGCGGCTGTTTGGTTGTGTTAGCTTGTTGTTGTAGCGCAAGCTAGGAACGGTCGCTACTTTCAAATTAAAAGCCCCCCGCAAAGAACCCAGTTCTAAACTCCAATGGGGTGCGGTGTAAAGCTCTTATTTTGAAGACAAATTCTATGTCACCGTTCACAGCCCAACTTCGAGCTTCACGTCACGTCACATGTTTACGCCTACCTCAGAGGCGGCTTTTAGAAAATATTACGCCTCGGTTTTACAAAGACAGGCCGGCACATTGCCGCCCTTACCTTGGAGTAAATGTGCCGCCTTTTCTATCTAAAAAAGGCTTATGTCAAGCTAGCAAAGATTCTATCCCATACTGATGTAAAGTCAAAAGGAAGGATTTCTATACAGCTCCAGATCTATTACCTCACATCTGACTGTGAGATAAATACAATTTTATGTTTATGTAAAAACCATTTCATAGCCATAAAAAAACACAGAGCCATCTTAGCAAGACACACAATCACCTTTCACACACATAAGCTTGCATGTAGTCCTATGTCTTACACTGAAATTGTTCTTGGCCATATTGGACATTGGACCTCACCTGCCTAAATGCAGGAACATGAAAAAACAGAGGTGTTAAACCTGCGGTGTGGAAGTTGTAAGAAGGAGCAAATTTTCAAAATAAGCAGTGCATTCAAAACAAAGCTTTTCCCCACCCACCCCCTTCCCACTCATTATGTTGTATCCAGTGTTGGGAAAGTTCACTTTCTACATGAACTAGTTCAAAGTTCAGTTCAGAAATGTTAAAACGAACGAGTTCAGTTCACAGTTCATAATTCAAAATTTTGAACTTCATAGTTCTTTTTTTTTTTCTTCAACATGTTGGTGCAAGCTATTGTTTTTCAAAATGATTACCACAGCCTATAGAATCAGTTTTAACACTGAACCTGCAGCTCTCGTACAATATACTGCAACACCAGGTTGTCCAGCTGCAGCTGGGAGATGAAGACAACGGAGCCGCTACTGTTCGCCGTTAATGCAATTTGGGTGGTAGAGGATCTGTTTTGGCTCGCCGTTGCCATGTCTTTTGATTTTTAATTCACTTGCACATACCTTGAAAGGCTCGCTGGGTGCTTTAGTTCAATGTGCCATTTCAGGTTTGGTAACCCTAGAGTACAAATTAAAAATTAAAAATTAAATAATACATAAGTAAACAAATAAAGAAGAAAGGGACAAATAAAATAATAAGTAAATAGATAGTTCAGACAGTGGCTTCAGGGAAAAACTTTTCATAATGGCTCAGTAAGGTATTACTTTTATTGATATTTAATAAAATCAGAGATTTAAGCAAAGAGCTCAGTTCCCGGAGAAAAGGAGCAAATTTAGGTAGTGATTTTGCACATTTTTGTTTGTGAATAAAACATTTTGCATAGAAGTTCATCATGTGTTCAAGAGCATTATCTTCTGGGTTAACATAGTAGCAAATAACATGTTTCAGGGTAAGAGAATGGACAGAGTTAGCAGTATCAAAAAAATGAGATTCAACATCACTTCAAAACGTTCATCAGGCAGAAATACAGTACGTCCAGTTCACGTTCGCCAAAAATATGAACAAGTTCATGAACGGTCGTTCATTGAACGCGTTCAAGCACAACACTGGTTGTATCTCATTTACATTCTTCGTCTTACACAGCATGGAAGTGTATTTTAAAGAAAATAAGTGCCACTAGGCATCTTTATGGCATAGATATCACTGGAGCATTTTTAAGTGCAACAAAGACTGAAAACTTCATAAACAACTTAGCATGGATCCCTCCATGCCATCCCCATCTTTTGCCAACTTGGTGTGTATGGTTGGGTTGTGTCGGTTTTTAAACCAAGTAAGAAAATGTACATATCAAGTGGCCTCCACGTCTTCACAACTTTTGCTGGTCTGTGGCTTCCATGGGATGACTTTGTTTTTTCCTTTGCATTTGAAATATCCAGTTCGGCCTCTTCTTTTTCTTTCTTTTTTTTAGAAATTAAGATGTAATGCAATTATTGTACCTCTTGAATGAAGTTATTATAACAAAGGTTCAGGAACTAGACCACACTTCTCTCTCTTGCTAAATCGCCACCTGATCCCTATCACCAAAACCACCTGCATCCCTTTAACACAATACCTGTGCCTTTCCAATCCAATCACCTGTGCAGAGATGTAAAGGCGAGCCTAACCATTTTTCTCACATTCCCCATTCATCTCAAGTTACCACAACCTCCCCCAAGACCCTCTACTGCTACTCCAACCTCCCCCACAGGACCACTGAGCAGGTCAGAATTCGACATTACCATCTCACAGCTAGAAGAACATCAAAAATTGGACCATGGCCGTCCATCACAGGAACCATTGGGACACAAGCTCAATGAGATGTACCCTCACTCTGAGTCTTAACCTCCCTGGTTCCTAGACAGAAACTCTACAGTCTTATATGATCCTCTCTCTTCCATCTTGATCTCGACCCACCCCCACCTTTCGACTTAATCAACTAACCTCGACCCTCTTCCCTCCCCTCATCAAGCCTTCTATCAGTTCAAATAAAATTCAATAGAAGAGTTGGCAAGGGCTTTGGGCAATAACTTGCCCACTCACTTTCCCATGAACTGTTTTATTGTATCTGCGGACTGTCACATTTCCTGTTTAAGATGTTGTTTCTGTCTATCAACAGGTTGATGACTGCGAGGTGGAGGGGACTGTTGAGGTTGACTATGATAAAGTTGCCTCCTGTTTTGCGTGAGCAATTCCAAATGTTTGAAAAGAAGGGAAAGAAACATGGGTCATCAGTACTTGGGCCACAAAATGTACTGACACACCAGACTGTGTGCAGCGTTGCTGTGTGGCGTTACCTCTCACTTTTCCTTTCGGCATCCATGTTAACAGGTTAGACTGTTCACACTGGATGCCTGAGTGTCAGGCATGGCTGCTTCGTCATGTGAGCAAGATATTATGAGTCTCACCCATTTTTTGTAGATGACACATGTCAGTTATTAGCAAAAATGATAGACAGACCTGTAGACAGTCATATGGACATCATTCCAGCGATGAGCTCCAGCTCTTTTAGGTTAGAGGGTCTTCTTGCCATCACCCTGATCTTTAGCTCCCTCCACAGTTTCTCAATTGGATTCAAGTCAGGAGTCTGGGTGGGCCACTGCAAAACATTAATGTTTTTGTCCGCTAACCATTTCTTCACCACTTTTGCTGTTTGTTTTGGGTCGTTGTCGTGCTGATGTGCAAGGCCAAGGCCAAAATCACAAAATCATTTTCTGATGGTAAGTTTATTAAGGAGTGTTTGTTTGACTGTGAGGCACAAATATGCCTGGAGAAAAAGGATGCATTGGAGAATGTGCCCCTCTCTCGATGCGCTGTAATGAGGAGGATCGATGACATCATGGGAAACCTGGCGCTTCAGCTGCAGAACAGGACAGACAACTTTGACCTTTTTGGCTCTGGACGAGAGCTGCGATGTACGTGACACAGCACAGCTACTCATCTTCATACGTGGGATAACTATGGACTTTAAGATCATGGAGGGGCTGGCAGCCATGCAGTCAATGAAAGGGACAACAACTGGGAGTGATATATTCACTAAGGTAGGTAAATGCATGTTTGAACAACTTGGGACTGAAATGGGACAAATTGGCGGCAGGTGTGACGACGGATGGTTGCCCAAATCTGACAGGGAAACAGAATGCGGTATAAAGTGACAGAAATGAACCCTGAACAGAAATGAGTATTTTTGCATTGTATTATACATCAGGAGGTGCTGTGTAAGTCAGTGTTAAAAATGAACCATGTTGTTGATCTTGTAACTAAAATTAACTAACACCTTAAAGTCTGTGTAAAGCAAAATCAGCCATTTTCTTCTAAACACATTAAACAGGTCATAAATGTGTTTACTTAAAACATGTAAAAGCCATTCGACCATTTAGAATTTAATTTTGAAGCTAGGCTCACAAACTGTTTTTCAACATTTCTGTGTTCAGGATTTAATGGGCGGGTCTAAAATCATGATTTGCATAAACCCCGCCCTGCTGTGGAAGTGGTATAAATACGGTCAGCGCGTCAGCTTCAGCGGTTCTCCCACTCACTCTCCAGACTTGGTTAGCATTGCTTGCAATAGTTTGCAGCTAGCTAACCAGCCAACCAGTCAGCTAAACAGTCATGTCTCCTCCGCATCGCTCTGCATCTTTCCTGGATGCCACAGTGTGCAGGGTGATGGCGCTGTTAGCTTATTTAAGTTTCCTTCGGATGACAATGTAAGGAAACGGTGGATCGATTTTGTCAAGAGGAGCTAATGTTACTGTGGGGAGTTAAACACCACCACCAACACCGTCTCTGCAGAGTACACTTTTCTCCCTGATCGTTTCAGCAACTGTCACCAGGTAAAGTCTGGATTTCTGCAGAGTCCGTTGATGCTGGTCACTGGGGCCGAACCGATCCTCTCCGTCCCCGGCTTGCATCCTCTCCTCTGGCTGACAGCAAGTGCCACCGGCCTTATGTGGCCGCCCCTGACCCTCTCCGTCGCTGACGGCAGGTGCCACCAGCATAATGTGGCAGCCACAGCCGACCCTCTCCGTCCCGCTGACGGCGGGTCCCACTGGCGGTATGTGGCGGTAGTATCAGGGCCGCATTATTGGTGAGCCTTCCCAGTGTGAACGGATAATCCGGAGGCGCGGAGCGAGGGCGCGTCGGTCTGACAGTCTGATAACTGCACAGGTCCTTCACTCAACTAAATACAGAGAAATGTCCCACAAAGCAACGTTACAGGACCGAACAAAAGTAACGTAGTAACTGTAACTGTCTTTAGCAACTTATATGAGGAAAACAAATACCGCAGCTGTATGTGAAGAAGCGTCTGTCCTACTGTCCGTCCTCCACCTGTCCTCCCGACTCCTCATCACATTTCTGCTCAGAAAACAGCGTCCGGCAAAGACTTTAACTCACCGAGTGTTTATGACGAAAATAAATCAACCGCGACCGTCAGCCCTCCTGACCGAGACTTCAGGGAACTTTCCCCCGGAAAACAGCTTCCGTCCCCGCAAGTGACAGAGTCAGACAGCGTCCTGTTTACTGATGGGGATTTTGTATAATTATGTCATTTAGCGCGAAAAACTTCACTCGTCACTATCCAGGATGTTTGGTGGGTCAGGATCTCAATCACTACACATTATAACAGCATCCATATGATTATAAACTGTCCGCGGGTTTAGATAGACAACGGGAACACCTGGGGAAACACCAATGTCATTAACATGACGTCTAACTGACACGCCCCCAGCGTTTCACAGCAGAGAGAAGTGCTTGTTTTTCCAGGATTTTGAGACCTCATTTTATATACTTAGCAATTTTTTAATTTTTCAAATTTGGCTCAGTGGTCAATGATACATGTTTCTATGGTGTGACAAACTCATAACACAAATTTTTTGCCGCTTTACACAGACTTTAACTTCATCAGGGCAAGATAATTAAATCAGTTTGTTGCACTTTTGGAGGAAAATGAGACTAAACATGCTGACATAGGCTACCATGCAGCTGTCAGGTGGCTCAGCCTGAGCAAAGTGCTTAAAAGAGTATGAGATCTGAGAGAAGAGGTTCAAGAGTTCTGTGTGAGCAAAGGGAATGACATCCCACAGCTTTCAGATTCAGACGGGACTGCAGACCTTGGTTTTGCTGTAGATGTGACTGCACTAATGAATGAGCTAAATGTCACACTGCAATGCAAGGACCTTTTTGTGCATGAAATGTACAGCTTAGTGAATGCTTTCATGAGGAAGTTGCAGCTTCTCTCAAGCCAAATGAAGGACAACATTCTCACTCACTTGCCAACACTGAAGAAAGCTACACCATCAGCTCATCACCTCCACAGGTAGTCATTCATGTTAGAGGCATTGCATGGTGAGTTTTCTAGGCGATTTCAAGGCTTTAAAAGAGTTGGGAATGAAATGCACATGATTTATTCCTCATTTACATCCAGTGATGTCCAGCCTGAACCTATGACCTGCAGGCTGACACACTTCTGCCAGAGCACTTAAGGTCAGTCTCACTGCTTGATTTGTACTCTTCTCTTAAAGAGGAGAACTTTCCACATATTAGGAGGCATGCTCAGAAAATTCTAGTGCTCTTTGGATCTACCACACATGTGAACAGACATACTCAGTGATGAAGTTCAACAAATCCAGATACTGATCCTCTATCACAGATGATCACCTCTCAGCTGTCCTTTAGATATCCACCTCAGACATTCAGACAGATTTCATTGCATTTGTTCAAGTCCAAGACTGACTGGACTTTTCACACTGAACAAGTGTGATGTAATGATTGTTTTCACAATTTGACCTACTCCACTAGTCATTCTTTTGATTACCAGTAGCAGCTAATCAAAACCATATAATTTACTGCTTTTTACAAGGGAGAAAATTAATATTGAGCAGAATTAAGTTTAAATTATTGTTAGCTCGGTTTCTTATGTGGCCCCTTGGAAAAATTAATTGCCCACCTCTGACATATACTGCCATGTATTGACTCCTTTTCCTTTATAACAGGGCACAGGATGAATTGGGGAAAATTCAAGGCAATGCCTTTATTGGCGTGTGCCTACAATCAATTAGGAAAGATTACAATTTAGATGGTTTCCTTCAGGCCAAGTGTATCTGGGCATCAAGATCACACCATGTCTAAAACATGACAGAAAACCTTCTCCCCCTTATACAGAAAATTGACAGCACTTTACAAAACACGACATACATTTACATTTTGCAGACACTTTTGTCCAAAGTGACTTACAACAGGTACATTTGTCACAAGAAAGGAACCACGACATATCACCATCGATAAAGTAAAATAGAAAAAACTTGAACAATTTTCAAGCCCTCATCTGAGCATCGTAGCTGCTATTGAACTTGTTACGACTGGCTCTGAGGCCGCAACACAACATGGATAATTGACGTGGGATGAAAACAAAAGAGTTATGTTTATTGACTATAAACACAAATTATATACACCATGGGGTGTGGAAGTGTATGTCATTGGTGTAAGAGGGTGCTTGTATGCGATGTCAAATGCGGGTTGCATGTTGTCCGGTGCAGAGCAGAGCAGAACAGAACAGAACAGAACAGAACAAAACAAAGCAGCAGCAGCAGGGTGTCGATCCTGAGGAAGAGAGCGAGGACTCGAACCAGCAGGCTTAAATCAGCTGCAGAGCCAGTCACAGGTGCTCCCAATCAGCAATCCACTGCAACCTGCAACACACAGACACACCCACTACGCACAGGACACAGCCAAGGACTGAGGGCCGTAACACACTTAACTTGGCTTATCCTTGCTGAGCAAAATAGATGCCCTAAAAATGATAACAGTTCCACAAATCAGTAATGTTGCATATCTCTTGCCTCCATGTAAGTTGGAAAGACTAAAACAAGGGGATTCAGTTCTATGCTGGGGGTGTAAAAGAGCAGACGCACATTCACACATATACTGTACAAATGCAAAAGGGCTAGGAACTTATGGAAAAATAATATAGCATTCCTCAGCAATATTCTTGGGCCATAGTTAAAGAACCCTGCGCTTTACATATAAGGCACAAGACCAGAACGGGTGGGACTGTTGGTACAGCAGACCCAATGGTGCAGACTGGTCTTGACCACAAGCTTACTGACTTCAAGAGATGGATGCAATTCCACCTTTGAAAGATCGGACTAGAATGAGCCTCGGTCTAATTCATATGTCATTTTTATGCTACTTGGTTGGATTTAAGTCAGGGATTTTTCTTTCTGATCAAGCAAAAATGCATGAAGTGGTTTGGTAACATGGGATAATTGTGCGTGCATTTGGTGAAATAAAAGGACCACATTGATCATCACTTCATTAAAAGTCAAAGTGATCCTATGGAAGCTAGTGGGAAACTCAGACTGGTCTTCTGATCAGAAAGCAAGATGGACACCTCTACCTTCCTTCATGCTGGCTTTCACCACTCCTGAATTTATCTCCCTCTTCCTCTTGTCTGCATGTGATAAAAGTACACATGCCAGGCAGTAAACACGATGTTACAACCTTGGAAGCTTCAATCAGATACTGGAAGAGCACATTTCCTGAAAGTACTGCAACAACAATAACAACCAAATAAAGGCTTGCTCCTTTGGTGGAGAGTCTGGAAAAATAATCACAAAAAGTTGCTTTGTAGCAGAAAGACGCTATTTTGTCCAAACAAAATTCACCACAGGGTCACTGGCTGAAAAGACTTCCTATTCTGCCAAAGATAGTCAACTCTGTTGTGATAAATGCTGATAGCTGTGATTCTGCTTGCCCTGTGGAAAATGCAGCAGTGTTTTTATTTGATCTTCCCATTGACTGGCCCGTCAATTTGATTGGACAGACTGGATGATTATCTAGGTCAGCACAATCTGTTCTGTCTCTTGCTTTTCCTCACATACAGCATTCACACTAATATATTATATATATATATATATGTATGTATGTATATGTAGCGCCTCTCTAGCATGTTTGACAATAGTGAGAGGTGGCTAACCTGTGGTCTTTTAAATATCAAAAGTGGCTTTGGGTTTGGTTTACTAATGTGTGTATGATGATTTACTTTTAAATGCAATACATTTGACCATTTAGATCACTATCAATACTTAAGCTTTACCATGAACTGCAATGTATTTGGGATTACTTTTGTTCCTTTAAAACACTTTCACCCTTTAAATCACTCTTCATCTTAATTGGAAATATCAAAGTATTCAATAACCACACCTGTTTTATGAAAAAGTATGAGTTATTTACATATAAAGATTTGAACTCACTAGTTAAATGTTTCCTTCAATTGTCTTATCAAATGCTTTGCAACTCACAATATTAAGTGCATTCACAAACACATTTAAAGCACATGGGCCCAAAGAAAAGAAAATAGCCGGCAATAAAATAACCTAATGAAAATACCCAGTTCAAGTTGCAGGCCTAAAGGTAGCTCCTGTACGTTGCAGCCTTAAAGCAAGGGTTAGGCAAAAACAAACACTGTAATGCCATATTACTCTGTCCTGTCGGCGAGATACGAGTGGAACCAGTTGAGAGCGGTGTCAGTGAGTCCGATGCTGTGATGTAGCCTGTTGAGTATAGATATAAGTATACATTGGTCAACAGTGTTGAATGCTGCAGACAAGTCAAGGAGGATGAGGAGAGAGGGTGAGCCAGCATTCGCGTTGTTTGTGGCCCTCATCAGAGCTGTTTCAGTGCTGTGGGTGGAGCGGAAACCAGACTGAAACCTTTAGAAAAGGTTGTTGTGTTTCAAGTGATCCTGTAGGCGGGCAAAAGCTGTTTTTTCTAGTACCTTGGAGAGAAATGGAAGGTTGGAAGTGGGCCTGTAGGTGGCGAGGGTTTCAGGGTCCAAGGAGGGTTTTTTAAGGATAGGTCTGATTATGGCAGTTTTTAGAGCAGGTGGAACATAGCCAGCTTGGATGGACTGGTTTATCACTGTGGTGATCAGAGGACTTATTATCGAGATGTTTGTTTTCACCAGGGCTGTAGGAAAGGGGTTGAGGGCACAAGTAGAGGGTTTCATCCTCCTGATGATGTCCTCAACCTCTTGCTGTGAGACTTCAGGGAAGCAGTGGAGAGGCTGGGAGATCGCAGACTGTGGGTCAACAGTCAGGATAGGTAGAGTGGAGAGACAGCCAGATAGGGTGGCACGGATGGAGTCAATTTTGGAGCTGAAAAAGGCCATGAAATTGTTGCAGTGTTCTTCTGTAGTTTCTATGTGCGGGGCTGTTAGTGGCTTGAGGAGATGGTTAATGGTGGAGAATAGCTGCTTAGAGTCTCCAGGATGCTCTTTTATGATGTTGGAGTAAAATTGTGATCGTGCCTCTCTGAGGGGTTTTGAGTAGGCCCTTTGATGTTCCCGATAGACTTGTTTTTGCACAGTTAGATTCAAGGCTTTGTAACATCGCTCCAAAGCACGCCTAGCTATCTTCATTTTCTGCAGTTCGCTAGTGAACCAGGGTGTTGAACGGGAGAAGCTGACTGTTCTGGTCCTAACGGGTGCATGGCGATCCAGGATGTTACCTAGGGTTACATTATAGAAATCTACAGAATCACTGGCTGATGAAAGCTGAGTAGAAAGAAGACACTGGAAGTCCACAGTCAAATTATCTGGGTTGATCTTTTTCAGGTTCCTAAAGCGGAGTTGGTGTTGTTGTGTTCTTGATGTGGGGAGATGGAAATGATAACTCCATGGAGATGACCTTGTGGTCAGACACGTCCCAGGTCATACACCTGTAGATTGCCAATGGGGCAGAGTCCGTGATGACCAGATCGAGAGTGTGCCCCCAGGTGTGAGTGGGCACATCAACATTTTGAGTGAGATTAAAACAGTCCAAAAATTGAAGAAATTCAGCAGCAAGACAGCAGGAGGGGGTTTTCAAGTGGATGTTCATGTCTCCCAGTATAATTGTATTGGCAGATGTAGAACAGAATGATGACAGGAGGTTGTACATCTCGTGGACGGTAGATAAGAAGTACAGTCATAAGGAACGTCACTGTAGCACTAGCACCGAGGAAATTGTCCGGACGTGTTTGTCACTCCCCACCTGCGTCGCCAGTAGGGCTGTAACGATACACGTATCGAAGCATAAATCGCGACACTCAGATCCACGAACTTGTCTCACGCTGTGAGAAGGCAGAATCGCGACACAACTTCCAGTCCAGATCAGCCCTATGAGCTGTAAGTAACACTACATTAACACCGCAGCGGTCGTTCGCCAATTCTCTGCCGTTGTTCGTTCAGACAACGTGAAACACCGCTGCGTAATTCACACAGAAAGCCGGCGCTGCGGCTCCTAAAGAGATGTGACGGTCATGATGATGACGTGTGTGTTTTAAAGGGGTGTTCCCCGGTGTCTCCCCTCCCTGTCAGTCAAAACCGACGGAGACTGTCTTCCGGGGTAAAGTTCACTGAAGTCTCGGTCCGGAGGGCTGACTGTCGCGGAGATTTTTTTTCCATCAGAAACACTCAGTGAGGTTAAGTTTTTTTGCCGGTGACAGACGCATGGCAGAAATGTGACGAGGAGTCTGTAGGACTGGCGGGAGGAAGGGCGCTTCTCCACGTACAGCTGTGGTATTTTTAACTTGTTGCCAAAGACAGTTACAGTTACTACTTTACCTTAGTTTGGTTCTGAAACGTTATTTTGTGGGACATTTCTCTGTATTAAGTTGAGTGAGGGATCTGTGCAGTTAACAGACCATCAGATAGACACGCCCTCCACAATACTGCACCTCTGATACCATCAGACAAGTATCATATACATAAGTTATTGAAATGTTACATAAATAAAATGTTTAATTTAGAAAGAAAAAAAAAATCGAGGTTTGTATCGAACCGTGGGTCAAAAGTCGTGATACAAACCGAATCGTGAGTTTGGTGGATCCTTACAGCCCTAGTCGCTAGTCAAAGCAGGGTGACAACAGACATGGACGCGACTCAGGGGAGCGAGGCGAGCACATCGTTGCTAGGGCCTTTAAATGGCAAGTTCTTCTCGTCTTAGTGTATTCAATTGATTAGTCATGCAATACAATTTTGTAATGTCCTAGAATTCGAATTCTTTATTTGGGTACCTTTAGCAGATATGAGATTAAAATGCGATTAATTAGATTAATTAATTACAAATCCCGTAATTAATTAGATTAATTTTTTTAATCGCCTGACAGCCCTAATTTAAATGCAAGGCACTCAAAAGAGGACAGTTCAGGTAGAGGCAGGGGGGACAGATCCAGGTCATCACAGTAGATGACAGACAGACCACCGCCACAGCCTGTGCTGCGGGCTTTCTGGAGGTAGTGGTAGCCAGGAGGACAGGTCTCATTTAAAACAGAAAACACATCTGGTTTGTGCCAGGTTTCTGTGAGGCACATTAAATCCAGATGTTTGTCCAGGATGTGGTCGTGTATGAGACAAGATTTGTTTGTGAGAGATTGTGCATTAAACAGTTTAATTTTGACATTAGGACGAATAGTAAGTCTCTGGATTGGCTGAAGCCTCCTAAGATCCACTCCGCGTTTTCTGCCCTGTTCTGTGACTCCAAGAGGGGCAACAGCGTGCAGGTGACGTGATTGGGATGCGACAGTGTGCGCGGCTGACCACAGGGATGGGATTGAATGGCCGGACTGGGAGTAAACAAACTTTCAACAGGAGCTCCTGTGAATGTAACAGGGTCGGGGAAGTAGTCCAAGATGTTTGATGATTGAGATGCACGTTGGAGTGGTGCAATTGTTGAATTTCCTCCTTTTCAACATCATGCCAATCGCGGGTGTCCATCTTTTCGCCGTTAGCCGTGGACATGGATTAACAACAACCCTTATCAGCAGTACGACAGGAGGAGGCAGGACCAGGAGACTAGTCGCTCTTGGTGGAACGAGAGAACGTTGTGCCAGGAATCCGGTTGTGGCAGGGAAGACTGTAGTCGTCTCATTAGCTGCTAAGCTAGCAGTTGGCATCCGCTACCAGCCTCTTGAGAGGGGCGGCTGGCTAACAGTTTGATGAGTTGGCTGAGGGTTCCTGGAACAGCAGCGGCAACAGGCTATCCTGGTGAATATCCCCTGATGGCAGGCTGGATGGAGACGGTAGTCCTAGAAAAGTGGTTAACTGGCAGCAGCTGAACGCCAGTTAATCAGGAGGTCAATCCGCTGTTAGCCAGTGCAGGAGCACAATGGCAGTAGGTGGGTGGACAGACGTCAAATTTCAGTTACAGCAATCGTGGTAACAAGTACACTACTGTAGACTATTTTCTCAGTTAAATCAGTAAGTTAAACAAACTGAAAAAGAGAAAAAGAGAAAGGTGAAGCGGCGAACAAGCAGCACCAGCGTCCTCTCCTGTCCTGGGTTGCTAGGCAGATTAGAGATAGATAGACATCAGACCATTTAAAGCCATGTCACTCTCCAACCCCAGTAACATTAGACCAGCTATTGAAGCTGCTAGGACATTGCATCTTTATTTCTCACTGTTAGACCCTTGTTACAGTCTTATTAGACTTACTTAGAGGGTAATTTGTGGCACATTACAACAGAACTGTATTGTAAAATAAAGTGGTCCTTCTCACTGTTAGACCCTTATTAGACTTTCTTAGAGGGTCGCTTCTCTGACCCCTGTGGATGGCCTCCTCAGGGTTCCTACAGCCAGTGGCGTATCCAGGACATTTTTACTGGGGTGGCCAAGATGGGACACAAAGTTAGTGAGGGGTGGCCATGGCATAGCGAAGTTTAATGCCATGTACGCAGCCGACTGTGCTCGAGATTTAAAGAATAGATTGTTCATGTTTTTAAACACATGTTTAAGTATAGGGTTTGCTGTGTATTAGCAAATAAATAGCATACACTTTGCAAAATTGGACCATCCTTTTTCAATTGAATCATGTATGAGAGTACATGACAACTTTAGGTAACTGTTCATGAATGACAATTCTGGACAAAATAGAACTTAACATAGCATGAAATCTGAGCTATCAACAGGTTAGAGGTTCTGCCACATACACACACACACACACACACACACACATAGACACACACATGTTTTACACTCACACATTCATACATATACATATGTATGACGTACATAAATTCATAGATGCGTTTGTGTGTGTGTGTGTGTGTGTGTGTATTTATGTATTATGCACATTTTATTGTTCTTCTTCTGTCTTTTACAACTGTTTTAACTATTGTTCATGTACAGTGATGTTTCAGACAGTTTTAATTGTATGACTGGAGTGACAAACAACTTGAATGTGAGCCTACATGCTAAATTCAAACTATCCAAGCATGACCTCCCATCCTGTGCAGGGGGAGCTGACTGCTCTTGGTCACTACTGCTGTTCCGAGGCTGCTGACTTGACTGGGCCTTTCACTGCTGCTGGTTGAAGCTGTGGCTGGCTCTGACTCTTTTCTTTTTTTTTGAAGAAGCTCTGAATATCTCTGCTTCTCTTCATAGCTATTCTCTTAATAACCCTGGAGGAAATGTAATTCAATCACTTAATCACTCAATCAATCAATCAGTTAGTCAGTTCACTTTGAAGTAATAGCTATAACTACATAAATTAAGCAGGATCATTGTCAAATTGGGTTAGAATCAGTGTGCAAAATACAGGTGTTCGTGGGGCTCTGGAACCCTTTACCTAACAGCTTTGACCAAAACGAAAGGAGGTGTCAACAATGTGCCCAATTATGTCCATTTATAGTATCTACAAAGGCTTATTTTTACATAACTACCGACATCTTCGATCACTTTTAATAACACAATTAACACATACTGCATCTCAAGCATTTGTGGCTTTGAATACAATTTGCTTTGCCTCTGCCTATTTAAACGTCTAAAAATATGTGAACTGCGAAGATGAGCTAATTGATCTAAACAAAAAGCATTTCATCTTCAAGAGCAATAAGTCTTAAATCACAGAGCAAGGCCCTTAAATCACAGAGCAAATAAATAAATCACAGCTTGTTTTGTGTTATAACTACTTAAATCTAGACTGTCACACTATTTTTCACACACTGGTTGGTCAAAAATATAACAATAGCTTTATTGAACACACACATCTGCAAAAAAAACCCTCATTGTTCAGTCCAGACAGCAGCCCTTCATATTTCATGGTGGTATACAAATAATGATAAAAGAAAACAAACGCCATCGTTAAATGCTTAACTTGGTTTGCAGGCTGCTAAGCTAGCTAGTGCAGTGTAGTTTGTCTTTTAGCTGCTACTTAGTGCTAGATAAAGTTTTCCTACACATTCAGAGGGAACTACGACATAACTAAATATTAAATTACCTCTCAATTGACAGATTTCAGCGTTTTTATCCAGCAGTTGACGTTGTCACCGTGACCATCCTCCTGTTTCATTAACGAGCGGACCGGACTGGACCAGCAGCAGCAGATGCAGCATGCCGTGCTCATCTCTCATGGCTCATCTATCAGACCTGCATGGCCACCAGGCCACCCCCCAGAATCACCATTGACTACAGCTTAATGCAAGTTAAATTTAAGACTTTTTAAGACTTTTTTTAATGCCAATTGAAATTAAATTTAAGACCAACGACACAATCAACACAAATAGAAAAATATATTTGAACATAAAAACATTACCTTTTGGTCCAGTGAAAAAAGTTTCCTTTTTGAAAAACACAACACTTTCCAGCTAGTTTCATTTTGAAAAACACAAAACTTTCCAGCTATGGCATGGAGCTGCAGGCTTTCTTCAGTTCCTCCTCCACCTGTTGCAATTCTGCCATTTTTTCTCTGTGCTGCTTCCTTAATGTGTTTGATTTGGTGATGAGCTGTGCCATCAGGGTGGCAGCCTTTCCCTCAGCTTGTGTGGTGAGCTGATCAGCATCATCCAGCAGAACCCTCTCAACTGTTGCCTGGCATGAGAGAGGAGAAGAAGCTTCTTACAAAACTCCCATAGCTCAGAGTAGCATTTGCTCTGGAATGCTTGATGGAGAAAGACATCCACCCTTGTCTCAGTGGGTAGGTAGGTAGGTGGATGGTGTCATTTATAGCCTCAACGGATAAGAAATCACAGAACTGCTGTGTAATCACGTCACCTGCAAGAAACTATACAGAGGCACAGACAAAATTTAATGAAAAAATGCAAACACTTTATTTTACAGTCACACTAGGTATTAGATAAGAACAAGGCAAATTCATAGTAAAGACATCATAATGAATGCAGAAAGAAAACTTGCTTTATTCTCTCATACCGGCTGAGACACCTCCTGACAACAGCTTATCGTGCAAAGACCTCTGGACGAGAATCTTTAGCTTTCCCTGGCACCATTCTGGATCAGAGAACATCTTTCTAGGGTCCAAACAGGCCAGCTGCCTCACAGTGGGATATTTTAAGGGGCTCTTGTCTTTCTGCAGGATAATAACCTTGATGCAGTCCCTCTTAAACTCTAGGACTCTGAGTTCTCCTATCTTTTTCTGTCTTTGGAGTTCCTGACGGGAATAATGAGAGTGATCTATGTAACAACTAGTAAATCCATTTTCTGGATCCTGGTAATATTTTAAACAATAACCTGATACACTACCTTCAGGGCTCATTCTGCGCCCAAGCCGATGTTCGCTTCCTTAGGACGGACCCAATTCTTTTTGTCCCCAACATCCAGTCTGGCTAACTGGAGTGGACTGATGTCCTGAAGGACCTCCCTCTTGATGAAACGCCTCAAACTACACTGTGAACAGAAAAGCTAAAAATATAACCCATAAAATAACAACCATATTGACCGGACAATATGTCAACACTGCTTTGCTTCTTTGCTTTCTTCATTCAGATTTTGTCAACACGATATAATATAATTGTCATATCATATATGTATAAAATCAGAAATAAACCCGTAGAATATAATTACCTTCATCAATTCTGCCAAATTGTTCACAAGGAATGGCATCATTGCCACATCTGTCTGATATGTGCTCAGGAAGGGGCTGAAGGTCCTGATGACAGACATGTACAAGTTAAGTTTTGCCATGATGAGAGGATCTTTCTGTGCCGTTTCAAGGGTGTCAAAAGATGAGGTTCCTGGATTTGGTAGCCTCTTGGTCCTTACTGCATCCACGCACATGGTCACTGAAGGCCATACCTCTAAAGCCCTCTCCACAGCTGGTAAGTTCTCAAGCCACCGGTGGCCACTGAATGGCAGTGGAAATGGTGTGGTTTTGGTAAGAACTGTGAAGTCTTCCCTCCTTGCAGTTGTATTATGGAAGAGTGTGTGCATGACCCTCAGAACTTTGTCTAGTTGCCACATTATGAAGCTGCCTTCGCAAGCATTGTGTAAGGTGTGGAGGCCACAGCTTCCTACCACAATCAGTTGAGCGCCGCCATACTGCTCTGCCCTTTCTTGCTGCAGTACCTCCAGGAACTTCCAATTAACATTTGGTCCGTCCATGGAGACAGACAACAGCTTACACCTATCCAGGTCCTTGGCACCTTGCTGAGAATAAAAAATGATGAAGCATGCTGGAATAATCGAGTAAAGATTTAGCAAACTGTCATAAAGCATATTATCTTTGTAATGGATGGAAGGCTGACACAGAAAAGGAATCAATAATAATATAAATTAACACCTTAGCAAGTCAAAGCTGAAGACCATACAATAGAAACTCGCCAGCCACTTCATTCATAACACTTGTACAATATAATGTGATCCAACACAACAGCTCTGCCATAACTTCCACCTTTACAAATATAATAATGTTCAGTTTTGATTGACTTTGTCAGAAACATTTTCACATATATTTGCAGTGGTGTCGAACTGGACTGCATTATATTGAAAGTTTTGGTCACCACATTTACATAAATGAGATGGGCAGAATGATGTTCCTAATTTTCTGCTTCCTTAATGATCTATGTGTGCCACCAACTTACTTTGAAATGGCGTAGTAAATCCTGGGCTGTTGTGTCCCATGAAATGTGATCCCACACACTGCATGAAAAGTGGGATTTTCGTCAGTATGCAGCACTGTAGATTGCCGTGGAATTTCAGGTTTGTGACAATTCACGGCAATTTGCAGGCAACACCGAAAACT
>CAEMYA010000341.1:292578-328696 GCA_903131615.1 Diplodus sargus | reverse complement strand
CTTGACAGATAATGACATATATATGTTCATTTTCAGTCCAGAGTTCTACATTTTGTGTTTTGAGAATCTAACAATGTTATATTCACTGGATTTGAAACAACAGAATGACGATTGGGTTAAATTGCAGACCTTGAGTACCCTACAGCCATATGCACATGTGCAAATAATCAGGCATATGCAAATACATCCTGGTCCTACTGAGTGGGTGATGGACTCACCTCCTTAAGAGACCAGAATTCCAGCTCAGATAAACTTCTGGGCAGCACTGGAGACCCCAGGTAACTCTTCCCTGAACGTACCTCTTCACTTCACAGACCTCCAACAAATTACTACCTCATGAAAACAACCACAAACCAACAAAACAACTTTCAGTAACACTTCATTTAAAGAGAGTATACATAAGCATTCATAACACCTACATACACATTACATGACACACGACATAAATATAGGCCTACATATACGCAAGTGACATAGTGGTCAGCTGACATACTGTCATACTAATAGTATATTATGAGATTTACCTGTATAAATAAAGGTTAAATAAATCATCGTCATCATCAAAATGACAAAACTTGATGACAACTGACATGGTTATTTTTCAAACTCCTTTTTGGGGTTTATATAGGGTTTCTGAAGTTGCATGTTGTTTCTATGATAGTACAATTTTTTTAGTGGTGAAAGTATTTGTCTAAATGTCTTATGTCCATTTAAATCCTGTCTTATTGATCTGACGTCATTTCTGCAACGCTATCTGCTGGTAATGTTAGCAACATGTTTATAATGGATTTTCCATTATACAGTCACTAGTTTAGTTATAAAAATGATGCTTCTGATATGTTAATTAATCTCGGACGCTGGCATCCTGGCCACTAGAGGGCCTGCAAGGGAGAACACGATCAGGGTCTCTTTCAGTGGTGGCTAGCTGAAAATATGTCCAGCAGCAGTGAAGCATTCTCCCTTTATATGATCACTTGGTAAGTGAGTATACAATGTCTCAGCATCAATACCTTCAGATTTCTGTCGGATACCAGAAACAGTTTGATAACGATAGGATAGTAATAGGCTTTAGACTAGTTTTTATTGACCATGTGGCTACATGCTAGTTCTGCTAACTTTTTGACACTTTAGCCAAGGCTTTACTACTTCTTTAAATAGCTTAAGCTGTCTATCAGAAAATAGTTTGATAGAATATGATGAGAAAGTGGTAGGCTACAGGCTAGATTTTTGTTATTGACCACATGTTACATGCTAATTAGAAGTTAATTAAAGGTTTAATATGGAGAATGTTTATTAAAAGCTATATTTTTTCAAAAATAATACACCCACAGGGGTTTAGAGGGGTGCAGAATAAAAGTATTGGTTTTCCATAAAAAAAATAATATATTTAGTCTGAAATAATTATCTTAAAATTGTTGACATGTTCGATAATGACGTCCCGTTTACATCGTACCAGCCTTTAGCTGTCATTGTGGCTCACTTCTCCACTGTTTTCCTAAGCCTCCTTCCGCAGTCGTGTGCGTTTGTTTTCAACTAAGCCTTTTCATTCAGGAACACTCTTGTCATTGAGTAAATCATTGATTGCGACAAATGATATACAGTTAGGCATGGCACTGAAGGCTCTGCTCCAGGAGCTCCCAAGATTTGACAAGCAGCATGCTAGGACAATCTGGGGAGCGCAATGCATACCCCCTGCAGGAGTGGAGTCAAAGCACCTAGATAAATTAGCCATTTTAGGCTCAGACTAAGCAGGTGGAGGCTGGGGTGGCGGTGGCAAGCTTGCCGGCAGCAGTGATGTGCATGCAGCAGTGTCGAAGGAGAGATCAGTGAATGACGGCTTGGTTTTAAATGGACCGCCTAATTTGAAAGAGTGGATGTGGTTGGTCAGAGACTGATGCTGATCTGATCAGCTGACTACAGCTGGGGCTCATGACTACCATGTCCTGCATGAATTTGCGCTATGCTTCATTTTATAATCAATCGGTGGATCGATGGGTTATCTTGATCAATAGATGGTGGTATTCTGGTAATTCTCCATATTCAACCTTTAAGTTCAACATTAGTTACCATTAATTGTATAAGTGTTTATGTCTGTATACAAAGCTAGCTTCTAAAACGTTTTTGAAAAGTTTGTATTAAGACACAAGGAAGAGATTAAACATATTGGCATTAAACATTCATTTCACAGAGTTATTGCAGTGAGGCCTGGGCTGATTTTGCTCCTGGCCCTCTTGCCCATGTGCATGGGCTATGGTCGACAACCAATGGATGAGGAGAGCTATGATGTCATTCTGAAACTGTTGAAAGGAGAGTTCAATGTCCCAGTTGCAAGTCGAACAAGAGTACAACGCAAGGCTATAATCAGGTTTTGGAGGAACAGAGACAAGTTTTCCTTGGATGATGATGGCCTGACTGTCCTTTTCAATGGGAAGACTGTCGTTCAGAAAGGCTCTATCCCAACACTGGTGATGAAAAGCTTAGAGGAAACAAAAGGCTCTGGGGCAAGAAAACTCAAGGTGTGGCTTAATGAACATTACACAGGCATTAGTGAGGACAGGATTCGGGGTGTTCAAGATACATCCAAACATTACCAACACCTTCAGGCCAGATTTTTGAACAAGCCCATCCTGAAGCCAATCAAGGCCAAAGAAGTACATACCAGACACCAGATTGATCTTGTCGATATGAATAAGTGGAAAGTATGGTATGGCAAAGCCACATACAGATACATTCTGACGGTGCAAGATGTCTTCAGGAGATATGTCTGGCTTAAGCCACTGAAAGGGAAAAGTAGCAGTGAAATAGCCAACCACTTGAAATCGATCTACAGTGAACATGGGCCTCCGAAAATAATACAACATGACCAAGATAAAGAGTTCCATGGTGCTGTGAGGAAACTCATGCAGTCCCTTAAAGTAAAGATCATTCAAAGCGCCCCTTATCATCTACAGAGTCAAGGAAAAGTAGAGCGCATGCATCGATCATTGCGTAAAAAGATGTTGTATGACCTGCTAAACCTAGAGCGTGAAGGAGTGAATTGGGTAAGCCATTTACCAGTCTATGCCAGAGTACTGAATGAAGACCCAAAGAAGACACTGCACTGGGCTTCACCTTTTGAGGTCTACTATGGCAGAAAAAGCAATAATGTCATGCAACCTCTGGACTGTGATCTTTCAGAGGTGGAAAGAGAGACCCATCCAGGGGATTTCAGTAGCACTTTACCTACCAGGAGACAAAGACAATCATTTGACCAGAGATGATCCATGATTAGATACTGTTAAATGACTGTTTCAGCATTGCAAGTTTAAGCGATGTGATGTGAAATCTAACTAGTCTCCCAAAGCTCACACTTCAAAGCTGGGTTTCTAAAGGTTGAGTTATATTGTTTGAATGAATCACCACCTTGCATATGTTACTTCTGAAACTGTTGGACTAACTGGTTGTGTTATTAATTGTTATTGGTGAGATGTCCAACTTCTAGAATTTGTATTTGGTTTACAGTAAGTTAAATTAACCACTGTTAACTAATGTGATGCCACCAAAGATATTACAACGTTGTTTTATATAAGTCATTAACGTGTATCATGTTTTTGTTAATAAATGGAGATTGCCTCCAAAGAGATATCCTGGTTTGGGCTTCCAGTGTTATACTAGTCTGTGACTAGACTATTTCTAGAATTCTTTCTTCTGTGCAATCACCTGCTTAATTTCAACTTCATACAGCAGTGCCTGGTCCTCAAGATAATTGAGCCACATACAGACAGTCAGAAATTCCTGCCTTTATGAGGAACATGCAAAATGCCCATGTCGATTGCCATGAAGTTCTGTCATTTTGATTTTTATTTAATCTTTATTTATACAGGTAAATCTTATAATATACTATAAGTATAACAGTATGTCAGCTGACTACTATGTCACTTGACATAGAGATGTCAATTTGACATTGAAAGTGATACAATAACCATTTATAAGTGGATATGTAGGTCTATATTAAATATAGACCTACATGTTGTGTGTCATGTATTGTGTATGTAGGTGTTATGAATGCTTATGTATACTCTCTTTAAATGAAATGTTACTGAAAGTTGTTTTGCTGGTTTGTGGTTGTTTTCATGAGGTAGTAATTTGTTGGAGGTCTGTGAGGTGAAGAGGTACATTTAGGGAAGAGTTACCTGGGGTCTCCAGTGCTGCCCAGAAGTTTATCTGAGCTGGAATTCTGGTCTCTCAAGGAGGTGAGTCCATCACCCACTCAGTAGGACCAGGATTTATTTGCATATCCCTAATTAATTGCACATGTGCATATGGCTGTATGGTACTCAAGGTCTGCAATTTAACCCAATCGTCATTCTGTTGTTTCAAATCCAGTGAATATAACATTGTTAGATTCTCAAAACACAAAATGTAGAACTCTGGACTGAAAATGAACATATATATATTACATTATCTGTCAAGTATTGCATTATCAGTTTAAAAAAAAAAAGACCTTCCTGAAAATGTAATAAATTCCCAATAATGTAATAAGGTATGACATGATCGGTAAAAATGTTATTACAATATCAGTCAGGATATTTTATTACATTATTGGTGAAGTTATTACATTAAAGGGTTTTATTACATTTTTGATCAAGTTAAGTGCAAATTTTATTACATTTTTAGGTGTTATTACATTTTCAGGAAATTATTACATTATAGGGTGCTACAAGGCTGATGTTGATGCTGTTCTTTACCTTCTGTGCTCTGCTGTTGTACGCTGTTATGCTCAATTATGCCCGTTGTCTGCGTCCCTCTGCCCGACCGCTCCCTTTTATCCAACTTTGTCTACAAACTGGTTTCGTCTCTGGGCTGTCTTCCTCAAAGGTGTTGGCGTGTAGTATGTTGATTAAAGAATTCTGCGAAGGCAAGGCTGGGTGGAATGATAGAGCAATCTTTATTGAAACAGACTTCAAGTAGCCCAGCGTCCGAACAGAGTGCGGCCGCACGTCTGGTATTCTCAAACACTTTGCCTTTTGCCCAATCAGAAATCCTATCGCCCTCGATCTTAGGAATTCTACCAAATGCCGCCCACCTTTCTCTGGTGTTGGGGCCTTTTTTAAAGTCCTCACACCCCCTATGAAATAACTCTTGTGTGTGTTACTTAACTTTGCTGATGTCAGCTAAAATGGACAGGATGGTCTCTCTATACTTAGATGACAATGTATACGTTAAGTCAGCTCTAAACCTCCTGTAGCTTATCTCTGATGCCCACCTCAGGGCTAATCAAGGCTCCTGGTCATGGAGACCCTCACGCTGTCACATTCCCACACTTGTCTACAGGGAGCATCTGGTCCTATCCCATCCTGTCTTCTCCCTGTTCGCTATTGTCTTAGAGCCCAGAATGTGTAAGAAACACACAGACACTACATAATTCCCCCCTTCGATTCCCGCTATGTCTCGAAAAAGGCATACACAAGTCTATAAGTCTATAATTAGGCTCTACTGAGCCTGATCTATTTATACCAGAGATTTTCTTAAAATTAAGTTGATACCTTTTAGAAAAATGTCACCTGGGGTAAAACTCCCCCTGCTACCCTGATTTGCATTTGAATAGCTCACATCATTTTCATTTACATGTTAAAGCCTCCCCTAGAATCAGGGGGAGGTCATGGGGGGACAACTGCCAAGCAAGGCCCACGTTAGTTTTCCGACAATTCACGGCAGTTTTCAGTGTTGCCTGCAAATTGCCACGTGCAGTCATAAACCTGAACTTCCACAACAATCTACAGTGCTGCATAGTGAGGAAAATCCCACTTTTCATGCAGTGTATGCAATGGTTATTTGACTAGTTAATAATGTAGAATCTTGTCTGTAAATACTGTAAATAAACTGGCTTGCTTTGTGGCATGTCAGCTAATATTAAGCAAACCAGGTGGCAAACACAGTTAATGCAAGCCAGGTAAAGTTAATGGTAACTGACAGTTTTCTAGAGACATCCACTGATTTTGACATTATTCAACATGATCATTATTATTCTTGTTAGGAATGCCAAAAAGGAAGAGGTCAACTGAGTTCTGTCATGTAAGTGGAGTTATGTGACAGGAGGGAAACAGAAAGCTATCTCTCAATCCATAAATGCACTAATTCAAGTTTATAGTGGTACATTCATATTCTTGCATTAATGCCATGTAGGTGTTCATTTATGTAACTTAAAGCTATTTTTGGAACTTAGAACCTTCTTTTCAATGAAGAAAATCTCCTACATCAACTCATCCCTGTTACTGCTCTCAGAAACTAGAAAAGAATATGAATGAAGACAATGAAATGCAATAAAACTATTTCAATCTTAAATAATAAGAGGAATAAGATAATATAGAGTACAGTAAAGGAATGTTTCCTAATCAAAATCAAGGCTGGAGAGGACTGTTCTAAGTTTACATGAAATATTTCAACACTTCCATTTTCAGGAATATTAAGATTGTGTTCTTTATGTAGGATGTTTATGAGGAATGGAAGTCCAGCAGTCAGGACAAAGGAAAGCCAAGGAATAGTTCACACAAAATGCATAGTTGTCTCTCACTAGTCTGTGGGCCAGTATTGGTTGAGTAATTTCATAATCCTTCCTCCCTGAGATCAAGCAGCAGAGATTATGTGACAATGAGCAAATACTACTGATGGAGTTTTGGGTAACCTAACTAGAGTAGTCTTACATCACTGCGTTTTTCTTGGCTGTGTTAAAAAAGGGCAAAAATTGAGAGTATACCCACTTCTCCAGGGACCACTACCACTGCTTAACAGCATGATAGCTTTATATACTGACTGTTAACCATAGTAAATAATTCGACCTTTAAACTCTAACAAGCATGGTCACAATCACAACAAATAGACTGAGTTGCAAAATCGGCATTACAAACAAAATATTCATCATTAAGTCCTCACTATCCAAATGTAGCTGCAGTGCAAGCAAAGTGCAGCTAACTACTACTGAGACACAGGCTACTGAGCTAACTCAAACTCAAACAACATATTTCCATGTAAAATAACACAAACTGCAATTAGGCCTGGGCGATAAACCGAAAATGTACCGATCCCGAAATTTAGGATGATATCTGACGTCATTTTGGCCATGTCGGTATATTCGGTGTAGTAGGCGTACCATCCACTAGGAACAGGGGGACATGTTAGGTCCACTTGATTAATCTACCCGGCATATGTGCCTATTTTTCATTAATATGATGGCAAACTCCGCCCACAGATGCAACACCAGCTATGCCAATCAAGTAAACCCATTGTGTAGTTTAAGTGCAACATGGAGCATGAAGATGTAAAGAAAAAAAGAAAAACAGTAGAATTAACTTTGAGTAAGTGTTGAGGAAAGTCAGAGGTGTGGACCCATTTTAAACAAGTCGCGAGCCGTGATAATAACATGTGTCGGCTTTGTCGAGTGCATAAAGTGCGGCACTTGTTGCACCTGAGCATGTCCTGACTTGTTCACTGCTAGTTGACTTTGCACCAGTAGAGGGTGCTGTTGCACCTTTACCTGTAGAGCTTTCTTATAGTTTCTGTGGCTGGACATATGCTGGAACAGTAGCAGAGGCAAAGTAGAAAATGTCCCCATAAAGCCTGGTTTATGCTTCTGCGTCGCGGCGACGGCGTAGCTACGTCGTCGACCCTACGCCGTCATTGAGCATTCGAAGTTCTGCGTCGAGGGAACGCGTTGGTGTCGGGGGACGTCATCAACGTCAGTGATTCAGGTTTGTTATGCTAACAGGCTAATAACAACTCGTAGTCAGACAGGCGGCGGTGATAACGGAGCTAACAGCTGTCTGTCAGTCTGACCGAGAAGTTTCTCACTTTACTTCGCTGTTCGTTGAATTAAATGGCATTCACGCTGTCTTTAACTGGCCGTGCGAACCAGTCCGCAGCTTTGTGTGTCTGTTTGTGTGTCTCTGATTGTTGCGTGTTGACGTTTGCGTGTCGCTAATCCAAGCTGCTTTTTGACAGATTAAGTTTGAATGGACAGAACTTGAGCACACGACAGGTTTTCAAGTGGTTGCCGCTCGTACCACAAAAACTTTCAAATTGGCGGTGTTGTTATACTGTTGACCGGAAAAACTGCTGAGCGGACCAATATCAGTCCTTGCCGTTTGCGTCTCGACGCGTCGACGTGACGCGTAGTCAGGATTTTTTGGAGGCGCGTGTCAGGCTATGGCGTAGGGGTCTGCGTCGACGGCGTAGCTACGCCGTCGCAGCGACGCAGAAGCATAAATCAGGCTTAAGAATTACTGGAAAAAGGTCCCCCAAACTCCTGCCATTTTTGGAAAAAAACGTAATGGTTATCACTTAAATATTTTTTTCGAGCTGCTCTCCACTCTAGCGATAATGTCATGCACTCTACACTGTAAACCCCAATCCATCCATAACACAACATTTTATTATAACGTCTACACAAATGTCCAGGACTGTCAAAATGACATAAAAACTTTATGTTCACTTGACACAAACAGTCATCCCTTGTGAACACAACATAATGTTTTTATGTTAAGATAGCAATTTTTGATTTTTGAGTTAATTTCACTTAAATCTATAAAGCTGAAGTAGCCTATTTAGTTCAAGGCCAATTAACAACACATACTTTGTGTACTTAGCATATATTTTGATAGTTGAATGAACTAAAAAAATGGTTGTTAACATATGCACTCAATGTTTTTATGTTCATATAACAAGCAGTCACTTGCTTGATCAATGAAATGAAAAATTTGTGTTCACTTTACATAACAAAAACATGTAATATCAACAAGAGTTGCATAGTTATGCTGTCTTAACATAAAACTGACACAATTTTCTGTGTTTTTACCAACTTATTGTTTTTAGTACACATAATTTAGTAAAAATTAGTCAAAGCAACATTAAATTTAAAGGTTGAGTACAACTTCCATTTCTTTGTTTGTGTAACTTCAAATCTTTGAGTCGAAACAAAACCTACATTTGTGTTCACATGTTTATGTGAATACAACTTAAATATTTGATGTTGAAATGGCATATATTAAGCTCAATGGACAACATAAAAATTGTAGACATTAATAGTTGTTTTCTCACAAACAAAACCTACATTTGTGTTCACATGTTTATGTGAATACAACTTAAATATTTGATGTTGAAATGGCATATATTAAGCTCAATGGACAGCATAAAAATTGTAGACATTAATAGTTGTTTTCTCACAAACAAAACCTAAATTTGTGTTACAGTGTTTATGGCAACATGACCTAAATATTTAATGTCAAAATAACGTATATTGTAAACAACAAATTGTGCACAGACCATACACTTTAATGATTCATTGGACTTGAAACATTTTTTAAAGGCACTTAATGTATATACATTTAGTACAGCTGCAAGGTAATTGAGCCGAATGTCCTAACCTAGCTTTTACTGTTATCCATCCAGGAATTAAAGTCACATGGGATGTTTCAGGCATACTGGTAGTTAATTGAGGCACACGTGAATCCTCGATACAATCCAGACCCAATCCTGACTTCCCCTGGTCACTTCAGTCTCAGTCCTCGAAATGTTTGGGTCTGGTTCTTTGTCGAACGGGCCTCGGGCTCCTTTCTCTGACTGGATCTCCAGGTCCTTCTGCGTCCCCACTGTATGTCCCTGGAGTCTTTGGCGAATCATCCCCTGGGACAATATGTTCTGCTGCTTCTGAGCCAGGTTGTGAATCGATGTCATCGACTCTTCTTTTTTGTACATCATCTGAGAGGACATTCCTGGTCTCGCCAGGAACACACACACCATTATCTTGAATATCCATGACATCGTCAATCCCTCCTTCTGGATCTTGAGCATGGGCGTCCTCTTGGGCTTCTGTTTCTCTGGCCTCTTCTCCTTCTGCTCCCGTACTTTCAACATCTTGGTCCTGGGGAGGTAGGGTTTCTTCTCGTGGTGCCTTGACACAGTGTGATAGATTATACCACATCGGCGACCCTTTAACCTGGACTGCTGTTCCGGTGTAGCGAACAACTTCATAGGGACCTTCTCTGCGTTCATTGAACCACTTCCTTCTGAACACTTTCACGAAGACCTTGTCTCCAGGTTTCACTCTGTCCCTTTTTGGCTCCTCGAGCCTCTCTCGCACCTCCTCCTGCTTTTGCCTGTCGGAGACATACGTGAATATACTCCTATGTAAATTTGTCAAATATTTGACATACGCCTTCATTTCGTCTTCCAAAAGGGATAGACTTGGACCCTTTCCGCTTGTGCGCAAGCAAGGTGTCGGCATCTGTCTACCCGTGACCAATTCATGAGGCTTCATATGCAAATCTCGAAGTGCGCTAGAGCGACACGCCATCAATGCAAGCGGAAGCACCGCTACCCAATTTAGATCTCTGTGTTGGCAGATTTTGACAATGCGGTTCTTTAGAATGCCATTCTTTTTTTTCGCATATACCTTGACTTTGAGGGTGATAGACCGCTCCTCAGCGTTGTTGAATTCCCAATTTCTGTAGGATTAATTTCAGCGTTTTATCCACAAACTCTTTTCCATTATCTGAGGATATGCGATCTGGAAGTCCTCACCAGCTTATGACCTCCCGGCATAAGAACTTGGCGACAGACTGAGCATCCTTCCACTTGGTAGAACAAGCCTCAGGCCATCGCGAAAATCTGTCTACAACCACTAACATGTATCTCTTACCCCCAATTGGTTTTTATCATGTCAACAAAGTCCATAACTAGCTCTCGCATGGGGCCTTTTGGAGTTGGAACGTAACCAGGAGGGACTATCACTCCTCTCCTCACATCGTTTTTCGAACAGATTGTACATCTGCCTATGACATGATCAATTTGTTCAAGCAAATATGGTGCCCAAAAACCATACTATTTTAGGATTTGTCTCTTGACTACCCCCCTTGCAACATGGGCTTGCCCATGTGCCTCTTGAATCAGCAGGCCCAATAGATCTGGGGGTGCCACCATTAACCTCTCATGACTTCTCCACAGTCCCGTAACATCCTGGCTCGCACCTCTATCAACCCATAGTTGTTTATCTACGGCCTGCACTGCTTCTTGCATAGAAGTCACTTCCCTGAGCGTAATTTTGTCTTCCAAGTCCACCTCATGAGTGACCAAAAGAACCTTACTCAATGTATTTGCTCCTGTAACTGCTTTCGCAGCCTCATCCACGGCTTTGTTCCCCTGTGTAACCTGAGCTAATCTGATCTATGTGCTGCGCATTTAGCTATTGCTTTTTCTTCAGGTTTCGTCATAGCATGTAATAAGTTCATTATTTGTTCAAGGTGTTGTATGGGAGAACCATCCGCTTTCTTAAATTCCCGGTTCTTCCACACAGACCCAAACAGATGACATACACTATGTGCATAAGCAGAGTCTGTATAGATTGTCACTCGTTTGCCATCTGCTGACAGACACATTTCAGTTAAACCCACTATTTCAGCAAGTTGTGCTTAAGCAGGCTGAGGTATTACTTCAGCCTTTTCAACAATAAATTCCTATCCTTGAGCCTTTACTATTGCATAGCCAGCACTCAATTTCTCTCCAATCCGATAACAGGATCCTTCAGTCCAGTACTCCAGTTCCGCCTCCCGCCTTGAATATTTTTCTGCCTCCTGTACACAATCACGTGGTTCCCCATCTTCTGGAGTTGGCAAATGTTCAGCTGGATTCACTGTGGTACACCTCGCCAAAGTGACATCTTCCTGTTCTATTAGCCTCGGATAGTCCCTAAGCCTGGAGACCGTCAAGGAGTATTTACCATGATTCAATAGATTTCTCAAACTATGATGCATCAGAATTGTCACAGGATAACCCATCGTAACAGCTGATGCTCTTTCATACATCAAATAGACTCCCGCCATGGCTCTATGACACAATGATAACCCCAATTCCACTTCTGAGGAAGCAGTGGAATAATAGGCAACAGGTTGAGGACTTGTCCCCATTCCTGTTGGCTGACAAAGAACTGCACATGCAAACCTACCCCCAGTGGACGTGGATACATACACAAAGATTTTAGAGTAATCTGGCAGTGCAAGTGCTGGGGCCTCCTGTAATCTTTGTTTAATTGTTTCAAATGCCACCTGGCAACCCAGTGTCCAAGTGAGATTACAGTGGAGTTTATCATTCCCTGTTTCTTTGATCATTGCCCTTAAAGGTCCAGCTAGCGTAGCATACTCTTCATTCCAGAATAACCAGCAATACCAAGAAATGTCATCATTTCTTTAACTGTCCTGGGCTTTGGAACCTTTCGAATGGTGTCTAGATGACTATCTGAGATACGTCTATGTCCCTGAGTTATTGCCTGGCCCAAGTAAGTCACCTGTTCCCATACATATTGTAGCTTTTTCTGGGAAACCTTATGTCCCTTTTCAGCCAAAATCTGCAGTAATTTTATTGAGTCCTCATGACAAACTTCTTTGTCCGGGGAGCAAATGATAATGTCATCCATGTACAGTGCTCTGCAATATCTGACCTATACCCTCTAAATCTTCTTTCAACACTTTGATAAACACATGAGGGCTGTGTTTATATGCCATAGGCAGCCTCTGATATTGATAAAACTCTCCCTGACATGTGAAATCGAACAATCCCTGGGATTCGACACTAGGGGGAACACTGAAAAAAGCTCTACACAAATCTAACACTGTGAAGTGCATAGCTTCTGGAGGAATCTGAGCCAATAACGTATGTGGATCAGGTACATCTGCCGGAAAGTCAGGTACATCTGCCGGAAAGTCAGCCACAACTTCATTCATTGCTCTTAAATCATGCACCAAGCGATCAGAACCATCCGGTTTCATTACAGGCAACAACCGCGTGTTGCTCTGCGGACTCTGAGTTATCTTCAAGACATTCGCTTGTAGCAGTCCTTTAATTTGTGGTTCAATCCCCCAGATGGCCTCCTCCTTCAGTGGTACTGATTCTTCCATGGAGGCTGGGATGGAGCTCAACTTTCACCGGCTGAGCTGATTACTCAAATCTAATATCAGTGCTGTGTTATGACCACTACTGTACTATAGTCCGTGAACGCACCGTCCCTCAGTAAGTGAACGTGATAATAGGGCTCGATTATATGTGACAGATCTGTATTCTGCCAGGGCTTATACTCCAAACTCCTCCCTCGGACTATTACTGGAAGCATTTTACTGGATTCATCCATATTCTCGCTTTGCCAATTACATCTTGGAGTACTTTCATCAGGAGATCTTCCTCTCTGTCGCTCCACTTCTTTCAATTCTATTTTCTAATAGAATTATTTATTATTTCTAATATTTCTAATAATCCAAAAGCTAGAGTATTATTTTGCTCTACTTCATCCTCACTGTCATCTTCGCTCTCTTCAACCTGCTTCCAGTCTAACTTCTCACTACTCCTCTTGTTGGAAGGCAGACTCCGATACTCTGTATCCTCAGAGTCGCCATTACTTTCTTCAGTCTCACTTTTGCGGGTGTCTTTATCCCTCCTCGTAGTCGTCCTCGATGTTATCTTTCCTTTTCTGTCAGCTCTGGCCAGTACGCATTTGATTGTTGAGTCATGACCCCCTCGGGCACCCTCAGTCTTGCTTTGACTATCATTTTTTATCTCCAACCGTCTAGATCCGCGATCTCTCTTTTTCCCTGGACGTCCCTTCTTTCTCCTGCTTCTGGGGCTTGGGTGCATTTCTATGGTTGTTAGTGCCTTCCCAGATTCTATTATTCGCTCGCAGTCGTCCACCATTTGGTAATTGCCTTAGCATATCACAGGGCGCTGAGAATACACATCGGCAAACTTAACCTCCTTCTCGTAAGGAGGTGGACATTTTCCTGGAGCAGTATGTGAAAAGGGTGTGTTGACTTCCGCTAGCTTCCCAGTTACCTCCAACTTTCTCCCTCATTCCTCTGCAAGCATCTCCCTTTTTTCTTTAGATGTCATTAACCATTTCTGTCTCTCAACTTCAAACAATTCCAAGATGCCTAATTCTGTCTGCCTCTTCTCCTTTCTTTTCTGTCCGTTTTTACCTTTCTTTTGCTCTGCCTTATATGTGGACACCAGCACCGGCAGAGTTTTAATCACTTCTAGATTAAGGGTTCCCTCCACTGGCCAGGGTTGATCAATTTCCAGCCAGTGCTTATGCCATTTCTTTGACACTTCTGCAATCCCTTTTATAAGGGGGTTGCTTTTTTGCACCACATCAACAGGGGTAGTTACTCTTTAAGTTCCAGAGCCCTTCTTTGGCATTATGTAATTATTTCTTTTCACTTTTGTTGACATAAACCTTCAGATACTATTAAAAGAAGGTAAGCGTTATGAAATCTTAATCATGGGGTTATCAACCAGTGAATGGAGAGATGCTGAAGAAATGTCCTAATAAGGACACAAAACCAAGCCAGTGTCCGAAGCAAGAGTGTCTATAACCTGAGGAGCAGGGACTTAAGTTCGTTCTTCCACTCACTCCAGCCTTGAAGAAACAACTGAGACGGAGAATGTGAGCAGCCTAAACATCGCAGAAAGGACTTCAAGAAATCTTCAGCAGAAAAAGACCAAGGAATTAAGAGCACAACAGATTAACCATTTTTGCCAACATGCTGTGGATTACAATTTGGATATTGGAGTACTTTTGTTCACGTTGCTGGCGTGAAGTTTGGACATTGAGGAAGTTACGAGACCGTGACCGGGGTGGTGATTTGCCTCAAGGACTTGGACTTTCAGCAGGAAGGGAAAGGCAAGCCATGGATAGACCTGACCCTCTCCATCTCACCTAAATGTAAGTATTTCTAACCAGTCCTCAGCTCTTTCAGATTAATTTGTTAATTACAGTATTATGATTTACAAAAAGGATTTTTGATAATGATTGATAGTAATTGAAATATGTATTGCCCTGTATGCTTTGCCCTTGTTAAAATCTATGCTATAAAACCTACATAATATAGTTAAAGTTAAAGCTGTGGACATTGATTTCATGTCTCTTTGATGAGAGTAAAAGTCAGGTGTTAAGTGTGTATAATATCTTAAAGGTTCTTATAGGTGACTCTAGCCAACCAAATTGAAACAGTCCCTTAGGGTCTACCAAAAGCCCTTAAAATCCAACCTAGCACCAGACCAAGTGCACAAATCATTTAGAGGAGAGCTGCCATAACGGGCGTGGCTGTTGTCCGTATCTGACTCAAGGGCTATTCATGTCAGGTGCCAAACCAGAGAGAGCAGGGTAGACGTTCTGATTCAGGCAGTTAGAAGCTAGGCGAGTCTCCTCACCAACGGCTTAAGCAATCCCTATTTACATCGCCAGTTTTAAGCAACCTCTTGTAGGTTTAGGGATCTAACCCTTTAAACGGAGAGCTGGTCGAGTGCCTCCTGGACAGGGGTAAGACTCGGGATCTAACACCACATAACGTTAATGTTACAGGTTTACTAGGTTACCATTACACTGCGTTTGAGTGAGAGGATAGAGGAATGTGTCATTACAGAGTCAGTGTATTAAACAATACGGTTGCAAAGTGCAAACTTTTAACTTTTTTGTCCACTGGCAACATGGCTAGACTAGTGAATGTTGAAATTTTACCAGCCAGTCAATAAATTGCCCTTTTTATTTTGGCTGGTGAGTGCAGCATACACTACCAGCCACTTGCATTATTTACCAGCATCTGAATGGTGTCCAGCAGATGTAGCTAACTTTAACTGAGATTGCATAATTAGTTATTATTGCATGACTAATAATTAGAATTACTTAATTAGTTAGATTAACAAGGTTACAAGATTACTTTATTTGTCACATACAGAAGTCACAGAGTAACATGCAGTGAAATGTCTCCTAGTTACTCCTAAACTGGCCTTATAAATAGAATAAATAAGATATCAGCTGGTAAAGTATCAATTATAGAATATCTATTACATAAACTCTCATAAAATGTTTTCAGAACTTGAAAGTAATCACTGCATTTGCGAAGCTCTCCGACATACTTACAGTGTCACGTATATGACTATTTACACAACACACATCCACTCGAAGCCGCCCCTTTCCTCTCATGTCTCACCTCAGGACACTGTTTGCTCCAGCCCCCCTTGTTGCTATAACCACCATCAACTCCAGCATGCTCAATTTCATAATTCTCAGCTGCAGAGCTGCCATTTCTTACCACGAAATGACCCAAGAAGGGTGGCATATAATTATGTAGGCATATGTATATTACAAAAATTACTAAATGTATTTTATAGACCATTTGTGAACATAAGGAGAGAATTAAATCCTACAGTTAGTGGGTATCGTAAATGCAGCGAGCTATTTGCAGATTAATAGAACATTGAAAAGCTTCCAAAATTCCATCTGTCCTGAACGAAGCATGGTACTCGATGTGGGCGGGGCTCGACCGTCCAACCCTCCTTAAGAACTGCAGCTGAATTGCATGTCTTCTAAACCTCAGTATTATGATAATTTGAATAAACTCATGTTGACAATACTTTGTTGAGACAAAAGAAATGGCAATTTCATATCACTCACAGCTACACAGGATACAAAGCTAAGTAGTTAGCTTTCTATAAGTGCTTTGTTTATTCATTTTACATTAATTGATCTACATATTGTGTTATGAAGGCCTGAAAAAAAAAAGTGGCGCATGCTATGCGTGCGCACGCACTGCCCTTTTCTGACTTTGAGCCCCTGCCCCTCTATAATCATGTGCACGTCCCTGATCCACACTACAATTAAAAAGAGATTGTAAGAGAAAGGAAAGAAAATTGAGGAAAACTGGTTGACACATAATTTATGAGATCTGGAGAGATGAATCGAAAACTGATCATAATGCGGTTAAAGACTCCAGAGCTACCATTTATTCTGATTTGATTTCATCAAACCTATATAATCTATCTCCTGATGTAGGAGAGAGCACAATTTTAATTATTTTTGATATGAGCGCTGCTTTTGATACAAGTCCATGCCACTTTAATTAACCATCTTGAAACCTGGGTGGGTGTCAAGGGCTCTGCACATAGTTTTATCCTAACCTCTTAGAGATAATCTGTTTGGTCACCACAGGCAATTACATATGATTTACATCTCATTACCTGTGGTGTACTGCAAGGTTCCATTTTAGGTCCAATTTTATTTTCCATTTATATGCTCCCTCATGGCCATATAATCGTCACAATTATTCTTTTCATCGCAATGCAGATAAGACACAGATGTTCCCTCCACTGAGACCTAATGACCCAAAAAGCCGAGCTGCTTTTTATCTGTCTCACTAGCCCCTTTTAGTTAGAAAATGTGCCACATTTGCAGCGAGGTAAAGGCTGCAATCTGCCGTCTTGTCTATGTGAAAGGGAGGTGTAATATTCCTTCTTTTCAAAAAAGCTGCCACTGGGGTAGGCGTAAACATATGACGTGACGTGAAGTACGAAGTTGGGCGTGAACAGTGACGTACAACATATGCATCGGAAGAATATTTAGCCCCGTGATACCAGTGTCAGTGATGATTGCTACGCAGCTGCCTGCTCAAGGCCAGCGGGATGCACCATAATCATGAATGGCCACTGCCTCGTCATGGTTTGCTTCCCCCCTGCTGTGGTATTAAATGTGGTGACACTTGATAGAATTACTTAATTATAGACCTGTGGCCCATATTCTTGCCTCCTCAGTCAAACACATGCCAATGTTATACCCCCGCTATTAAAGGTGTGTGATCTACTGCTGGCCACATATACTCCTAGCCCAGTCTTCCCAGACTCTGGGTCCTCAGAGCCAACTGTAAAAATTTGACTATATTCGTTAAACTGATTCAGACATCCTAACACATTTCCATAAGGGATATTTTGCCCCTCTCTAGCAGGTGTATATACACCTCAGGGTCAAGAAGAAGCCAGAAGGGTATTGGAGACCAAATAGTCCCACTCACTATATCTTTGTCCAGTCCTATTTTTATTGCCAGCTGCTTAATGAGATATAAGAAGTTTGATTTCCTTTCTTTACCTATGAATTCCCAAGGGTCTTCCAAAAGTCATTTTCCTGCAGAGCTATTTTTTTGACCACTAAGTTTATTCCAGTAGTGGAGCCCCAGATTATAGCTCCTGATTCTTAGAGTAAACTATCCCATTTCAACCAGTAGTGCAGGAATAGGGGTGGACATAAAGGCTCCACAGCAGACTCTTAAGGCTTTGGCTTGGACCCGATCCAATTTGCAAAGAACTGATTTAGCCGCTGCTCCAAATATCACACACCCATAGTCTAAGACAGATCTTATCATGGCTCTATAGATCATGAATAAGGTGTCTCGTTCAGCCCCTCAGTCACTTCCAGCCAAGCTATGGAGAATGTTGATCACTTTTTCACATTCATAAACTAATTTATCTATATGACATTTCCATGTGAGTCTTTCATCCATCCATACCCCAAGGAATTTAAAAGCATCAACACTTTCTAGTGGGCAGCCATACAAAGCATCGACACCTCCGCCCATCTCACGCAATTGCCGGCACATCGACGGCTTGGACTTACATAGCAATGGAGGTGGCAAAAAGTGTACCCTCCTAGGCGTCATATTGGCAGACCAAAACAGACCCCCAATATACCACGGTCCGTCTAAATTAGTGGACCTAGCCTAGCCGCAAAAAGGAAAGCCAATTGGTGTGTTGCTGCCCAGTATAAACATGGCTAGTCATATCAAATGTTGAATAGCACTTGGAACAGAAATCATACAGTTCACCCCCCTACACCCAAATATCAATGTCATTTATGAAAGTAGCCTTGGTCCCTTATCTGCAAACATTAAACCTAATTTAGGTGTCATAATTGATTCAGATTTTTCATTAGAACCACACATTGAAAAAGTCGTCCCGTCCTGCTTCATGCATTTAAGAACCATCCCCAAAATGAACGCATACATACAAACAGTCACACTCCAACCTGGAAAAACATACTCATTCCATGCCTCCGTCACATTCTCTCTCCATCCCCCAACTCACCTAGAATGCAGCAGCTCGGCTTCTTATGGATTTAACAGAGGACATGAAAACATGAAATTGATTTTAAGATTTTGCTCATTACCTTTAAAGCTCACCTGGGTCTTTCACCAAGTTACACAGTAGAAATATGAGTGTATTTGCAGCCTTAAATCCCCGGATGGGGTCCTTCTGGTCATTCCAAAGTCAAGGCTAAAAACTAAAGGTGACCGCGTCTTTGCCATTAGGGCCCCTTGACTTTGGAATGAGCTACCTGTGGAGCTACTTTCCTTAAATAGACCTGCTTTTATGTAATGTCACACTTTTTTAACTGAATTTTCATCTTTCACTCCTTTTACTGCTCTGAGACTATTCATCTGTTTTGAACTCCTCTCGTGTAATGACTTTTTATTACTATATATATTGTCCTTAATTTTGTTTTTATTTTGGACATGATTACATCTATGTTTTTTCTATACATAAACATTTTGGGACTTTGACAATGTTCTGGACTTATGTAAACAAATTTGGATCACACAAGAAGTGTTCAACCTTAATGATATCGACCTTGCCATTGTAAACACTACTAAAAATATATGTCCATTTGTATGAATATATTATCTGAATCTGTCCATGGAACTTTTTCTTTTTTGTTAGCAGACCCCTTACCTATAACAGCGCTGAGGTAGCTAAGCAGCTCTCTAGAATAGAGGAGTTAATGAATCAGCTCAAGGTTTACTCAACAGGGACTAGACTAGGTTATTGCTAAGGCTCGGCTTACTTGCTGGAGTAGTAAACTCGACTTCATTACATAGAGGAGTCTCCTGATGTGACTGATTTCTGTCAGACCCGTTGTATTCCCATGGACACGGAGATAACTAACAGTTTTAGAGCTAAGTGTCCCACAACATGAATACATTTTGATTACGTCTTTTATTTTGATGATAGTAGTAATCTCAATCTCAATATTACAACTAAGCACTTGGATCCTGAACGCATCACTGTTGAGCCTCAGATTGTGTTAAAGTTCACCCTCTCATGTAAAATTGCTTAAATGTATTTAATCTGCTACACCCAAAACCTTATACAGTACCTGGGGTTAAACCAGAACAACTTAAATATGACATTACTTAAACATCAGGCATAAATCATAATGTAATGAATAAGGAAATGTAACCTCACTTACCTATTTTAAGGCTGCTACACTGAAAAGGTAGTAATATTAAATGGAAATGAAAATATAGGACAGTAGTAAGCAAAAGTGCATCACCACAAGCTAGAGAATATCAACATAACAACACAAATCATATATCATATCTTGAGGGTCTGTCAGTTCCAGGGTTGGCACCTCCACTCTAACAGCTGATCCACCTATTATACTATTATTAGCTCTACTGCCTTCAAATTAACATCACTGCAGCTGTGTCATCATCATCATCATCATCATCATCATCACCATCAGTTTGCATTTTCCCTAATGATGAACTACGTTTTGGGCGCGTGCAGCAAAATTCTAGTGATTTGAGGTCTTTTCTGTCACAACATGCCGACTAGAATAAAGTGTTCTAGTTGACATCTCCTGTATGCAAATGCATTGTATACCTCAGATGCATGGTATGGCTGTTTTATGTGTAATGTCTGGTTTATGTGTTATGCAGATTTATGTTGATGC
Source organism: Diplodus sargus (assembly GCA_903131615.1). Lineage (NCBI taxonomy): Eukaryota > Metazoa > Chordata > Actinopteri > Spariformes > Sparidae > Diplodus > Diplodus sargus. Next base: position 308,124 of record CAEMYA010000341.1, on the reverse strand, counting down.
TCACTGACATCATGTGTAGGCGTGGGCCTCCAGCCGGAGGCTTTAAGTGAGGTGGAGTGCAGCTCGCTGCATCTTCTCACCTGTTTATGCAGCACAGTCCTCATTTAGCCATTAGTCATCACAAACACATTTGCACACAAACACACTTACATTTTCAAATGCATTGAAGTATACACCCATGTGAGTACTCATTTTTATCCATATACTAGAAATATATGCGTGGGACTGCATACATCAATGTATGTAAGGACCCACCCACACACAGATATGTCACCAGTGTTAACTATTAAAGCAAGATTGGACACACCCCAAACCACACACACACACACACACACACACACACACACACACACACACACACACACACACACACATTTGCTTGTGTACAAGATGATTTCCTCTCAGCCTATTGCTTGTATCAAACCAACCTACTCCATGTACCTCCATAACTGTAGAATAGCCCCTTTGATTCTGACAATAAATTGACAAGAGTTTATTGAATGCTAATACAAGATATAAAGTCAGCAAGCAAGTACTATGAGATCCTAAACTGGAAGAACATTGAAGTCATGATTACAGAGCTTCGTGTTTCTTCTTTAAAGGTTCTGAACACTGCTTTGCCTCCTTGTATAAACTGTTGAAGCACTTCTGAAAATATTTATTTCAAAAAGTTAAGTTCATAATTGATTCAGTGAATAACAACATTTAGGATGGGTTGGGTAATTTGGGTGAAAAGCTATGGGCATACAATGTGGCTATGGATATTGTTTATCAAAAAGGGTTGCAATAAAAGTTTGGTTTATAGCCCAATCTATATGAGATTTTTGAGTTCAATACCCACATTTCAAAGATTAAAGTACCATATCAGCCAACATAATACTAATATATATTATATACATGATATAAGTACGTATTTGTATTATTATATAACAAGATATAATAAATGGCTGCAGCTCCAAAAAAGGTAAGAACAACTTCAACGAATGATTTTATTTAGCATGTTAAGGCATCCATCCAGTGTGGCTATAAATAATTTTTATCAACTGAAAAAAATTTAATAATATAAAATTAATAATAACTAGAACTGCAAGCCGTTATGAACGGGGGCCAAGCCCGCCCGTGTGACTCGGATCCCACGCACCGCAGAGTCCACGGAAGTTGGCCACAAAGGATGACAAGGATGGCTCGGGGCAAAAGTGAAGACACAGGCCAACGTCTGAGCCGTGGTATTCGCTGTAATGGGAAGTGCACTGGAAGAGCAAAAGGCTGAATGTGTGGCGATTTGGATTTGTTGCACTAAGCCATGCCCACATTGACCAGTCATGACCACCTTAAGATATGGCCTCAGGATTGGCGCTACATAATAATGCCAAATTTCTTAAAAATCGGTGTAGCTGTTCAAGAGACATAAACTTCCCACATTTTTAGCGCCCCCTAGTGGCCAAAATTCTCCAAATTCGGCTCATCCCTTCCCAGTGTCATGGTAACGAAGGATCTCAAATTTGGTGTTAATAGCCTTTAGTTTGACCGAGATATCAAACCGTTTACATTTTTATAGCTAGCTACAGAAATGTGTTCGTTAATAATTTGCGCATTTTTTGACAGAGCAAAATTCTTTTGATAACTTTAGACCAGGTCCGGCTGAAGAGTGTTCATGGCAAGTTTCATGCAGATCGGACAAAATCCCATGGAGGAGTTGGAAAAAGTAGGTTTTGCATATGTGGCGATTTAGCGAATGAAATGTGCAGCAGAAGTGGGTGTGTCCCATGTCAGAAAACCCAGCTCTATTCAGGGAACATATGGATATAAGGTTAAAACGTGGAAGTTACAGGCAAAAAAGCGATTGCATCCATTATAGTGCCACCGAGTGGAGTACATGTGCAATTTTTGGCATGTAAGAACTGTGTCCTATTCTATCTGTACCATATACATTTCAAAGCTCTCAGCATAATAGTTTGGCTGAAATTAATGTTTGTTGTTTATCTTGTAATAAGCCACGCCGACATTGAGCAGTCATGACCACCTTCAAGATATGGCCTCAGGATTGGCCCTACATCATACCGCCAAATTTCCTATTTCATATTTAGATTTTTTTATCAATTTTTAAAATCGGTGTAGCAGTTCAAGAGATAAAAACTTCCCATATTTTTAGCGCCCCTGAGTGGCCAAACTTCGCCAAATTCGGCTCAGCCCTTCCCAGTCTCATGGCAACCAATGATCTCAAATTTGGTATTAATAGCATTCAGTTTGACCGAGATATCAAACAGTTAACATTAGGCGAGTTCAAGATACTGCGCAGTGCTTCCTAAATCGTGATGCATGCTGGTTAAAATGTGTCCACGATGATCTGGACGGGAGTGGTTTCTGCTCCGCATCCAATATCACATGACCTTAAATTATCGTGGGAGCAAGGCGGCTGCAGAGCAGTAGTGCAGTTGTTCTCCAGGTACTGCGCGATCCTAGACCCACCTTCATGACGTCAGGACTTTGCCCTCAATTTCTCTCATCTACGCTGACGTACATGATGTGTGTTTCGATGAATTTCCATATCCATAAGCGCCTCTTTTCTACTCAAATATCAAATCTTTCAGATAAGTAGCAGCCATGTGGCCGCAGCCAGGCATGGACTGGCCATCTGGCGTACCGGGCATTATCCTAACATTAGTACCTGCTTACCGGTTGTACTACACTGTCCCTGTCAGTGAGCAGCATCTCTGGCTGCTCCTCTCCTGCCCGCTGCTGCTGTCTTCACCCTCGACCTGCTGTTGCTGGCTCTCTGCTGTCTCAGAGGACGTGGAGGCTACAGCAGCCCCTCCATCTACAGTGAGATTCTTCTCTTAGCACGCACTTTTCTTTCTCTTTCATTGGTCCATGTTGTCACTCCTCGCGCTTAACACTTTGAAACCAGCAGAAGTTACAGTAATGGTGCAGGGAGGGGTGGGGCCGCTGTCGTACTATATCCTGATTAGTTCAGTCCACTGTCTATATAAAGTTGTCCACTGTCAGTCCACTGTCTATATAAAGTTGTTTTTATACAACTACAGTCCTTCCTGGAAACTAACTCTGTCCTCGAAAAATTCCAATCTTGGTTTAGGTCTCGTCACAGCACCGAGTCTGCACTGTTAAAGGTTCACAACGATATTGCTCTGTCTGTGGATGCCAAGTGCCCCGTTGTCCTTGTGATGCTTGATCTCACAGCAGCCTTTGACACGGTGGATCATTCAGTCCTCCTGGCACGTCTAAATAATTATGTTGGCATCCACGGCACTGCATTGCAGTGGTTTAAATCCTATTTGTCCAGTAGAACCTTCTCCGTCATGGTTGGTGACCTGTCCTCATCCAGTGCTCCTCTCTCCTGTGGAGTCCCACAAGGATCTATTCTTGGCCCTATCCTCTTTTCACTGTACATGTTACCACTTGGGTCAATTATAGCCAGGCACAACCTCTCTTTTCACTGTTATGCAGATGATTTACAAATCTATCTGCCAGTGAAGCCAAATAGTAACAGTGCACAATGTTCTTTGTTGGATTGTATTTCTGATGTCAAGCAGTGGTTGGCCCAAAATTTTCTTCATTTAAATGATGATAAAACTGAATGCATCGTGTTTGGGGATACTGTGACGGCTGGCTTTGGCACCTTGTCTTCAAAACTCAGTGCAACCATCAGAAATCTTGGAGTGACTTTTGACAGCCATCTGAGATTTGACAAACAAATCGGCAATGTGGTCAGGACTAGTTTTTTCCAGTTACGTCTTCTAGCCAAAGTTAAAATGTTTTTAAGCCGTCACGACCTCGAGAAAGCCATCCATGCCCTAATAAGTTCAAGGCTAGACTATTGCAATGCACTTTATGTTGGCGTCTCCCAGTCTTCAATTAATCGCCTTCAACTTGTGCAAAACGGTGCTGCCCGTCTTTTAACCAACACAAACAGACGTGTGCACATCACTCCTGTTCTTAACTCCCTTCATTGGCTTCCTGTCCTTTATAGAATTGATTTTAAACTTTTAATGTTTGTTTTTAAAGCTCTTAACGGCCTCGCCCCATCGTATTTATCTGAGCTTTTAACTGTCCGTAATCCCGGTAGAGCTCTGAGGTCAGCTAACCAAGCACTGCTGGAAGTGCCCAGGTCAAAGTATAAACACTGGGGTGACCGAGCCTTTTCTGTTGCTGCTCCCAGGCTCTGGAATAAGCTCCCCGCCGAGATGCGTGCAATTTCTGACCTGGGCCTCTTCAAATCTAGGCTAAAAACCCACTTATTTAGGATGGCTTTTAATACCCAGTAGCGTGATGACATTTGTCTTTTATCTTATTTTCTCTTATTTGTTTTTGCTGTATTTTATTGCTTTTACTGTTTTAATTGTTTTTATTTGTTTTGTTTTTTTTATTTATTCTTTTTACTTATTACCTGTTGTAAAGCACTTTGGTACACCGAAAGGATTGTTGTAAAGGGCTGTATAAATAAAGTACATTTACATTTACATTTACATTTACATGATGGAGAAGTGGTTAACTGCTGTGTCCAGTGTTATCTGTACTATCCACTCTTATTAACTTTTTCTGTTCCCGTCACATTAACAATACAAAGAATTATCCTGAGCTATTCTGCGTGTGATGAGATGGCGCAGCGGGACAACAAGGCATCTGACTCAGTATTTTTTTCTGATTATTGTATTTCATTCATTCAGTGAAATGTATTTCATTCATTGTGAATAATGTTGGTACAGAAAATGCATCATCTAATGTGTCTATAGTTATGCTTCTTTGTTAAATGTAGTCAGCAAATTCCCCTCAGCTGTGATATAATCATGCACCTAAGCACAGTTGTCTTCATAATAATTAATAACTGTTGTAATTGTATTGTATTGTAATTGGGCAAGACTTACTATAATGTACCAGGCAGACAACGTTCAAATGTATTTAATGGTGACAGTACAAGGAAAACAGAACATGAGCATTTACAGTAAGACAACATTTAGGCTATTCATCTACTCTTGATGCGCCACTGTGTGACCGTTTTGAAGTGAAGCAATTACAAAATATCCAAATTTGCAAATTTGAAGTTGTTATTGTGACAAAGCTGTCACATTCTGTTGTCTGTCTATATATATCTATATATATATATAGATATATATATAGATATATATACACATATATAGATATATATAGATATATGATGAATACATCCTCTGCAAAAGACACAGTTGACATCTACGAAGGGAGGCCAGCAAAGTTCCCAGAGCATCAGGTAAGAAAACTGATCGCAGCCCTTGTTGATTTTCCTCAAACATTAATGGAATTTCAATTTCCTCCACTTCTTCCCAGACGAGGAAGGCAAAAACCGCAAGCTCAGCCAAGTCACGTCACATCTACGGGAAGAGAGAGTGTCCGACTTCATAGCAGCCTTTGTAGCCCCGCCCCTGCAGTCGCCAGCGTTCCCACTGATGCAGTCAGTCAGCAGGAGTTCAACTTGAACGTGCCTATTTTTATAGCTAGCTACAGAAATGTGTTCGTTAATAATTTGCGCATTTTTTGCAAAGCCAAGTTTCCCGCAGATCGGACAAAATCCCAAGGAGGAGTTAGAAAAGGTAGGTTTTCCAGTTTTTGCGATTTAGCAAAAAACTTTCGAGGCGCAAGTGTGCGTGGCTGATCGTAAAGTGAATCAGTTCCATTCAGGGAACCTGGGGATACAAGGTTTTTGAATGTGTGACATACGGTTTGGGAGTTATAGGCAAAAACGCGTTGGCCTAGGTCAGGGGTTCTTAACCTTTTCGACCTTGAGGCCCAATTTTTTCAGTGCAGAGTGGCTCGGAGCCCAATAAATATTAACACTGTATATGCAGTGTTGGGGAAGCTACTTTGCAGGCGTAGCTTGTAGAACTACATGGAGTTTACAAGCGTAGCTTGTAAAACTCCATGTAGTTCAGCCTGGCAGTAGTTTGAACTACATTTCTACCTCTGGAGAAATGTAGTTTGTACAACTACTGCTAAAAAAAGTAGCTTTAGCAACTACTTATACTCCTTATAACTCAGCGTTAAATAAACCAACACATGGTGTATATGAAACAAAATATAATAGCCTACAAAAATTCACATACATACAAATATGCCTCTCAACGAAATTTTTATTTTCTAAAGAACAAAAGCTGACATTTTTGGTCAACATCACAGGAACTTCCGAGGCACTAACACTTAGGCACTAGAACTAGATACCAGGGCAGAATCGCTTGTTGACACGACACATGAGCACTCTCTCAAAATTTTTATCAGACAGCCGGTTCTGTTTGGCACTAAAAAACATCTTTACCAACACTAAAAAGCCGCTCACATGTTGCACTGGCTGGGACACCAGTGAGGTACTGTTTCAAAGAAAAAGTAAAATAAAATGTATATTATAAAAAAAAAAATATTTCATGTTATTGGCCAAAATTGTAGTTTGTAAATTGAGTAGTTAAACTCCAAAAAAATGACCCAAAAAGTAGTTGTATTACTTGACGCAGCACAAAATGTGAATGTAGTTTAACTACCAGCAAGTTACAGTAAATTATAGTTGAGCTATGAAGTTCAACTAAATGTAGTTTAAGTCTCCCCAATACTGTGTTTAGGTTTAATTGATCTCACTCTTGGTTTGATTTGTATTTGATAATAAACCGAATTCACTTTACAGTTTAACATGGTATACCTTAATAAAGTTTAATAAATAATAAAATTACATGATTAAACGTGATAACCATGAAGATTACTATTGTACTTCCGTTAACATATTGTGGCGGGCTCGAACGGAAGGAAGCCTCACGAGGCAGATCTATAATTTATAAACGGGTCCGGTGTTATTGACTCGGCAACATGCTAGGACCGCAACTACCCTCAAACCAGAAAACAGAGACGTTTCATGAACATAACCACCCGTCCTATCATACTTGGCCATGGTGGCAGACTACAAAATCAATGTCTATGCCAATTCAACATCAAACATCCTCAAAACACAACAACAGTCAGAACATCTACAGGAAGCATCAAACCGAAACACATCACAACAGCAGTCTCATCAACACTTACAAATTCGCTCCCATGAGTCTTTGCGCCATCAGCGCTCACCGACCGCAAACGGCACTCTGAGGGCTTTAATGCTTCATTAGAAAGCGTCAGACCACACTCCACACACTGGGCTCTCTGCTCTGCCGTTTATAAAGCCGTACTTGATGAAGTCAGGATTATGCTTGCGCAAAATATTAGTCTTTTAGTCAACAACAACACTGTTGTCTTAATTTTTTCATTTTAAAAACTTCTCCATCAATTTTGCTACAGGTGAGCGGCAAGCTGAACGTCTTCTTCTGTTCTTCTGTGAGCTTCTTAAACAACTCACTGATGCATTACCACCACCGTGTGGTCGGAGGCTGCATTGTAACTGAGCGTGTCACGGACAACAGCTTTTCTCTGGTGTCTTCAGTTGATAACCTATGCAGTCCACAGGTGCAAAACTGAACGTTTTTTGCGGTCCTCTTGGTGGCGCTTGCGGCCCAAGCTTGGCGGCCCTACGGTTAAGAATCACTGGCCTAGGTTATAGCGCACCCTGTAGGCCGATATATGTAGTTTTTTGTGTCTGAGATATTCGCAGGAGTCTGGACCAACCCTCCAAATTGCACCGCCCTCCCTTGCACGGTTTAGATTCCAGGACCACTTTTAGCCGGAGAAAAATAAAAATCTTTACAATTACAATAGGGTTCCGAGCACCGCTGGTCCTAGGAAACGTGTAAACTAAATTGCCACATATGCAGTCAAAATAAATGCTTTCTACATCAAACTTAAGTCAATTGTTCCTGAAGTCATCCAGAGGCTCTGTGTCAAATTTGGTGCAAATTGGCCTAAAGGTGGCACTATAACAGATGTAAATATGTTTTTGCCTTCAACTTCCACATTTTAAAGAACAAAGTGGTTGTGATTTAGTACAACAAATCCAAATCGGCACACATTCAGCCTTTTGCAATTCCAGTGCACTTGCACTTACAGCGAATACCATGGCTCAGATGTTGGCCTGTGTCCTCACTTTTGCCCCGAGCCCGTCATCTTTTGGGGCCAACTTCCATGGGCTCTGTGGTGTGCCGGGTCCGAGTCACGTGAGGGAGCTTGGCCCCCATTCATAACTGCTTGCAGTTCTAGTTATTTTCATTTTTCTCTTCTTTCTTAAAGTGGTGCTGCAGGCTAAACCGTGCACGGGAGGGCGGTGCAATTTTGAGGGTTGGTCCGGACTCCTGCGGATATCTCAGACACAAAGAATGTATCCGCCTGCAGGGGGTGCTATAACCTAGGCCAACGCGTTTCTGCCTATAACTCCCACACCGTATGTCGCACATCCAAAAACCTTGTATCCCCAGATTCCCTGAATGCATCCGAATCACTTTGCGATTGGCCACGCCCACTTGCGCCTAGAACGTTTTTTCGCAAAAACTGGAAAACTGACTTTTTCGAACTCCTCCTTGGGATTTTGTGGAACTGCATGAAACTTGGCACGTACACTCTTCAGCTGGACCTGATCTAAAGTTATCAAAAGAATTTTACTCTATCAAAAAATGTGCAAATTATTGACGAACAAATTTCTGTAGCTCGCTATAAAAATGTAAACTGTTTGATATCTCGGTCAAACTAAATGTTATTAACACCAAATTTGAGATCCTTGGTTGCCACAACACTGGGAAAGGGTGAGCCGAATTTGGCACATTTTGGCCACTAGGGGGCGCTGAAAATATAGGAAGTTTATATCTCTTGAACAGCTACACCCATTTTTACGAAATTTGGTGGGTATGATGTAGGGCCAATCCTGAGGCTATATCTTGAAGCTGGTCATGACTGCTCAATGTGGGCCTGGCTTATTACAAGATGAATAACAAACATTAATTTCAGCCAGACTATTATGCTGAGAGCTTTGAAATGTATACGGTACATATAGAATAGGACACAATTCTTCTATACCAAAAATTGCACATGTACTCCAGTAGGTGGTGCTATAATGGATGCAATCGCATTTTTGCGTGTAACTTCCACATTTTAAATAACACATTTGCAAACCTTATATCCATATGTTCCCTGAATAGAGCTGGGTTTTCTGACATAGGACACGCCCACTTCAGCTGCACATTTCGTTTGCTAAATCGCTACACATGCAAAACCTACTTTTTCGAACTCCTACAATTAAAGCGCCATCTGCCTGAAACTTTGCACATAGAATCTCCAGATGTGTCTGATGAAAAGTTGTCAAAAGAATTTTGGCACTCCAAAAAATCTGCTAGTTATAACCAAACAATCTCTTTTGCTAGCTAAAAAACACATATTGTGTCATATTTCAAGCTTAATTCAGTTGTTCCTGAAGTCATCCAGAGGCTCTCTGCCACATTTGGTGCAAATTGGCCTGTAACGAATGTAAATGCGTTTTTGCCTTTTAAGCAGGTGATATTTTAAAAAAAACTCAACGTTACTGTGATACGTCCAACATGCTAACGCGTCACCTCTGTAGCTCCTCACAAAAAGTTATTTCTGCTCCACAGGTTCTGTAACATTAGTTCACTTCTCACATATGCAAGACAAATGTATAACTGTGTGTTTAGAAAATGTAGGCCTACACACTAATCAACATAAATGCATTTTTCCTTGTCACTCTCATTTTTTGTTGCAATAATAGAAATGTAATGAAACAGTACTGATGTTGTGTCACTCCTGAGGCCAGCCATGTAGTTAAGTAACGATTTGTCAAAGCGGGCGTGATTGAGTACAACAAATCCAAATCGACCTTTTGCACTTCCAGTGCACTTCCTATTACAGCGAATACCACAGCTCAGATGTTGGCCTGTGTCCTCACTTTTGCCCTAAGCCCGTCATCCTTTGGGGCCAACTTCCGTGCTCTGTGGTGCACAGGGGGGCTTGGCCCCTGTTCATAACTGCTTGCAGTTCTAGTTTTCTTATTTTAACTGTTAGTGCAGTTCCCACATTTATTTAATGTCTTATTTTAAAATGTATTTCTATGCCCCTGTATTGCCTTGAGTCTGAATTGTGTCATATGAATATTCTTTCTGTGCTTTGCTTCATGTTCACCTGTGTTCATTTTTATTGCTGGAATGGCCATCGAATATTATGTACTTAGGTTTAAATTTCTGTTTATTATTATGATGCTGTTAATTGTTTGAAGAGAGCAGACTCACAAGGTTCCCTCAAGAAAATACCTCTCCACCAGTCCTGAAAAACAGCTGAGGGAAGCTGAGTGGATTTCAAACACCACAGAGCAGTGGTCAAGCAATGGTGGAGGAGGGGAACCATTTATGAGTTTTATGGCGTGACACTGACATTAAACAACTAGCTGCATCGTTGGCCGACTGTTGCGTCATGTCGTCTGTGTCTTTGCCAAAACGCTGCACTTGACTACACTGCTAACACTATTGCCAGCGACCAATGGCCTGTAAGTTCTGTGCCTGTGTGAGAGGAAATACCTCTCTGCGGATGTACAATCTATGGTGCCAATATAGCCTCCTCATTGAGAACGGTGTGTCAGAAGATCATAAAGTTGCAAATGCCACTTGTGAAAGAGGACACTTTCTCATGCGTCTTGTAAACACCCACACCCAGTGAACTATTTAGACCAAATACTTAATACAAAATGATCACTGACCGAGCATATTAAAGATTATCTACCATATCATGGGGTCATCAATATTATGCTTCAGGTTTTTGTTTTTCAACAGTACTCCATGGAAGTGAAGGTAATATGACTGGGGAATTAATGATTTAACAGGAAGAAGATAATTGCATGTGCAGCACTCATCTGAGCGACTTTATCTGCAGTGGTATGGGGACAACTTTTATAGTATAAGAGCCGAAAGAGTTTCAACTTTATTTTCTTGTTTGTTATTGCAGTTATATTACTGTAATTTCTCATGCTGTTAGATTAGTATCACGTACGTGCAGAAGTCGAAGAGCAAACTTTTTTTAGGCAAATTAAAATATTATTTTAAGAAGGTTAAACCCATAACAAATATTGGTCGAAGCAGAATATTTCAGCTTTTAAACTTTCAGACTTTTCAAATCTCTGAAGTTATTCTACATGACGCTTGGAGATATTTAGTAGCAAAAATCTGTCCACACAAAAATATTTATTTGTTTATATGATCAGTTTTTATTCAGTTTAGTTCAGTTTTTCATTAGGAAAACCCGTGATCTCTGGAGCATTCAGGGTGGACTCAACAGGGACTTGATATCATCGGGTAATCCGAAAAATTTCTTATAATTTCAGAGCATTTAAACGTACAAAAGACAAGATATATTGAAAACGATCAATGTAATATGTTTTTACCTAACAAAATATTCTGCTTCAATCCATATTTGTTGGCGTGTAGCCTTTGGCAAAAAACATTTGTTCTTGGATTTCTGCAAGCACCTGACAGTGTGGTCTGACAGAAATCTAACAGCATGAGAAATGACATTAATATAACTACAATAACAAAAAAGAAAACAGCTCTTAATCTATAACAGTTGTCCTGGTACCACTGAAGATAAAGTCAGCTGCTCAGATGAGTGCAGGTCACACATTTTTTTCCTTCCTGGTAAATCATTCATTTTAAGTCGTGTTACTTAACTTTCAAGCAGTACTGTTGAAAAACAAAAGGCTAATGCATAATATTGATGACCTCATGGTGTGGTGGTATACTCTCTCAGTTGTGTTTGTATGTCAGTTAATAAATCTGAGTAAAGACTACTAATGTAAACTTGTATCTACCACATCCAATTTTGGTTCAGTGCTTGTGTGAAAACTAAAACAGTTTAAGGCAACATGTTTCTGCACAAGTTTCTAGTAAAGTCAACTAGTTCAGGTTAGGAGTGATCTAAAAACAAACACACAGCCATAAACTGGAGAAACCTGAGGACACAATGGCGTGATCTTATATCTGTTCTTGACTGGGACAGAATGGCCCAGGGCTAGCTGCCATGCTAACTTCAGTAGACATGAGTGCAACACAGTACATAGATGTCTCTGACATAATGTAAGCTCTGTTATTTCTTCACATTCTGGGCATAACTTTAATGTGTAAGCCAAAGGAATTGTTTACAAGGACTTGAATCTGCACTTGCATCATTTTTATTGATTTCCAGAGACAAATGAGCAATGAAGAGAGACTTTGAATGAACTATACTGAATAGCTGGCAGTAAAGAACTGGCTGCACACACACACACACAGCTCACAGTACTAATTCAGTGTGCTCCCACTCAGGGCATAGTAGGACCTATTTGTTAGTCATACTCTGTGTCTGTGGATCATCCCTTCTTCAGTACTCCAGTTAAAGCGGGTTGACGCATTGCAGCTGGGTGAGATTTCAGTGAGATGAAGTGAGATAGTAGAATGTATTGATCACTTTTCAACCGTTCATTTGTCTGATTGTCCATTGTTCATTCATGCATAACTGGACTTCTCGTCAGACCTTATAATACCCTGCCACCATTTTCAGAATTGTATTGACTGGCAAAATCAGATATTTCAGAATGTTTTATACACTCATTCTGAAATCAATGTATATATAAAACATTCATATTCTGAAACTGTCTGCCCTTTAGCCTCTGGGTGTTGTATCGGCCCGTTCACCAATCATTTTAATAAAAAAAAGATTGGTTAACAGTCAGACCCCGTCCAGATGCATTATAAGCCATGATGTCCGAATTAATTAGAAGGCAGTTGTGGACTGGTGTGTGGTTACATGGCTGAGATTCCAGAAATCAGTGAAGGTAATGTGTGGATGTTTGAGACAGATGTAAAATGAGCTGAGGTTATGAGCTGGATGACGTCTTAGTATGGGGAACACACATTTAGCCCGCTGAGCCCTTGTTCTTCGCTCGAGCATTCTTTGTTAGAAGGTGAAGTGACAAACAGACAAATCCACTCAAGCAGTCACTATTCATTTAGCCCTCCAGCCAGGCACAATAAACCAGCCAGAACAACAACTGGCAGGTACGGGAGCACTGATGGAACGTGAAGGTCTGAGGGAAACACTGAATACTGTACAAGAGGATTTGAACAAGCTGAGCTGAAAGTGATATAATCCTATCTGAAAATGGGGACAGAGCACAGTATATTCAATTTGAAATGGATGGATGGATGGATGGATGGATGGATGGATGGATGGAGGATAACTGAAGGGAGAGGTCTCACAGAGACACAGAAAATGGGTTTGATGGCATTTTTGTAAACAGACATAAATGGTGTCTCAGTGTCATGGTCAGGAAATGCATTTCAGGGTCCAGGCACACATCAAAACTGATAGTGCATTCATTATGACTGGTGGTGAAAATAATAGGTGCGTCTAAATAGCACGAGATAAACAAAGAGATGAAAGAGAATAAGAGAGAATAAGGTAAAAACATAGCTAGGAGAGTTGCAGGAGATGCTCGAAAATCTCTTCTTCATCAATGTTATCCAGTGTGCAGTGGAGAATAAATCTTTTGAGTTACTTGCATGATGATTGTTCGTGTTTTTTGTCATCAGTCAGCAGCCAAGTGTGAAGTGGACAGTGCTCGTAAAACCCCTAACCCACAAACACCCACTAACATCTGGCCTTTCTCTTTAATGTGAATGTGTACAATTGGCGTTCACTCCCACTTTAAATAACTCTGCAGTATTCCCATGTGTCCATCAGCTCCAGCTGAGTCAGTTATGATGTTCTGTTCAAGCAGCGACTGAGCATTGTTCAGTCAGTGCTGAGTTTGAAAGAGAGACTGAAGTGAAAGATTTTAAAGCCACTGTTACCTTGTCTCTGGCCAGTACCAGCCTTGTTGGCTGTCTGACACTGAACATGTGCAACTTTCAACAGAGATGGGAAGGACGCGAGATGTCTCTCTCCCTAGCAACTTCCATCATCAGCTCTGAAAAAATCATTGAGCCTAATTCAGAATGTAAATTATGATTTTTTCTGGATGTAGCATGATTAGGTATATGACCTGCAGCTTTGTATTGTTTCCTGTTTTTCCGGTGCAATAGTGACACTGAAAGTGAGACCAAAAAAAAAAAAGCGTTTAAAAAACCTGAATGAATGGACCAGTTTCTCACTAAAATGGTATTTATATATATTTACAATATAAATACACCGTAATGTCAAAAAGTCTGAGACCAAGTTTTGTATTTTTATTTGTTTTTTTGTTGTTGTATTTTCAAATGTCCCCAAACACACCTCAAAGCTTTGCAAGAACTACTTGAAGACCAAACCAGACCAAGAAGTGGAACTTGATGAACAGCTTTGTGGAACACTGTCAAATCATGCTGCGATAACGTGAGTCACAACACTAAGATATTCTGAAATTAATTTTTGTAACATATTTCAAAGATTAAATTTTTCACTAAAATTGTTAAAGGCTGATATTATCATCTGTAATGAAAATGTTAACTAGTGATTACAAATCTTTTGCACCCTACATATATATACATGTACTATAATGTGATATAAAAAATGTTCAAACAACATGAGTCAGTTCCAGGGTCAGGTCTTGACTTGTGTACTTATAAGCAAGTAAAAAATAAATGAGGAAGACTTTAAAGAACTGTTACGTTACACTGTTGTATTGCTTACCTATACAGTAAAGGTCAGCAAAGGATCTGAACAGCTCTTTCAGAAAAAAAGTCTCTCTTGTAAGCTGCTTAATGCTTTTCCCTGAGCTGCTTCCCTGAGTAGAACATGGCAAATCTTATATCCTAACAGCTACAAAACCAACCATTTACTCATTGTGTCCCTGAGTCACGACTAACTAGCTTTTGAGTTTTCTAATATGGTGCAAGCTTGAGTTGACCAGACTTTCCTTAGTAACTACTTTAGCAAACTAAAACTAAACTTTGAGATAATCACAATGACAATGACCTTTTGTAGATGAGAGGGGAGACGCAGGTTTTTGACCTCACACACCAAGTGTTGCCCATACAGACACAAGCGCATGCTGTCATAGAAGAACACACACATTTGACATTTCAAAGGTTAAGTATCTTTCAGACCTAATTAGGTGATTTATAAGATGACTGACCAAGTAATTATCTGTCAGCCTAACAAGCTATATAACATCATTGTAGTAGTAGCAGTAATCATAATGAAAACTTCCAGCTGTAGTATTCAGTTAAACAAGTCACTGCATGTAATCAAATCTGATGTGTTTTTGAAAGGAACTGATTGTGGCAAAGTCGGAAGTGTTGCTTTATATTTTGCTTGGTTATATGTTTGTGTGACTGGGCCCTGTGCCTGTCTGTTGACCAGGTGAAGACTGTTCTATAATTCTGCAGCAGTTCGGTTCAACATTTTTTGTACTGAGTTAGCACTTATCATTGAAACAATTGTACACCAGCTCCTGGAGTATAATATTCACTTCTTATCACATACCCATTCAGTTCAGTTTTGGATACTGAACTGTGTAGGAGACAATACTGTGATAGCAACGTAACAATTAATGACTGGTAATCAATTATTCTTTGTTCTTTATCACTTTATAGAGTGTTATGCGGGGCACCACCCTCCAGGGTCTTTGATGGTTGGAAT
>CAEMYA010000341.1:224692-278077 GCA_903131615.1 Diplodus sargus | reverse complement strand
CTTGATCAAGGGCCCGGCCCGACCCGGCCCGAGGATAGTGACGGGAAATGTCGGCCCGACCCGACCCGCGGACCTGTTCGGGTCAGGGTCGGGCTCGGGTTCGGGCAGAGAATCTAAACTCTAATACCAAGCAAGGCAAGATAAATAGTTTTCAAGGTGAAATATAATGGCAAAATCAAAAATAGTAAAAAATGGCCAATTATACCCTGGAATTTCGTATTTCACAACAAACCTAAATATCCCAATATATTGGCCATCCATGAAAAAGCTACTTAACCTTCCACTTTTCTATAGGAATACATACTTCCTACGGGCAATGCAGTAGTACTAATATAAATAGCCTATAAAATTCAAATGTTAGTTGACCTAAGCTGACCATGTATCAGTCTGGTGCATGCCCCAAAATAAAGTTAATGTTAGCTAGCTGGAGAATTTTCTGAAAAAGTTGTGAACAAGCAATGCAAGGCGAAGCAGTTTAATGGTAAATCAAAGTAAAAGTACAGTGGATATAATGTTTCAATGTGACCAGATATCGTTTGCTAGCATTAACCCATTTCTTATGTATTGAATTGTAAACTGAGCTTAGTAACATTAACGCTGGACTTCAACATCTGTGTTGCGAGGCCATGCTACGGAGTCTGGTCTGTGAGAACAATGTTGATTTATCAGTGTGTGACACACGGTAATAATTATTCTGTTTTGTCAATTCTTGGGTAGTCAAAAATGTTTAAACTTAACACAAAATCTGTGTAACAAATGGTATCAACCCAAAAATAGATGCAACAACTTGTTAGACATATTAGAGCAGGAGAATGGTCACCAATACTTCCATCATAATGTTTTAAGAGCTTATACACTAAACTTTCAACATTCAAATAGACACCTTACCAAAACACTTTTACTATTGATTTATGACTAGAAAAACTTGACACACCATTCTGAGGTAAGGTGTTGGCAACAGCAGCTGATGTTGAGCACACACTACTGCTTCCTGACTCTCCAAGACTAATTGTCTTAGGTAGTGTATATATTTTTTTAATCTGTTGTAGAGCATTGCAAAGATCAAGACTATATGAGTGACACACATTACTTTAACATGTGGATATGTTAATGTGGAAGGCAACAGAAAAAAAAAAAACATTTGCATGTAAACCATTTGTTTATTAATGTTTAGGTGAAGTGTTCAGAGCAACCGTTTGGATGGTGAGCATTGAGGGTCAGGTGGTTGTGCCTCCACATCTCAACTTTGTGGCTGGAATGGCAGCTTTGTTTTTAAGCTACTACAACTTCAATCTGGTGTACCAGGAGCAAGCATCTTGCACATTGAAATTCATTCAAAGGTAACTATGTGCTTGAAGAAGAATGCTTGTAGGTCATTATATTACAAAGTTTGCCATCATGAGTAACAGATTTTATTTTGACTTTCGCAAGCACAAATGGACAAACAAGATTTATAATGGAGTGTACTCAAATCCCTTTAACATGATTTTTTTTTGTTTAAAAAAAGGTTAAGTTAGCAATCATTGACCTAATTACTTTTTATCGAATTGTAGAACCACTTCCTTGTGCAATAATAGCAGACACTTTGACAGTAGTTCTGCATTAAGATAATTTTTTCTTTTTAACAAAAAAATTACTTTCAAATTATGGAGGTTTGCATGACCTTTGACCATCATTCAATTATCTATGGGGGTGTTCATTGGCATATGAATGAGACTCAGACAAGTTTTAAATAAGTCGCTTTGTTGTGGAAAACAGAATTATAGGAATAGTTAGATTGGGTTTATGGTCACAAGGCTGTACGAGTTGCCAACAAGTAGTGATGTAGTTGATCATAGCCAGCCCAACAGCAGCAGCAGCCCCAAACTGGGACAATTGCCAAGTAACATTTTAAACCGCAACAAACATGTCAAAACATGTCTAGTGTTCCACAACAGAATACATATTAAATTAATATTTAGTGATTTTTATTTTACCTCCTTTATGGTGCCCTCAGACCACTCCTTACTTTGGAACAATTTTGTATACGACAGACTGATAGTATTACTACGCACTGGAGCCTCTCGATGGCCTGCACAGTGAGACTCCAGTGCGTAACCTGAATGTTTTTCACAAACAAAATAGTTACAATGTAAGTAGTGGTTTAAAAAACACTGTGAAGCAGCTAAATACACTTAATTTGGTGTATTCTGTTATGGATACTTAAAATGTTATGTTGGTGTGGTTTTTTGTGGGTATTATTGTATTATTATTTGTATTATTATTGTATTATTATTTTTGTGGGTAAATTTCCAACCAGAGAACCTGCTGCCTGAGGTTATGTTGATGCATCTATAACTACTGGTCAGTACCTCATACAATATTGTACGGTGGCCGGGAGGTGCAAACCAAAATTACAAAATGTGAAACACTTTTACGAAGCGTGAGACAAATGTACATTTTGGAAAACATTTTTACATATCATAAAACAAAATTACATTACCGAAAAAAAATTAACATTTCAGAAAACAAATTTACATTTCAGAAAACAAATTAACATGATACAAAACACTTTTACATACACCGAGACAAATTTACAAGTGGTGAAACACTTTTACAAGTCCCAAAACAAATTTACAAATAACATCAACCAGAAAGGGAATGTACCAACTCCGGGGTTGAACAGGAAGTGATAACCCGGCAGCGGCCAATTCGAGTTGTTTTGTGGACAACATAAGAGCCGTTTAACGCGGTTTTGTTCTTCGTGTGGTCGGTCGTAAGAGTTTTTAAGGGGCATGGACCAGATCGATGGACCAGATATGCTGCAGCAGTGCATAAAATATTTTAATGAGGGACACTCGTACGCTGTAATCGTGGACATGATGTCATGTTTACACAGTGTTCACATCAGGAGTAGAGGAGTAATCCTTTCTGCGATATAACCCGGCTCCATTCAGTTTGCTTTTCAGAGACCTTAAGCTGAGGGGTGTACTGCGAAGCCAGTTTAGTGAGTTAGGGAGGTATGTTGAGTCTAAAGCCAGGCTTCCCTGTACTACAAAGGTGGCTCTCTTTTAACCCGGCTAGATCACCATGGTAACTTATGCTTAGCTCATAACCCGGTCCCGACCAGGTTATGTTCAGAGTTTCAGCCTTAAAGTGCCGCTGTTTCACTGTGTAACTCATTCGGAGATGGCGTCACCATTCATTGAGAACCCGGTGGACCTGGGAGCAATTCGGGCAGCACTACAACATGAGCGGCTTCTTCGAGATCGCGCTGATCCGCTGGCATTTCCTGATGAAGTTCTCTATGAGCGATATAGATTTTCAGCTGAGGGAATACGGTACATTTGCTCACTTATTGAGCCCAGTGTCAGGAATGCCACTCGAAGAAGCTGTGCGCTCACTGTCGGGCAAACTGTTTGTCGTTTGTTTGCCGCGGGAACCTATTACATTCAGTTGGTGATGCAGAAAATCTGAGCAAGAACACTGTGTGTTGCGCCATCTGCAAAGGGGTTCTTGCTCTTTCTGAGAATCTGCAATCTTAAGATAGTGATGATATTAAAATAAAATGGGATACAGTATATTATCCACACACTTGCTGCCATGTCCGACTGCTGCTTCCACATCTTAATAAAATGCAATATGAAATATTAATTAGGCCGACCTAGTATTTATTTGTCACAGATACTGAGTAAAGTTAATCATTTCTTTGATGTGGCCATGAATAAACTGATGAACTGATCAATGTTTCACTCGTTGTAGGGCAGTGTAGCCCAAACACAGATCTTACCGGCTTGAACTATTTTCACTGTCAAAAAGGTCTTTATTGTCATTGTACAGGGACAGTAGCTACATTTGCTTGTTCATCCCAACACAGTAATACAAAAAAAATAAAAACACTGAACATTTATAGCCTGCGCACACTCAGCCTCGCTTTCAATAAAACACACACGCACATGCTATAACTGAGATCAGTAAAATGTGAAAACAATATAGACATCATTCAAAAATGAAAAAAGATAGTTGTTGCTTCAGTTTATTTATTTTTTAAATGGATGAGGGTTAATATGTAAAAGTTGCACAATGTTGAGCTTTCAGAAATTAAAACACTCAGCGCTTAATATAATATTGATCATAATATAATCATTGTTAACTTACGCATTTATACGGCCAGCAGTTTTTTGCCAGCAGCCCTCCCTCGCTCTATTGGCAGCGACAGTGTTACTTTTTGCCTTGATGGTTTCTTTGAATTCTTCATAGCCTTGCATTATAAGAATCTGCTCATCTTGAGTAAAATTTGTGGCCCGGGATCAATCCATTTTTGCACAGAAGTAGAATAATATGACGTCAAACGCCCCCTTTTATGTGAACGCGCAGAGCACAAAGCAGAGAGCCGGACATGACAAATTAAGTTGATAACCACCGTCGCAGTACCGTTTAACTCTGTTTGGGGACTTAGGGCTTTGTTGAGCTGCATCATGAGCACAAAGCCTGGCTATGTTGAGCCCCCTTCACAGTACAGGCCTCTAAATTTGTCTCACGCTTCGTAAAAGTGTTTCACATTTTGTAATTTTGGTTTGCACCTCCCGGCCACCGTAATATTGTGACAAGAAATCCAAACTATCCCTTAAACCGTTATGACCCTACAATTTCACTGTATTAATCACTGCATTGCAGGGCAACTTCCTGGTTCA
Organism: Diplodus sargus; assembly: GCA_903131615.1. Lineage (NCBI taxonomy): Eukaryota > Metazoa > Chordata > Actinopteri > Spariformes > Sparidae > Diplodus > Diplodus sargus. The sequence continues at coordinate 273,404 of CAEMYA010000341.1, read as the reverse complement.
GCTTGCCTGGACAGCTCAACTGAAATGACAATTAAAAAATTATTAACAGCCTAAGTTTTGGTTTGAGGTTATTCATGTTGGAAGGGCAAATGATTAGCTTGTCTTGCATAACCTGATGGATTATGCACTCCATGTAGAGCAGCTGTGAAAGCAGTTTTTCATTATTTTTTTCATGTGGTTCTGTGATTTCACATGTTTTATTGGACTCCACCCCACCACTGGCACCAAGACAGCAAAGCTGGTTAGCCAAAAAAGTGGGTAGGTGCTGGCGAAGATGAAAAACTCCATAAAGCCTCACGTCTCCTTTCTCCTCAGGAGGTTGATGGATTTTGAATGGCTTCGAGTGTAAGTCATATACAAACGACTTTCCCACTTGTTGACTGGACATTGTTCTAATGGAATTGTGTCACCAGCCTGACAGTTTTTGGCTGAGAAGTGGGTAAATTAATTCTACTTGCACTTTGGTGGCGATCACCCAGTAAATGCACCTCGAAAAGACCAGAAACTGCACCAGACTGCAAGTGTCCGGATAGTGACAATATTAGCGAACAGGTCATCTTTTCAACAGCTGAAAATTGTTTGTATTGTTTGTAAAACCGTATTGAGTTTTACTAATTAAAATGTTTATAATTTTGCAGCTCAGACCGTGGTTTTTTTTAAGGGGTTAAGAGAATGTTAAAGACAAACATTTACTGTAAAAACAATCTACAACAACATATTGTATTGCGAAGTACTAACAGCTATTACCTGGCAACTAAAGTTGCCAAAAATAATGCAAGATAATGTTGTTAACTCGATTACAGTTAAGTGTTGTTTTACTGTAAAACAACAATAAATTGCTGTAATTTATATACAACAAAAACCTGTAAAAGATATCCTGTAATTATTTTTACAGTTATTAACAGGAATTTTAAAGTCAATTCATTACTGTGTAGCTATGCCTCTGCTCCACTGGAAACCACATAATTGCAATCTTTCCTTAAAGGAAATGTTGGTTTATGTATGTTTGTGATTTTCGAGCTGATATTCTACATTTGTCTAATGGAGTGACCTCCAACAGAAAGACCTTTCACCTGATACCTCAGGCAACATCCAAATACTTTTAATAGAACCTGCTGGTCATAGGCTCTTGTTCAATAAGCCAATGATGCCAGACAACTAGCTCATTCCTGTAAGCAGAGGCCTGGGTTATAGAGTATATTGGATTCCTCTTCTGTTCATGCATCCGTGTAACCCACATGTCTACACGGAATAAGTCAAACAAATGGTGAAGCATGGCAGCACATTTATGCAAAAGCAAAGGATTGTTTCACAGGCTTAAAGGATTGCAACAAGCTCTGGTTTCACATCCTTTAGATACCTGAGGCCTCACACATGTCTCCACAGTGAACTATGCATTAATGAATAGGTCTTTATCGTCATTGTCACAGGTACAACAAAATTTAAAGTGCTCTCCAGTCAGTGGATCAATCATGAGTCTATAAAAATATAAAAAGAGTGAACTGAAACATAACAGCATATATTAACACACACAGTCATACACACCGAGTCATTGCATAACAAAACAGTATGAACACACAGTCATTGCATAAAAACAGTATGAACATCAGTGTTGTGTGTAACGCGTTACAAAGTAAATTTTTTCAGGTAAAAAGTAGTGTAACGCGGTACTACTGAAAATATGGTAACAAAACGTAGCTCCTTTTTCAGCTGGGCACAACGTTACTTTTCTCAGGGACAGATTTGACAGTGACACTGCCTCAGCTGTGCATTTGCACAATAGTCACAGGCTCTCATTCCACACTGAGGCTGGTACTAGCAATAGCAACCACAACCAACGGTAACTTTTGAGGGATGGAGGTATTCCTATTATTTTGAACTGATTGAAAATAAGGGGAAGAATTTGAGTGTGAAGTGTACACTGTGCCCTTGCCAGAAACTTTTGCCCACTGCCGTAAACTCAACAGCCAACCTCACCAAGCATGTGAAAGCCAAACATGCTAACATGAATCTTGTAGCTCAAGATCCCTGGGGAAATGATGATATGTCTAGTCCAAGCCCTCATAAGCAGCTAAAACTTCATTTTCACCAGGTATCTAAACAAGAGTTGGGCAAACTTGTTGCTTCGTTCATCATCAAAAAAATGTTCTCCATCAATACAGTCGAATCACCCACTTTCAGAAAGATACTTGGCAAGATACCGGTAACAGGAGACAAGTGCCCACCATGGCCAGATTGTAAAACTTTCACATGCTATCTGGATGAATGTTATCAGAAAATGGAGAGGGAGAACTTTCGAGAGTTTGCAGTATGTGTCAACCACTGCAGATATATGGAGAAGCCATAACAGAAGCTTTTCACTGTGCACTGGATCAATCCACATAACTTGAATCGTGAGAAAGCTGCCATCGCATGCAAAACAATAAAGGGCAGGCATTCATATGCATACCCGTCAACCCTCCCATTTTCCCCGGGAAATTCCGTTATTTTAATCATCTATCCCGCCTTCTTCCCGTTTACATATTTCCCTTAAATTTCCCGTGTTTCCCCTCCAGCCCAGCAGGTGGCAGTAAGGTATTTGTACCGCCCCAACTACGCATGAAGATTCGGGATTCAAGCGGGATTCGAGTTAATTCCTTAAGTTTCGTTTCATTAAAACCAAAAGTAAGCACGGTCGCGACGTGACTGGAGGTCTATTTTTAGAATGGCAATTGAATGAATTGGAGCTACCTTATCAATTAGTTTTTGAGTTTAGTCAACACCTGAGAACTCGTCTGACACGGAGAGTCTCCTGTTGTGTGCTACATGTGTGAAATAACAACTATAGTCTGGACTTTGTCTGCGTGTATCTGTGTAAACGGCTTCATTCAGCGTCTCTCCCTCCCCTCTGGCACCGTGAGTTACCATGGTTACTGAAACTTTATAATGTTGATCAACAAGATGTTTTTGGTTAGTTTGACTGTACAAAATCATGAATGTAGCCTGATTGTAGCTCAATGCTGAAATCTTGCATTATAACATATAGAACAAATGTAAAGCCTCAGAGCTTTTTTTATTATTAACAGTATGTTAGTGATGACAGAAAGGTGATAACTCGCCATCAGACTGACAAGACTGCAAAAGTTGCTGTTTGTATGATGTATTTTTCTGTTAAACAATAAGTGGCTCACTTTAACAATATTATTAATATATATGATATATATATTAATATATATATAATGATAATGATGATGAGAAGAAGTAGAAAAATAGCGTACTGAAAAGTTCTGTAGATGGTTGATTATTTGAAGAATAGAGTGTAGAGAATAAGTAAGAGAAGCTTGGCCAAAAAAAAGGTACAGTTTGATTTCATTGATTGAAAATCACATTGAAAAGACAAAAAACATTTCAAGTGTGAATAGACCAGCTGTTCAGATCATTGTCCTGTAAAACACTGTTGGTCAAATATGTAAACTTGATGTCTGCATTAGAGAACATGGTGTGGGATGAGGCTGGAAATCGTATCTGATTTTTTTTGCACGTGTCAAGTAACATGCCCTGTAACATGTTTCACAAATTACAAATTGGGAATATGACTTGGCTACAGCTCGAAAAAACTTTTCAGTCAAAAGATTTTTTGCTTTAATCCATGCATTTTTGCAGCAAGAAAGGCAGAGGATGATCAGGCAAGGAGGAGGAAAGGTGAGAATTGTCATAAGCTAAGAGAATGAGATAATGAACTAGCCGACAGATGCAACAGATAGCCAATAGAGATGCTAACCTGTAACCTACTGCAAATGTAGCCTAGGCTAAAAAATTAAAGGACATGCAGTGAATATTTTAAGGCCATGTTCAGTCACAGTATGAATTATCCATCAATAATATTATTTGTATTTGTTGTAAGTATCTTGGGGTCTTGTTCACGAGTGAGGGAAGGATGGAGCGTGAGATTGACAGGCGGATCGGTGCAGCGGCCGCAGTAATGCGGTCGTTGTATCGGTCCGTCGTGGTGAAGAGAGAGCTGAGCCGAAAGGCGAAGCTCTCGATTTACCAGTCAATCTACGTTCCGACCCTCACCTATGGCCATGAACTTTGGGTCATGACCGAAAGAATAAGATCCCTGATACAAGCGGCCGAAATGAGTTTCCTCCGCAGGGTGGTGGGGCGCTCCCTTAGAGATAAGGTGAAGAGCTCTGTCACCCGGGAGGAGCTCAGAGTAGAGCCGCTGCTCCTCCACATCGAGAGGAGCCAGCTGAGGTGGCTCGGGCATCTGTTTCGGATGCCCCCGGGACGCCTCCCTCGGGAGGTGTTCCTGGCATGTCCCACCGGGAGGAGACCCCGAGGAAGACCCAGGACACGCTGGTGTGACTATGTCACCCAGCTGGCCTGGGAACGCCTTGGGATCCTCCCGGAAGAGCTGGAGGCAGTGTCCGGGGAGAGGGAAGTCTGGGTGTCCCTGCTCAGGCAGCTGCCCCCGCGACCCGGCCCCGGATAAGCGGAAGAAAATGGATGGATGGATGGAATATTATTTGAATGTTTGGATAGATAAGTAATAATGTGACTAAACATGGCATTAAAATATTAGGTCATGACTCAGTAGTATACTAAGACTTTTCATTTTAAAAATTCAACCGAGGATGAGACAGGAGAGAGAGATGAAGAGGTTGAAGGGACAGACAGGAGGAGAGGAGAGAGAGTAGGAGAAGAAACCAGTGAGATGCATGTGGAGTCAGGTCCATTATCAGCCCATGACCAGCTACATACAAAGGCCAGAGTCACTGCTCTGATGAAGAAAAAGGTAATACTTGTTGTAAGCTATGGTATTAAAGTACTTATTGTTACATATCTCTCTCTCTCTCTCTCTCTCACAATCAATAACCATAGCCTTTACCAAACATTTAATGTATACAGTTACAGATCATCTTAGTTGTAGTTTTTTGTTTCGGGTTTGTGTGTGTGTGTGGGGGGGTCGCAGAGGATTGGATGATGACAGGTATGTTCACATGATGCTGTCGGCTTTGAAATGGAACAGATTCACTCAGTGTTTGGAAAGCAGGAAAGCCACTGTTACAGACAACAGGTCTAATTTTGTTAAAGCTTTTAAGATGTATGCACCCTCTGAGCTTGACAAGGAGGAACATGCATCCCCTGAGCCTGACGAGGAGGAGGATGAAGAGCAAGGTGTAGTTTTCACAGATGTGGAAGAGTTACTTGGGACCACAGAAGGACAGTGTTCTCTTCCCCTGCATTTTAGGTGTGCGTCGCATATGCTCAATTTGATCTTGTGCAATGACATTGACAAATGGCTGTCATCCAACAGTGACTCAAAATTTGTGTACAGGAGTGCAATGGCGAAGTGCGCTGCTCTTTCGACAAAGGCAAGCTGTTCTACCTTGGCCTCTGAGATTGTCGATGAAATCTGTGGGAAAAAAATGATTGTGCCAACATCAACAAGGTGGAATTCCATGATGCCTTGTCCCATATCAGTGACATCCCGGGCCAAGATTTGAATATGCTTTTGACTAGACTGGACATCAGAGCCCCAACAGAGCACGAACATCTATTCCTAAAGGAATACTGCAGTGTTTTGGAACCCCTGACAATAGCACTGGATATATTGCAAGGGGACAGCTACTATGGTGCTCTTCTACAACCCTGGAGACCCTGATGTCCAGGCCACTGACACTCCAAAATGGACTAACAAGGATGACAGCAGACCTACCGGGCGTGATTGTACAGGTAAGACAATTTATATAATACATAAATGTGTAGGTTATGGCCTAAATATAAATATAAATGTATGTAGGCATATGAAAATATATGCCTGTCCATTAACGGACATTTCTTCATAAATATTCAAAATTTTGATAACTGCATTATGCATCCATTGACAAAGTAAGTTGTGTGTCTGAAAATTATGTCTTCTATATCATCTTGTCCTAAGCTATCAAGGTGCGATTCGCACCGGTGTTGGAGAGCAGGGAAGCTTTATTGGCTGCCCTGACAATGCCGAAAGTTAAAGCTCGATGGATAGGTGGAGCGGAGCGGAAAGATGAGGCACGAGCGCTGCTCATTGCTGAGTGTCGCATTCACACTCTACCCCACGCTGCAGAGCAGGCTGAGAAGAACAACCAAGAGCACAGCAGCGTCAATGAGAAGGACTTTTTTTCTTTTGATGAAAAAACTCTGCACTGATGTTGACTCGGTCCGACTTCTTTCTTCATCCAGAGCCTTTTTCGTGGCAGCCTTTTCAGCCTCAGGCTTTCTTTTCCTTGCCTTTTTTAGCGGGGTGAGCTGTTACAAGTAACACTGGTTGCATTTCCTCTGCCATTGTAACCAAATGAACGTCTTCTCCTGCAACTCTGTATTTCTGCAGAGGAGTGTGCTGAATATTTCCGGCATCAGTGAAACGTGACGTGTGCACGCGCAGAGGAGGGAGCGACAGGACGAGACATGAAGGCATCTGAGTTTTTTTCTATTCGGGCCGAATAGCATGGATTGGTCAGCTTTTTCTCAGTCCTGCAGCTGCCACAGAGGTCTGATTATTTTTGTTCCTTTTTCTGAATACATAATGTATTGAGTACTCTCAGGGTAGAAGGACCATTTCACCCAGTATAACAAAATGTGTTTCTGAACAACATTACAGACCCTAGCTTTAAAAGTAACTTCCCCAACACCGATGAACATACATCTACAGACATGCATACTTTCTGTCATTGCACTGATCCATTTCACATTCAGATCCATTGCACATTATTTTTTGCAGCATTGAGGTTGGTTATTGCAGTTAGATAAAAACTGTGTTTGAGTCTATTTGTCCTTGTGTTAATTGATCTGTACCATCTGCTTGAAGGCAACATTTCAAACAGGCAGTGACCGGGATGGGTGTCCTTTTTAATGTTCTGGGCTTTTTTGAGACAACGGGAACTGTGTAGTTCTTCCAGTGTCGGGGGAGGGCAGCCGACGATCTTTGGGGCGGTGTTGATGACCCACATGCAGTATGTTAGTGTGCTCTCAATGGAGGCACAGTAAAAGGACACCAGCAGTCTCTGTGTGATGTTATTCCTCCTGAGTATTCTCAGGAAGTACAGTCTCTGCTGGGCCTTTTTCAGCAGCTCAGAGGTGTTCACACTCCAGGATAGGCTCTCCTCGATGTGGACTCCCAGGAAGCGGAAGTCTGCCACCCTCTCCACACAGTCCCCGCTGATGATTAATGGTGGGATCTCTGTTTTCGTTCTCATGCAGTCTATTATGAGTTATTTTGTCTTTGAGGTGTTGAGAATGACACCAGGGTATCCTCTACATGTAATTGACTGTGGCGCACCGCCACGGCAAAATAAAAGCCTCCACAGCTTAAAAATTTCAGGCATAAATAAATCCAGTATAAGAGAAAGGAAATATTTTACTGTCGTCTTCCACCGCAGTCTTTGACATTAACTAGGATCACCGCATCCAACCGTTTTCCGACAGTAGCTCGAATTACATTCCGTACCCGAGCCGACCCGCTATAAATTGATACCGACGGCCAAAGGAAAATTGGACAGACGCAATTTTTAAAATAGTGGGGCGGCTTAGCTGAAAAATAGGGTACTTTGTGATAAAAGCATGAAATTTGGTACAGTTAAGGCCAAAGGCAGTCTGAAAAAAATTGGATATCAGGCCATCGTGAATTTTCAACATGGCGGCCGTGGTGGCCATTTTAAACATGGCCGCCACGGACAACAGTATTCAGATCACTTTTCTTATTTGCAGAGTATAAAATATGGTAATATAGTTTAAGGAAGTTTATACATGAAGAATACATATAACTCGATAAAAATTCATGATGATTGCCACGATCAGCATGAACATTGTAATTGTAATTAAGTTTCGTATATAGCATATCATATGGTCAATCTCCATACATAATTATATATTGTATCATGCAGAAATAAAATCTGCAATGTATAATAAGCCCAGAATCTTTCTTTGTTCTTACATTCAAGATGGCCACCATTTACTTGCAGATATCACACACAAATGTAAGCGGTGCTAGTTCAAATTAGCTAAAGGGAATTTAGTTTAAAGTGAAACTCTTGCCAAAATGCAACCTAGGCTTTTTTTGTGAATGTATATGAGTCAAACCTTCGTGTAAAAGCATAATTAAGACGAAAAAGCCAATTTTAAGATTGACGGTATTTTCGTTTTCGGCTAAAACTAATTTTCAATGGGAGTGCATGGGGCACATTTACGCTAGCATTAAAATCGCTATTTTTAAAACACTAAGAAGGCTCGACACAACATGAGACTTTGCTCGTAGTATCACCACGGTGTCTACACATAGCTCAAGTAAACTACATACACTCTACCCAGACGTGTTGATCCCCGAGTACACCTGGGCGGCCATGATGACGGCTAGAGGAAGAGGCTACTGCTAATGTGAGTTGCTCAAAAACTCTTTTTAGTAAACTCTGTGTACACAAACAATGTTCTCAATGTTCGTGTTTATGTGTAGAGACCCTGGTGATTCTACAAGCAAAGTTTCATGTTGTGTCGGGCCTACTTAGTGTTTTAAAAATAGCGATTTTGATGCTAGCATAAAAGTGCCTGTAGCACTCCCATTGAAAATGAGTTTGAGCTGAAAACGAAAATATGGTCTTAAAAGAAGATCTTAAAAGTGCCTCTTTCATCGTAATTATGCTTTTACACAAAGGTTTGACTCATATACATTCGCAAAAAAAGCCTAGGTTGCATTTTGGCGAGAGTTTCACTTTAATTTCTATCTTTTCCTTAAACTTCGCAAATACCTAAGTCTCAAAAATAGTGACATGTTGATGTCACCTTCAAGTCTTAAGACTAGATAAATAAACCTTATTTAAGAAACACTCTTATTTTTCCCCCATTGACACCCTGTTCCACATAAATAGTTAACATGCTAACATGCTAATACCACGTTCCAAATGGTGGATCGCTGTTAATATAAGACTACTTAGAAGGAAGATACCGCAGAACCATGTCTGCTTTATTTAGGCTCGAAAATACTTACATGAAACTTAATTTAGAAAAATCCTTATTATCATTTTCCCATTAAGACCCTGTTCAACATAAATAGTTAACATGCTAACATGCTAATACCACGTTTAAAATGGTGGACTGCTGTCCTCAGCAAGCCACCCCTTGCTGATCTGTTCTCAGTTTATCCATGCACACATGAGGAAGCTGACACTCGCATGTTATGACATGTGGCCCATGCAGTACAAAATGGTCACTAGAAAATTGTGATCCAAACTGTTTATACCGATGTTGTGGTTCTAGCTGTGGCAGCAGCTCAAAGTCTAAAGGCAGGGGATGAGCTTTGGTTGGCATTTGGTACTGGAAAGAGTTTACGATACCTAGCAGGACACAAGCTGCACTTGGGCCTGAGAAGGCACGTGCTTTTCCAGTGTTTCCAGTGTGCTTTGACTGACTGTGACACAGTATCAAGCTTTGCTGGGCATGGGAAAAAGACTGCATGGGCTGTGTGGGCTGTCTTTCCAGAGCTTACAAATGCCCTATTAGAATTGTCCTCTGCCCCACATGACATTCTACAGGAGGTAATGGCAACTATTGAAAGGTTTATAATGCTGTTTTATGATCGAACCAGCACATCCACAGACATAGACCAAGCTAGGAGGAAGTTATTTGCAAAGAGGCACAATGTGCAGTCAATCTCTCTAACAAAGGCTACCCTAAAGGAGCATGTTAAGAGGGCAGTCTATCAAGGAGGCCATGTATGGGGTCAGATGCTGGTGTCAACACCAGAGCTTCCTTCTACTTGTAGATGGGGTTGGTCAAAGGCATCTGAGGGTCATTATGAACCATTTTGGACATGCCTGATATCTGATGCAGACCAGTCCAGCAATGAACTTATCTCCTGCAAATGTAAGAAGGGTTGTGTCAAGCAGTGTAAGTGCAAAAAAGCTGCCTTAGACTGCACAGCTCTCTGTTACTGTGAAGGGGATTGCTGAGAGTCTTCCACAATTGACCCCATGTTTGGACAGTTACTATTGTCAGTTAGGCCTATCTTGCATTGTGAGTTTCCAAATAGCTTAATACTAAAGTTTCCACCTGAATTCCTAATCATAAAAATGTGTGCCCCCATTATCATTTATATCACAGGAATCCATGCAGTAATGATTTTCAAACCAGTCATGGCGGCCATCTTGAAATGTATTTGTATCAGTCATGTGCAAACTCCAAAGAGGTAAATAAATGTAGTTAACTATATGATCAGTTTCATATTATAATCAACACACAAAAGAAAATTCACATGGAAATGGTAGTCAATGCGGGCCATTTTGAAAAATGGCTGCCACGGCCGCCATATTGAAAATTTGCGATGGCCCGATATCACATTTTGTTGAAATTCCCTTATGACATATGTATAAATATTACAGTATGATACAGTATGATAAGCTAACCACTACCTTGTGAGGGAGGATGGTGATAATCCACACAGACCACCCGCACATAGCTCCCCTGCTGCTCCAGGTGTGATAGTGCAGTATGGTGCGATGGCTATGGCGTCCTCTGTGGATCGGTTCGCTCTGTAGGCAAACTGGTTGGGGGTCAAGGCTGCGGTGGTGCGATGGTGCCTTCCATTCTGAAATAATCAGTTTGCGCCCCAGCATCAGTGCTACCTGGACCCACTCTGCAACATGGGATGGGAGGTCATCAAGTGGGGATGGGTCCCCCAGAATATACAGCTTCTGGGAAAAGGGCATATCACATCCTATAATCTTTGTAACATTACAATGAATCTCAGACCAGAAGTCTTGTATTTTTTGACAGCTCCACAGCATATGAGTCAAGTTGCCCTCCCCACTCTGGCATCTCCAGCAGTCTGGGTCTTGTTTTAACTTGACTCGATATAGCTTAGAGGGGGTCCAATAGACTCTGTTTAGGATCTTAAATTGGACAAGCCTGGTTCTGAGTTCTCTGGACATCTTTTTCATGTTTTGTAAGATCCTACTCAACTCCCTGTCTGTAAATGAGATGTTGAGATCTCCTTCCCAAACTAATTTAAGGCAAGATGCACCCTTATCTGAGCATTTCAAAATCATTGAGTAGTACACTGAAGCTTCATGACCTCTACCAAAAATGTTCATTATTTGTGTGAGGAAGCCTACAGCGGGGGGAGGTGTTGAAAGTGACCCGGATGTGTGCAGTAACAGGTGTCTGAGTTGTAAGAACTTCCAAAATTGATTCTGGGGTAGGTGGAATTGTGTCTTGATATCAGAAAAGGACTTGAGTGTATCCCCAGCATATAGGTCTCCAAGGGTCAGGAGTCCCCTGTCGACCCATGGCTTCCAGAGAAAAGGTGATGCAGAGTTTAGGGTTGGTCCATATGGAGGCTGCAGTGTGGAGGTTTGCATCAATATTGAATACGAAGGCCATTCTCTTCCAAACCCACTGTAAGTGTGAAATAATAGGATGGCTCTGTGCCTCTAATGAAAGCTTAGTGGTGATATAATGCAGAGGAGGGAGTGGATTACACAAAGGGCTTTCTAGACCAAACCACGGGGGTGCTCTCTCAGGAGGTAGCGTCCAGTGCGCCAAGTGTCTCAGGCTGAATATATAATGATAGAAAAGCAAATTTGGGACGCTCACTCCACCTTGATCCACTGGCCTTTGTAATTTTTTCAAGTTCAATCTGGGTCACTTATTGTTCCATAGGAATTTGTTGCATAGCCTATTAAACTTCTTAAAATATTTTAGGGGGATCTTCATTGGTAGTACCTTAGCGTAATTAAATTTGGGGGTGCAATTCATTTTTATTACATTGACCTTGCCCCAAAAGGAAAGTAATAGCGGAGACCACCGATCTATATCAATCTTAAATTTGTTCAGAAGGGTTTCAAAGTTAACCTGGACCAAATCATTCAACGACGGGGGGAAAAGGATGCCTAAATATTTAATTCCTGATTGGGGCCAAGTAAAATCACCAGGTTGGAATAAGGTCTTGGGGCAGTAGGGAGTCAAAGGAAGAGACTCTGATTTGGCCCAGTTCACTCTATATCCAGATAATTTTGAAAACAATTAAATGGTTTTGAACAGAGCAGGGAGAGAGCGTTCTGGCTTTGTTATCAGGACCAAGGCATCATCCGCTTAAAGCATCAGTTTGTGACAACTACTGCCTACTTGGATACCTGGAAAGTCAGGGTCTCTGCGAATAGCCGCTGCTAGAGGCTCCAACGCCAGTGCAAAAAGTAAAGGGCTCAAAGGGCAGCCCTGCCTAGTGCCTCTTTGGAGCTGGAGGTGGAGAACAAATATTGCCATTCCACCCTGTCAAATGCCTTTTCAGCCGGGGAGGGCGCATTTTGAGAGGTCCACATGATGTCGATCAAACGTCTAATATTATCAGCCGAGCTCCGGGTGCGAATAAAGCCAACTTGGTCGGGGTGAATCAGGTTGGTTATCATCTTATCTAACCTCACAGCTAGAAACTTTGCAAGAATTTTACTGTCACAGCCAATCAAACTGATTGGCCTATAGCTTCTACAGTCTAGTGGATCCTTATCCTTCTTTAAAATGAGAGAAATTAATGCCTCAGACAGTGTGGGGGGTAGGCTGCCCTTATAAAGTGCCTCACTATACATTTGCAGAAGTAGAGGGGAGAGTTCCTCAGCATACACCTTAAAAAATTCTGCTGTGAAGCCATCTGGGCCCAGGCACCTTACTAGATGGAAGGCCTCTAATAACATCCAACTACGGACCAGTTTTTAAAAGCACTTCATCACCACTGGGGTGAGTACCACTGGTCACTGGTCAGTTGTCGCTGAGGCAAGAGATGTGGGGTTTCTTGGGCATTAAGTGTTTTTCTAAATGCCTTGCAGAAATCAACTGTGGATTCAGGATTGATTGTGGGTTTAAAACACCACTACAGGCCACAAGTCGAAATAGTACATGTTGTATTACAGCATCCAGCAATGCTGGAGAGAGCGGCTTTAGCTGTGGCTCAGGGCTCGAGCCAGCATCTTGTTTTTGAAAAAAATGCCTCCAGAAAATAAGAGACATACTTCACATAGTAGGTTGAATGATTTGTTGTATTATATTATGTTTCAATCGATTCAGGGAGCATTTTGAGGAAAATGAACCTGTAGTTTTTGCCATAGTACTGATGAGACTGAATGGTCTGCTTGACATGGGACAAAAGCTGCTGGATCTTAAAGAGGATTTGATGCATCCTTGCAAACAGCCAACAAATGAATAAAGCGCAGTTCTCTCATAATAATAGAAGGATATGCACTCTGTGTTTGCCATACCTGACAATCTTTGTTCCATCTTATTTCTTTGTTCACCTTATTTCCTTGCATTCCTTCAACATCCTATCTATTTTTTCCATTTCTGTGGAAGCGTTCTCCTATTTTCTGTGTTCTTTTCTTTTCTTATCTGTGTGTGTGTGCGTGTGTGCGTGTTTGTGCTCTAGTAGCAGGTTGGGTGTTTGTCCCTAAATCTGTATACAGTTCGTGAATAACAGCACAATTATTCTGCTTATCTATAGGCTTTGACCCAGATTCAGTGAACATCACAGGCAAAGAAGCAGCTGGCGGATGACCCCTGTCTACAATGGCTTACATACTCCCCATGCTCTGGCTCCTTCTTTATTTATTCATTATTCCAATTTGGATCTCCCATTTTTACCTTCAATATGTCATTGTTTATAAGTTTATTTGAAAACAGGGACAGTGCACATTAATAACATTGCTGTAAATGCGCCAGAATTAGTCAAAAGGCTATTTTTCATCTGTAGTCCCTAGACAGATGTTAGAGTCACCCTAAAAACAAAACAGAATATGAAAAATAAGATTAAAATTACAAAATTACTGGCCAAGGCAATCTGCAAACCATGTACAGCAGTTAACAACATGACAAAATAGCATATATAACATCAATCAGAAAACATATCATTCAAGACATCCCCAAAACATGCAGCGCAAAAACCCATGACGCAAGACACATCACACCACAGCATGCAAAGCAGAAGCACAGACACAGAATGCATGCATACACAATAAAAGCAATACCACAATAAGACATGCATGCCAACACATGAAGGCAGACAGACAACAGCAAGATGGCTACAGGTTCAGCACAGACGGACCGAGGACAGGAAGGTGTAATCAAGTGCTGACAGAGCTGAGCACCAATTAACCATCTCTCATTTCAAATGAGCTCTGAATAAACTGTTGGTATTCAGGTCTCTAATAGTTGCTGGGATGGAATTCCATTCTAGTGCAGCTCTAACAGAGAATGCAGACTGACTAAAATAACTTTTCCTAAGTGGAACAATACAGTTTCCTCTTGTTGCATCTCTGGTGAACCCATATGCAGTTGTTCTTATGTTGACGAACTGTCTGAGCGGAGAAGAGGTGGAACCATGTATAATCTTGTACATAAGACAAGCATTTACATATTTAATCAAATTGTCCCAACTCAGCAGGTTATAATTTCTTAATATTGGGCAATGATGAAAATGTACTGGTTTCTTGTCAAGGATTTTAACTGTTTGTTTATACAAAGATTGTATTGGTTTTAGAGAAGTGTTACTAGCCTGCGACCAGATAGTTAAACAGTAGATGATATGGGAAAAAACCATAGAATGCATATACATCTTAGCCACCTCTGTTGACATATAATCTCGAATTAACCTGAAGTTTGAGAGATTGAATTTGACCCATTCATCTGTCTAGGTGCATTACCGCCACCCACAACACTTAAGTGTAGCTGTTATTTGCTCGGTTTGGAGTGTGGACCCAAAAGCAGACAATGAGGCTGGAAGTAGGTTGAGAAGTGATTTATTGATTTCACAACCAACGGTTAAGCAGGTGAGTACAGAGTAAGGCAGCTAGCTTCAGATGTGTGGAGGACTGGACGGCTGGAGCTGGAAACACTGGAAGTCGGTGTGCTGGTGTACACACAGCGAGCTGATGAAATCATCTGGCAACAGATAGCCTGGAGATTAGTGTTTATGAGCAGGCACTGATTGCAAACCTGCTGCAAAAGTGAGCGTGTGACAGCAGCTCCAGTAGTGGGAAGCTCTGCCCAGCCTCTCCATGCACTCCTGAAAGCACAATAGCAAAGGAACCACACTGAGCAGCAAAATACCCACCACAAAATATGAGAGGACATAACAGTCGCGGTTTTATACTGGGCAGCAACCCGCCAATTTAGCTGTCCTTTTTGTGGCTAGGTCCACTAATTTAGACGGACCGTGGTATATTGGGGGTCTGTTTTGGTCTGCAAATATGACACCTAGGAGGGTACACTCTTTGCCACCTCCATTGCTATGTAAGTCCAAATCGCCAATGTGCCGGCAATTGCGTGAGATGGGCGGAGGTGTCGATGACGTGCACTGTTGTGCGACCCACAGCCGGGAGTTTTAAAAGCAGGAAACAGCTGATCACAGCTGTCAGTTCATCACTGCATCCGCGGACGTCAAGATGAGCAACTGGAAAGCCGTTGAGCCTCCTCGGTCTCTGTAGCTGTCTTGGTTGTTCGCTTGTTGTTTTGAAACTGACACTGGTATCTCAGGGCTAAATGTCACTGTTTTGGTTTGCGTCGCTGCTGTTGAGGCTGCTGCTGCTGATGCGCCTTGAGCCATCCAGTTTAGGCTAGTTTGAAGCGCTCGTGGGCTGCTGTCGAGCTAGCTTCATTTAGTGGCAAGCCACTAGCAGTTACTACTTTCAAATTAAAAGCCCCATTCATGATTATGCTGCATTCCGCTGGCCTTGAGCGGGCAGCTGTGTAGCAATCATCACTGACACTGGTATTCATGTCATGTCACATGTTTACGCCTACCCCAGCGGCAGCTTTTTGGTAAAGAAGGAATATTACACCTCCCTTTCACATAGACAAGACGACAGATTGCAGTCTTTACCTGGCGCATATTCTAACTAAAAGGGGCTAGTAGCACCATCATGTTGCTGGGTTTTATATACATCCCAGGGCAAAAAGAAACTAATCACTATGCGTTTATCTATATATGTATATACATGTAAATAATTATATATATCTTCTGTAAATGTTATTTTGTGGCATGAAGAAGTTTACAAACTTTCATTTTTTTATTGAAACTAGGAACAGCACAAACATTCTCTGTTTGTGTCAATCGATATCAAATCATCTATTTAATTACATTGGACTATGTATGCAGATCTACTCCTCATTTATGCTTAACCACAAAGCTCGATAATCACAATTTTCACCAATAAATTACAAGATTTGTGGTGCATTAGCATGGAACTCCCATCCCGTCTGCAAACACTTTTTTTTTTTTTTTTTTTGTTTTGGCCTTTTATGGCTTTATTGATAGTTTAGCTGAAGAGGTGACAGGAACAGGACGAGAGAGAGGGGGAGCGACACGCAGCAAAGGGACCCAGGCTGGGAGTCGAACCCAGGTCCGCTGCAGCGAGAACAAAGCCCCTGCACACGGGATACCCGCATCACCAACCAAGCCAAACGGTGCCCCCACACACTTGTTTCTTATCTCTAATATGTGCAGTGCATGTATGAATCGATTAACGGCGTCTTCAAAAGGTTTTTATGAAGACAAAAGACAACTGTTTTCCCTGGCTGACTAGTATTCCTCATGACTAGTTAAATGAAAGGAGTTCCTTTTAAAAAAATGTTCATAGTATAATTGTTTCTCTGTCAAGTTTTGTAACATCTCAATAGATCCAAGATGGCGGTGCGCACAGATCACAAAGCCCTGTGTCCAAGGGCATAAGTTTGGCCTCAGCTTTGGGACATGTTTATATTGATAGTAAGCCATGGTAGTGTCTCATCACAGAACCATTTTAAGACCTCACCTGAAGCCCTGACGGTCCTACATTTTTCTGAATGTATTTTAAAATAATGCATCAATTAATAAAATGTCATCTTTATATCTATTACACATATCAAACTTATAAGAAAGAACATCTGGGTAACATTCAAGAATAATATCGTGACACCTTTAATTATGCAAATCCAATATTTATTTTCAAAATAACCAGCATGATGATGAGATTGAGGCTACAACTGGAAGCATCCTAAAACAAAGAACTGCAATGTTCATGCCATCTTGATATTCCAAACAAAATAGCTAATTGACATTGTCGATTGAAAGACTGTTCCTGATTTATCATCAGCTGCTCTACATTTGTAGCTTCATGCTGCAGTGACTCATAGTTACTAGCCAGCTACTCACTAGTTTAACTCATGTAATTGCTAACATTGGTTGAAAGACTAAAGGGGACACAGTTAGCATTATTACTACCCTCGAAACCTATACTTGACACCAGTTATGTTTTACACATTAGAAGACTGGTGATATTATGCTAGGCTAGCATGTTTGCATTTGTGTGGGACTGCATCCACTTCTCACCTATAACACTTTTCCATAGTAGAATGAGTATTAATGTTAAGCTAGGATGCTTGCATTGTGTGGGTAGTTAGCTAACTAACAACAGCCTAGCAGATAGGCTACTACTTACTCTCTGGGTGGTGAAATAGCTTCGGATGTCACTTTTTTTCGGTGGCAAACACGGGCAAAAATGTTGAGACCAAACCAAATACTGATGTGAGGATTTACTTTCATGATTTCCTGGTTTAATTACGTCAGCACAGTCTTTAACAGCCAGCCTAATATCTTACTGTCAGTCCAGCTATCTTGCAGCAACTCTGCCAAACGTCTTCATGAGAGGTGACAAGAGGGGCTTTGATACCTTCATGTGCTGAGAACGTTGTTGGGCCTCGTGCCCTCATGCACATGTCTCAAACAAAGAGACCAAGAGAGGCCTGTAGTTGGAACAGCCTAACTACTAGGGCCTCACACGAGGAACTACTTAACAAAGAACAGGAAAATAGGCCGACCAGGTGTAATAAAAACGTGACCAGGTTGACCTGTCCCCAAGACGTCACCCGGTCCCTATTGGCTGTGAGCCCGGAAGCTCCGCCAGGATCACAATGACGTCACTCCCACGTTAAAAGGTCACGGAGCCCTTCTGCTCTTTGTATTCCCGGGAGCTTACGTTGTGAAGAGACTTCGGTTTCACGCCACCGCTGCCATAAGGGTACAACTCAACTCAACTACAACTTGAAACGTTTTTAATTTTTGCTTGAACTAATTTCAGTTTCCTCCTTGCTGGACGAGACAGACACTGTTTTTGTTTTACTTTCGTTTTTGTTCGGACATTCGTCATTATTGTTTGGATCCAGGAACACTGCACAACCCAGCCGTTTCCTCACCGACTGCAGAAGGAAGAAAAGAATCTTAAGAAGGAACGAAACTGTCCCTTCCATCGAGTCGACAAATCGCTGTGAACAGCCTGCCATCAGCTGTTAGGACGCTAAAGCTGACCCCGTGCTCGCGCTCCTGAACGAGTTGGAGCTTCGAGTCAGACGGGCACCCATGCTCCCGCAACAAGCAGCATCCAAGAGGCTTTTGTTTGGGCAGAAACAGATAGTATATAGCGTGGTCTTTCTTTGTTGTGCGTTTATTTTGTTGTGAAAGGAGCGCAGAGTCCGATTTATGGTTACCTGTACTGTGTGCTAACTGTGTTTGCTACGCTCGCTAGGAGCTCATTCAGGCTAATCCAGCCTGTGCAGTCTTGCCGCCGTGTGTGACCACATTACGTCGTATTCCGGCTCGATCAGCAGACGACAAACGAACCTCGATTCGCCATTTGGCTGAAAACCACTTGCCGCTGAAGTAGCCGCCGAAGCCGACAGAAGGAGCTGCGTCTGTGGATAGTTCGATGTCATCTGATGAAGTGATGTGTGTGTCGTAAAAGAAGGAGATGCCATTCCAAGATGAGAGGAAGTGGTGCCATAGTTTGAGCTCCATTTTGCATGGGTTGTCCAGTGTGACGTTGTCGTGGAGTGATTGGACGGAGGCGGCTATGGAAAGCAGATGTGACAGGAAGGATCGACCTTGTGGGATGATGCGGATTGCGTAGTTGAGGTGGCCGAGTAGCGAGAGGAGTTGACGTTTGGTGCATTTGTGTGCCAGGAGGAAGTTTGAAATGATTAAGGAAATCCGGTGTACTTTCTCGGTGGGCAGGGATGCTTGAAGTGACACAGAGTTGAGGGTAATGCCGAGGAATTCCAGGGATGTGCTGGGGCCCTCGGTTTTCTCTGGGGAGAGGGGGACTCCGAGCTCACTGAAGGCGGAGATCAGTGTGTTGAGACCGTGTGACGGGGGAGAAGAGGATGGCGTGACTGTAAGGAAGTCATCTAGGAGATGGACGATGTAGGGTAGTCTGTGTTTGTTCAGCAGGATCCAGCAGAGTGCTTCGGATACGGAATCAAATATTTTTGGGCTGCTTTTGCACCCGAAAGTGAGGCGTACAGCAAAGTAGTATGCGCCCCTCCACTGAACGCCGAAGAGATGCCAGAAGTCTGGGTGGATGGGAATGACTTTAAATGCGCTGGTGATGTCTGCTTTAGCCAACCAAGCTCCTTGGCCGGCTGTACTGATGAGGGAGATGGCGTGATCTATTGTTGCGTAGTGCATGGAAAAGTCTGGGCTCGGGATTAGGCTGTTGATGCTTGGGACTGAGGAGCTGTGGGGGGATGAGAGGTCTATGATGAGTCTCTTTTTTCCTGAATATTTCCTGGTGGCGATGTCACGGTACAGGGAGAAAGAGAGGGTGAATTCTACGGCGGTGAGTTCTTTGGAGCGGGTGGACAGGGGTTGCTTAAGCTGGATTGGACCGAGTGCAGTTTGTAGTTCTCTGGGTATATGGGGGTTGCAAGTGGACGGATGTATTAAGTGGGCGAGGTCGACGTAGTTACCCGCGAGAATCTGTTGGCGGAGGGTGGCTGACACGGGAGATGGGCGAGCGGAAGAGACTGGCCGTGCTGGAGGTAGTGCTGTGGCTAGAGTAAAGTTATTGTGGGGGGGGATAGGTGGGGAAAATCCAGGATCCGGCTGTGAGGGGAGCTGTGGAAAAAACAGGTGGGTTAGTTGGAGGACAAGGAACGTGGGTTACATATGGGTGATGGGGAAGGTAGGGGTAGGGTTGGGGGGGGAGGGTGAAAAGAAGAGACAGGAGGAAAGTAAGGGTTTTGGCTGGTGGTGCCGTCGGGGGCCATTGTGGTGGGCGCGCTCTGTGCGGTTGAAGTTGGAATGTGGGGGGCGGTGGTGGCCGGAGGAGGTGGGACAGGAAAGTTAAGAATGAGAGAAGAGCTGGGATAGGAGACAGGAGGAAAGTAAGGATTTTGGCTGACCGTGTTGCCATGAGCCATTGTTGTTGGCACGCTCTGTGTGGCTGAGGTGATATGACTGGGTATCATAGCCGAAACAGGAGGGACAGGAAAGTTAGGAAAAAGAGAAGAAGAAAGGATGCTGGGATGGAGGGATGTGTGTGCTCGGGTTGTTTGTGAAGCGTGAGGTAAGGAAGAAGAGTTAGGAGCGAGAAATGCTGGCTCTGGGTTTAGTACGACCTGGCCCTCTGGGAGGGCTGTTGAGTGAGGTTGAGCTGGGTGTGTGATGACGTCATCGGCGTTGCGATGGGAGCGAGGCCGTGAACCCGGAAGTGGCCGTGGAGTTCTGCGGCGTGGGATGCTTCTCTGCTGGTAGTTGGTGAAGAGTTGGAACAGCTTCGCCTTGTTGTCGGTGCGGTGGAAGTTGATGTTCCGCTCTGTGAGGGCGCGCTTAAGGCGAACGACCGTCCACTCCAAAATGTTTGGAGCCGCGGGACTGTCGGCGAGACGGCGAAGTGAGGCCGGGTCGCGGAGGCTTCGCCCGGAGGAAGGAGTGTCGGTCGGACGCCGGGCTCGAGATCGTCCCCTGGAGCGGTGGGGGGGAGACGGGTGGATGGAGCTGGAGCCGCCGATGGCCGGAGGCTGGGAACGTCTGACGACGTGGATGGTTGAGCGGGTTCGGGCTGGCTGACGAGGAGGGATGATCGGTGATGGAGAAGACTCTGGGATGACGTCAAACAATTCGCTGTCTGACGGGTTGAGAGCGAGTTCGTTCTTCATGTTTAAGGTACTTCTTCTTTTCGTGTTTTTTCTTTTGGTTTTGACGATGTCGAGAATCAGTCAAAGAGGGAGTGAACTGATGAGGTATGCTTAAGTATATGTCGGGCGGAAATGAGTTTGAGGCGTGGTCTTTGTTCCTGAACCTAGTTATGAAACTTCGTGAATCAGCGAATCTGAATTCATCACCATGGAATTCGTGCTCTCCAGTGACACAAAGTCACGTCCGGTGTTTCCTGTAGTCTCTCCGACGAGACTTCCCAAGTCATGCCCACTAATTTGTAGTCCGGCCATCTTTGTAGTCTTTATTGGGGACTGCCTGACACACACACACACACACACACACACACACATATGCCTCCACCCAGGTACCTGTTTGGCTTGCTTATGTTTTGCTGTTACTAGTTGTTGAAGGAAACTGTTAAAGTAGGTGGTTTGTTTTGTGGAGAAAAGCTTTAATAAACACTGTTGAATTTAACTGAGCAGCATCTGTGATTATTTTGCACAATCCCATATTGTAATAACTGCTGGTTGAGATGGTCAGTGCTCGGATTCACGCCTTCCCTCTTGTCTAATTATTGATATTTTCATAATATTGACAATTTGACTAACTTTCAGGCTATGAGACTGAAGGTAAATCATTTGATTATTGATCCCTGATTTCAGGGTGGTACCCAGTGTTCATTAATGACTCATAGTTACCTAGGTTTCATTAATCAACTATAATAATTTTTAATTAATTAATAATAACATATTAATTAATAATCAATAATAAATAACAATTCCCAACAATGTGATAACCCTTCAGCCACTGTAAATACTGTAAATCTGTATATATTCTGCTGCATTATTTATTCTGAAACACTTGCACTTTATTGCTTCTTTTTGCACTTCTGATTAGATGCTAACTACATTTTTGTTGTCTCTGTACTTGTACTGTGTAACTTTATCAGTCTTGGCTAAACAAATACTTGGCCTACATTTTAAAATAAATGCATAGAACAGTAAATAAATGTTGTTTATACTTGTGCCCAATGTTTACTGTGCATCTTTCCACAGATATCAGCAAGTCCAAGAACGATGTAGCAGTGCAGCCCAAGTTGAACATATTCCCAACCACTTTGATGGGGGACAGGAGACGGAGCTTTAGGCCAAACTGGTATGAGGGGGTCAGGGGTCCATGCCCACCTTTTGCAGCATGTATTTATGTATTTAATTTCTAATTTTTTATGGTCCTACGTCATTGTTTCAATCGATGCACTCTTTTTGTACAAAAAAAAAATCTGTATGATTTTTAAACTTTTTTAAAGCAGAATTAAAGTATTTAATGTTTAAATATAATTTGTTTCAGTTTTTTAATGTGCCCCTCTGATTAAACACTGGCCCCACCTTGGCCTTACCCCAGTAAAATTTGTTTAGAACCGCCACTGCAGGAAAGCACAGACATAATGACAGATTTTACAGACTTCACTGCTATTTCATTGGCAAGAGCTGAGACGATTCATACACCACACACTTGCCGTTTAACGCATACAATGTAAGAGCTGCGATTCTAAGGACTTGGGATGGATCTTACTGAAATTACTTCAGACAGTGTTGTCATGATACTTGAATTTTTAGCTGTAAAGCAATATTTTGAAAAGTATTCATACTCAATAACCTGTTCAATACCACAGACAACATATAGAGCATAAAATTCTAATCATAGAAGAGTTGTGGAGGCCAGTCTATCAGGCACTGCAATGATACGTATGTCAGCGAGAAAGTGCAGCCAGTCCAGGTGTTTCAATACTCAGTATTGAAACACCTGTATGCCTGTTGCTACCGTGCAAAGTTATGGTGGTAAGGGAATGGTAATTTATGTTGTTTGTGCCTCATTAGTTATTGAGGTATGAGCAGTTAATTTGTGCCGGATCCTGCCAGAACAGGATCTCCCAGATTGAGACCGGTACCTATTTGATATGATCCAGAACCTTCTTTGTCACTATGAAATACATTTTGTGTAATATTTAATGTTGTCTATCCTGTCCTTGTGGGGAGTGTGAGTAGTACCTCCTGTCCACCCAGATCACCGCTGTAAAAGTCATGTCTGCCAGCTCTGTCAATGCTGAGGCTATGTCCAAAATCACTCACTACTCCCTATATAGTGCACGACATAGTGAATACGCCATTTTGTAGTGCTGTCTGAATGTCTAGTGGGAATTATTATACCCTGTGAATACAATGCATCGTGAAAAGTAGTGTACAGCTGATGGTAACTAACCAAGCAATATTTACCATCATGCATTGCGCTGTGATAAAAATGACAGACAAAGGCATAGTTCACAACCGGCGGTGATGTATGACATTTCAACTGCGCAACAGCAGTTACGTAATTAACAGTGCCTGACTTGGCAGTTGTCCCACCATGACCCCCTCCCCCTGATTCTAGGGGGTGCTTTAACATTAAATAAAAAAATCAGGGTAGCAGAGGGAGTTTTACCCCAGGTGACATTTTTCTAAGGGGGCGTCCAGACGAAATCGCTCTTTTGCAAACACGCACATGTTTTGGCCGACTGTCCACACGGATCCTGAAAACGCAGTGCCTGAAAACGCACTTTTTTTAAACCAGGTCTCAGGGTGGAGAAATCTGAAAACGCAGCCCTCCCGTTTTCATGTGGACAGCGAATCCGCATACTTTCCGAAATGATGACGCCATCGCCCCACCCCTCGACATCTAGCCTCCAACCTCTGAACCCCACGACATCTCATAACAACAACAACAATGGCGGACTACTGCTTGTGTTCGTGTTTCTTGCAACTCACTCCCCTTGTAGTCGAGTGTGAGTTGCAGCAGCAGTTCGGCCTCATTAACGGTCCACACAAACGAATCTGGTTTCCTTGCGCTAGCAAATTTCGTCTTCTTCTTGTTGTGTTCAGTTTCTCCTCTACTGTCTGCTTGTATACAGAGCAAAAGCTCTCTTCGTCTCTTGTGCCACCCATAGGCCTGGAATATGAACTACAGCGTTTTTGGTCATTTTTTGGTGGATCTGTCTGGACCTAAATATTCTTGAAACGATGCAGAGGAAGACGGAGAAAAAAAAGATTGTTTTTGCCTGTCTGGACAGCCCCTAAAAGGTTTTAACTTCATTTTAAGAAAATCTCTGGTATAAATAGATCAGGCTCAGTATAGCCTAATTATAGACTCTTAAGTTTTAGCTTGAATTGATTTATCTAATGAAAATATGCTAGATTAATTACTGTGTATGTCATTAGCAATGGTCAATGTTGTGTAAAAAAGATGCACAAAATTATTTGTTATATTTTCTCTCTCCTGGGACCAAGTTAAAGATAAAACGCCAGTTGTACAGAAGTTAAAATTTGCATGAAACATTTTTGAGATGAGTAAGATATTAAAATGCATTAATAATTACTGTTTAAAATGTGTGACTTTAAAATCTAATTTCATGGGTTCTGAATGTTTAAAGTCCGTGTAAAGCAGAAATGAATTTGTGTTATGAGTTTGTCATACCACAGAAACATGTGTCATTGACCACTGAGCCAAATTTGAAAGATTAAAAAAATTGCCAAGTATATAAAATTAGGTCTCAAAATCCTGGAAAAACAAGCACTTCTCTCTGCTGTGAAACGCTGGGGGCGTGTCAGTTAGAGGCGCTGTAACCACGCCCACACAGGAGGGGAGCCGCCTCCGTGTACTGCAGGAGGACCTAACCTACAGTAACAATGGAAGCTAGCAGCGTCATCGATGGACCCAGCCCGACCTGTTTGAGCCATCAGAGCCAGAAACTGACTCTAAGTCAGACACTGATAGTGCTCAGCCTCGTTCCTCACAGTCCATGTTTTACATTACACACAAATATAACACCCCAGTCTACATATAATTCCTTGTCATAGCTATATTGGTGCGCATAAAATATTACCATTATCATTATCATTGTACTGTCAGATGGACTCCACTCAGGGACTCAGGCCAAATCATCTCATGATTAAATGCAATAACATTTGCTAACGTTACATGGGCATGACAGGATGCACGATGTAAAATCACTTTCAGGATTTGCACCTTCAGCAAAATGCATTTAATTGCCTGTGCACCTTGTGTCCGAGCCGCCCGCCTCCCGCTGGCGGTGGCGAGCGTCCGCCCGTTCCCAGGCTGACGGTGATAACGACCGTATCCTGCCCCCCCCCCGGCCGACGGTGCGCTGCTACACTACAAATTACTGGGGAGAACCCTGCATTACCTGTAATTCTGTGACCGAGTCCGATTTAAACCCGACATTTTTTTTAATACGTGGGCTGTTATAACGAACGTTCTCAAGCTCCATGTTGCACTTACAATCAGTGATGCCGGTAGCGTGTTACTCTCATCTGACCACTTTTTTCAGTGAGGAGTAATCTAACGTGGTAATATTTCCAAGCCACTAATCAGATTAAAGTTACTTATTCAAATCACTGTGCGTTACTATTATTTTTGTCATTTTCCTTAGTAAAATTATATATTTTTGTTTCTTCTTGAGTCTCGGGCAGTGACGTCACGTGCGCGAGAAGTCATGTTTTCTGCATGAGGACATTCACTCACGTGTAAAACCACGCAGCGGCACAAACAACATGAAGGGAGGAGAGAGAGACCTTTTGTAGCTGGAAATACAGTCATTATTTTGAGTTATTACAAAAACACACACACACACACACACACACACAAATGCTTGATCACGGACGGGCCGGCCCGAGGATATTGACGGGAAATATCGACCCGGCCCGCGGTCCAGTTCGCGTCAGGATCAGGCTCGGGCATGGAATCTAAAGTCTGGCCGGTGGCGGGGATGAGAGCACCTGTTGTGGGCAGGACGGTCGCAGGCGGGCAAATAATGCCGGCGGCGGAGATGAGAGCATGCGCTGTCGGCGGGACAGGAGGATGCAAGCCGGGGACGGAGAAGGTCGGTTCGGCCACACTGACCAGCGTCAACGGACTCTTCAGGTATCCAGACTTTACCTGGTGACAGTTGCTGTAACTATCAGGGGTAAAGTGGACACTGCAGAGCCGGTGTTGGCAAAATCGATCCACTGTTTCCTTACGTTGTCGTCTTTAGGAAACTTAAATAAGCTAACTGCGCCGTTACCCTGCACACTGTGGCATCCAGGAAAGATGCAGGAGCGATGTGGAGGAGACATGACTGTTTAGCTGACTGGTTGACTGGTTAGCTAGCTGCAAACTATTCTAAGAGATGCTATCCAAGACTGGAGAGCAAGCGGAAAAACCTCTGAATCTAATGTGCTGAATGTATTTATACGGCTTCCAGCAGGGCGGGGGTTATGCAAATCATCATGGCCGCGTTACGCGCCCATTAAATCCTGAACACAGAAATAGTGGAACACAGTTTGTGAGCCTAGCTCCAAAATTAAATTCGAAATGGTTGAATGGCTTTTTACATGTTTTAAGGAAATACATTTATGACATTTTTAATGTGTTTAGAAGAAAATGGCTGAATTTGCTTTACACAGACTTTAAAAGAAGTTAAAGTAATTCTTATTACGTGTGAGAGTTCATGACCTTTAAGAGTTTTACACTCCAGTCAAAGTGTTTGTTTTATTGGACACGAAGCAAGTTCGGCTAAGCTAGCTAACAGGAGCTAAACTAGCTAGCAGGAGCTAGGCTATTGGCACAGCCATTGTCGAGAGGAGGTCGGCCCTGACGGGAGAAGCTTTGCTGGGTCGCCGCGGAGAGTGTCGCTGACGGAGGTCGCTTCGCTGCCGCTGAGGAACACGGAGATTTATCGCTGCAAGCATTTTGTTTTCACAGACTAACCTCGCCTCATAACGAGGCTGTGACCTCCTATTAGCTCAGAGCTATGTCTGCAAGTCCAGATTTGCACCATGCTGATAATGACGCCATCGTGTGTAAGTAACGTTTACTGTTTTCTCCTTCCTTGTTTCATTTTACTGTGACTTAAGTTTTTTTTAATTCATACGACTCTCATTTAATTGTTTTCCAGCTGCCTGTAAGATAGTATGCAGGAGCGTCAGGTAAAAACAACCAGATCTTGCATCGCGAGTCGATCGAGAACAAAGAGGGTAAGACTTGTTAGATTAGATCCGTTTTTGGTCAATGTGACTATTATTCGGGTGCATTAATAGATGTGTTGTGTCCATACACAGTGCATCGTGCAGTACTGTTTGTCTTTATTGATTGTTTTTACAGCTGCTGGAAGCGAGACAGAGTGCTAGCTGACCATGAGGTGGACCTTTGGAAGTGCGCCACCATAGACCTGATGTCTGAGGAGGAAGACGGCGGGGTGTCTGGGTGGAGCCAGGAGCTCACCGAGCTCTGTGCCGCGCTGCAGTCGAGATTATTGGCGATTCCAAAGTACAGAGCGACGCACCACAGACGTCTGCAAAATGGATCGAATTCAGACAGAAGGCCGGCAGTTACCTCCAGCTCGTGAGCTTCCCGTTTGTTGTGTGGGCATATTATGCTTTGTACATGCTGTGTGTTTGTGTTTATGCTAATAAAGCTCTTTCTTTGAATAAACTTCCGGGCAAAAGTTCCTTTCCTCAATAAATTCATTCATGTCTTTGATGATATCATAAATAGATAAATATAAATGTAAATATATATATGTAAATATATGTGTGTATGTATATACATATATATACATATATATGTATATATGTATGTACAGATATATATATATATATATATATATATATATAGATATATATATCTGTACATACATATATATATATATATTTTATAATGACCCAGGGTGACCGATAGTAACAGATCTGCCAACCAATCACGAGTGATTTTTCTTGTTTAAAAGTAGTGGTTTCATCCTATACTGAGTAGCCAGGCGTGGTTTCGCTGCTATTCATATGCTAATTGGAGCCGTTCGCACCTCCGCGAACTCCACATACGTCATGGTTTGTTTCCATCAATATGCGGCACAGACGAACGTGACTTTCACAGGCTGTAAATTGTCGTCAACTGCCGAAAATAAGGGGGATTTCCGGGTGTTTACGGGGACGAAAATCCCACTTTTCATGCAATGACACAGAGACTACGACTGTGTCACCTTCCCACCTAAGGGCCAGCTTTACTCCTGCTTGCGCCAGAGCAGGAGACCATGGATCAATACAATTCTGCTTCACTCCAGGCCAAGATCATTCGACCCTCCACCTCTCCAGCTGGCCCACTTATCTTCCTGGATAAGAAGTCTCTACATCCCTGCTTCGACTATGGAGGCCTCAATGACCGAACCATCAAGAAAGGTACCCCCTCCCTCTCATTTCATTCACCTTTGAACAAGGTGCTAAGAGTTTAATTAAGCTCAACCTCAGATATACATACCACGTGGTAAGGATAATGGAGGGATACCAAAATAACACTGCCTTTAATACCCCTAGTGGCCATTATGTATATTTAGCGATGCGCTGGTCTTTCCAATGCTCCTGCTGTCTTCCAGGCTCTGGTGAATGAAGTACTTAGAGACATGTTAACAGGACTTTTTTTTGTGTACTTGGTTGATATCCTGATCTTCTCCCCTACCCGACTACCCACATCCAACATGTCCGTCAGGTGCTATAAATATTACTTGAAAACCAGCTTTTCGTCAAGGCAGAAAAGTGTGAGTTTCACACTCTGTATCCTTCTTGGGCTTTGACAGCAGTCAAGACCACATCCAAATGGATCCCTCCAAGGTTAGTGCGGTTGCCAATTGGCCGACTTCCACGTCAAGGAAACAGATACAGCATTTTACTGGGTTTGCACATTTTTACAGATGAATTATCAAAGGTTTCAGTACCATTGCTGCCCCCCTCCATGCCTTAACTTCTCCTGTGTCTAAGTTTGTGAGAACACCACAGGCCAAGTTATCCTTCCAGAAACGCATGTTGCAACATGTTTTTTGTGTTCTTTTGGTTTCTCAAGTGATGTAGATTCTGACTGGGGCCCTCAGTTCATCTCCAAGTCCTGGAAGTCTTTCTGCTCTCTCATTGGAGCAACGGTCAGTTTCACCTCTAGTGACCACCTCCAGTCCAATGAACAGAGCAACTTACTTACCCTTCCCTACCCTGAGTAGAGTCCCAGAAGTTTGCCCACTGGTTCATCAACCCAATCCCTGTCTGACTCAGGCCCCGTCCAGACGACAACGCCGTTTTTCGAAAACGCACACGTATTGCATCGTTTTGGCCGACCGTCCATACGGCTCCTCAAAACGCAGCGCCTGAAAACGCACTTTTTTGAAAACGGGTCTCAGGGTGGAGAAATCCGAAAACGCAGCCCTCCCGTTTTCATGTGGACGGCGAATCCGCATACTTTCCAAAACGATGACGCTATCGCCCCACCCCGCAACGTCTCATAACAACAACAACAACAATGGCGGATTACATGCTCGTGTTCGTGCTGCAGAAGATATTGAGCCTTTCTTGCAACTTACATGCCTTGTAGTTCAGTGTGAGTCTCAGCAACAGTTCGACCTCATTTCCGGTCCACACAAACAGTTCTGGTTTCCTTGCACTCGCCATTTTCATCTTCCTCTTGTTGTGTTCGGTTTCTCCGTCTACTGTCTGTTTGTTTACAGCGTGCAAGCTTAATGCGCATGCTTCGTGTCTTCTTCTCTGTTTTTGGTAATTGTCAAGCGCCACCTAGAGCCCTGGAATATGAACTACAGCGATTTCGGTCGTTGTCAGTGGAGCCGTGTGGACGCAAATATTCTTAAAACGATGACGAGGAAGACAGAGAAAAAAAAGATCGTTTTCGCCCGTCTGGACGGGGCCTCAACCTCCCCAGGATATGGAGGATCCATCCCACTTTCCACGTCTCCTGTGTCCAATCAGTCCAGGAAAGTCCTCTGCTCCTCCTCTTGCTGCCTCTGTGTGTTTTCATGCCACTTTGATTGTCAAGACCTTGTCAGTCTTTTTATTTACCTTTGAATTTCTCACAAATTGCTTGTGTGCCTATTTTCAAAGCATTTTAAATCTGATTTTAAAAAGCAATAGCCTGAAGTGTAGTTAATGTTGTAAGTTTTGTGCATGAAGCGCAATATAAGGTGGCATGTGGTCCATGCTTTTTAGTGTCTTAACATGTTGCCACATGATCACGTGGGCATGTGTGCTATTAATTATACAATTATTATGATTAATTTAAGTGCGTGCAGGTGCGACACTGTCCACAGTACTGAAATGGATCAGAGGTGATTGATCAAACCGACTGATAGATGGACAGAACATGTCACCTAGTTTGATCTTTTTTTTTCAGCCCTTCCATTTCCCGCAGTCAACAAAAAGAGGGGAGACAAGTCAACAGAAGGGACACTCAAGGAGATTTACAAATTAAGCCCTGGATATGAGGATGTGTTGCGTCGATATTAAACATGCTTGAGACCATATGTCTAGGATTCAAATTTGGGGGGACTCCGATCCAGTCATTAACATTAACATTGTATCTGTAAACCCCTCACACCACACGATCATTGGGGCAGATAATCTGTTCAGACCAGCCCTTTATCTGGAGCAACTCTGCAGTTGTCAGGAGGACAATCAGACACAAAATCTGTTCAATTATCCTCTAGTGTGTGGCCAAAATAAAAGGGAGAAAAGATCACAGCTGGCAGCTAAAATGAGGTCGAATAAGCATACTCATCCCTCACACGCACGCCCACACACACAAACAAGTAATGGATTCAGGTTGCTAGGCAACAAACGCCAAACTGTTTTTTGGTGTTGGTGCAGGAGACCTCAATCATTGTCTGTAAGGTTCTCCTCTGCATGCAGTGTGTGCTGCTACTGTTTCTCTTCACCCAAACTCCTCTCCTCTCTGGTTGACTGGCTTACACAACAGTGTCATCTTCCATCAAGTGTCCTTAGTTTTTCCATTGGACCACCTGTCGTGTCTCTCCCATGCCCACAGCAAAAACAGGCACAAATACAAGAAATAAACACTGGATTTCAGCGGAAAATTCACAATACAAGTCAATGTATCTCTTAATGCAGCAAGATCTTATTATTTGACAAGATATCTTAAAATAGGCTCTGTTTTCAAAGGTTTGAAATATTAAGTTGAGTGCTGTTTTTCAGATCAAATTACTTGATATGGAATTTGCTATTTATTGAATATATGTAATATTAGCAAACAAGATTGAATTCTTAATTTTAGCACTATCTCATAACAAACAACTTAACATAAAACCAGGATCTGGCCTGACCTGAAACCCTACCACTGAAGCTGGTAGGTATGTGTTCTAACAAGTAAACCATGTCTGGACATATCTTGTTCTCCAAAAATGTATTTTTGTGAGGTTAGCATTGCATTCAGTTACAAAATGAACAAAACAAAATAATCCCAACCTGACCTAACACTGATTATGACAATACTTTCAACGATCTGACATCTATGAAAAAAAGTTGTGCTGGGCAAATGAAGAGTGACAAGGACATGAAAATGACTGACTTATTATCGGTCAAATGTGTCATCAAAAGTTATTTTTTTAATGTCCAGTGTAAAGTTTAGCTAATTGATCTATGATTGCTGATTTTCAAGCATTTCAACATTTTCATTATAGCCTAGTACTAAACAAGCACTACAATGAACACTGACGGGAATGTCACAAAACAAAGTATTGGACAAACTGAGTTTCTGACCTGCTGAATGATGAGAAGTCAGCGTATGATCAAACTCATTTAGATTATAAATCTATATCTGAATATCTGAACCAAATCAAGAGAACTATAAGTTAAATGTTAATGTTAATTGATCAAAATTCACACATTTACAAAAAATTAAACTGGAGAAGAATTGTGTGAGATGTTTAATTTAGAGGTACTTCCAAGTACAAACTGTTATGCTGCTTGATCCGTGCGTTCTCAAAGTACATCAAAAAAAAGTGAAATGTCTGTATTATTCATTTAAATTGCATTTTTACATTGGTCTTACATTGGTCCTGATGTGTGAAGATTTTCCAGGAACTCTCAAGAAATTATATGTAGAACTGCAGAGGAAAAAGGATTGATCTGTCACTGCACCCAAAAAGACTGCACAAAAACAGTACTGTGTGAGAGATGTTCAGAACAACATGACTCAGAGGCAGTAAAAACTGTATCTTCTACTGTTTGCTTGTCAAGATCTTTATTTGTATCTGCATTTGAACAGTGACAGGGAGTCTACATTTGGAACAGAATGTTCTTAATCATCAGAATGATTAAAGTGGTCCTGAGCACAATTTTAAAATCAGTATGCTCAGTGATGATAGTATGTTTCTCATATGAGGTTGAACAAAATAACCACAGTTAGCCAACAATTTAATAGCCTTTAAATCAAGCATTACCCAATCAAACTGTCACACCGCGTTGAGGGTCGTCATGTCGAGGGTTTTCTGTCTTGTGAATATCATGTTTTATTTTGAAAAATAACTCTCCTCTCGTTTCAGGTCACTTGCCCTTCCTTCTGTGTCACCGGTCTGACGTCTCCCCTAATCCCTGATTGTTCTCACCTGTGCTCCCTTCCCTGATGTGTATATAGTCTGTGTCTTCCCCTGTCTCGTTGCCAGAGTATTTCGTCCTGCGTGTAGCTCAAGCCCTTGCCACAGCCATTGTTTCCAAGACCAAGAGTGTGTTTGTATTCTCAATTCCTTTGTTTATTCCTCAGAAGAGTGATTCTTATTTTGTAACATTTTTCAGCTCAGAGTTAAGCTAGGTTTTGTTTGTTTGATTTTCCTCCCTTGGAGTGTTTTCAGTTATTTTGTAATTTTTGGTTGTTGTTTTGATTATCCCTCCTCTGGAGCGTTTTCTGTTCTTTGTTATTAGATATATCAAAGTAGAGTAATCTTTTGTAGCCCCTGTATCCTCCCTTTTGGAACGTTCTTTGTTGCCTAAATTTCATAGTTAGTCATCGTCAGAGTAGACCAGTTTTCTGCCTTTCATTTTCCCCTCCATTTGGAGCGCCTTCTGTTTTGTTTTTTTGTGTTCTCCCCGCCTTTTCCCCTTTCCCCTTTTCATGTTTCAGGTTTATGTAGAGTTTCATAGCCATTGTGTTGTCACCTATCTCTCAGGAGAAACTCAGGTTTTCAGAATAAAATCTTGGTTTAACTGTTCTCGCCCTGCTTCTGAGTCCTCCTTCCAGCCTAGGCCTGACATTATACTCTGGCCAGAAATGGACCCAGCGGAGGCAGAACAGTTATCGGGAGTCCTACGTGCCCAAGAAGCTCGCATCTCACGTCAGGAGGAGTTCCAGAGTGCCATGGCGGCGCAGATGGGTCAGCTCTCGTCACAACTACAGGAGCTGCTCGCGCAGCTCCCTCGACCCCTCCTTCCAGCCTAGGCCTGACACAAACACTGATATGACCTTTTCTCAGAGTAAGAACCCCATCAAACATAAACATGTGAAAATGATACATGCCTAATAAAAGAAGACGTTTATACTTAACAGAACAGACCTTCCTTATTCTTCAGAATGATTTAACTTAACCTGTCTGTTTGACTAAATGTATAATTAGAATGAAAAAGGTCTCAACTAAACTGAGCACATAAACAATTATTTTGCGGGTGTCATATTTCAAATAGCTTGGATATTGAGTATCTGTAAAAATCATTATGGCCTGCTGTGTGTGTGCATTAAACTGAATAAATCCATGGGTTGTGAAGCTAGAGCGACCTGTGATTTCATTCTCATCTTTCTCACAAATGTTATACATGTTTCAGGTCCAAATATTGTCATCCATGACAGCCCAGTGGGAGGAGAGACCCGAGTAGAGAACAAAGGAAGCTGCTAGAATTAAGATAACCTGGTCAGTGGGGGGACTTTCACGGTGACCAATACTAGCTCAGAACTGGGTCTCTGGGCAGTTCAAATAGGTGTGAAGACTGGAGAATTCTGGGGAATTGAGGTCAGTTCAGTGTCCATTCTCAAACTCACAAGGAAGACTTCATCTGTGGATCCCAACAACTGGAAATGATGCAGGTTTATGTAATTGTATGTATTATTCTAACTGTATTGGTTGTTTTTTCACCTAAGCTCTTATTTTTTGACATATTTATCCACACAATGTAACTACTGTAACTAAGGAAATAAAGAACTATGAGTTCCATTCTCCTGTTACTCTCAGGCAGGGGTTTTTTAAGGTGACAAAATGGCATGTTTTCCCCAGGGGCCTGGATTTTCAATTAGAAAAAAAAACATGTTATTTTCAGCAATACTGTAATTAAATTTGAACTTGGATTATGTAAGACTGTATGATGTGGGTATGTGTATTTTCCAGCACATAAGGGCAGTGAATAAATAATTTGGTGTGTTCAAAACAGATCTATGACAGAAGCACTAGAAGCATTGATTGTTTTGGCATAAAAATCATGCATGCACGCATAATGTATGTGTGCCTTAAAATATACATAACATGTTTAGTGTGTGAATGTGTAAGTGTAAGAATTATGCTAGAGTGAAAATATATCTTATATGTGAAAGGGGTTGCGAGAGGGACTGAATTTATAGACTTGTCTGGCCCCTCATACTATGTAGTCATCGTGTGTTGGAGTTTTTAACTTTACTGAGCAGAAGAATGATTAGCTTGCTGACATTAAGTGAGGATACTTAGAGGTAAGTAAGTGAGATGGTGAGTTGTGGTGAGGAACCCACAGAGTCATGTTACATTCCTCATCAGTTAGATGATTCACCACTTTGAATGGACACGAGTGACGAATTTGTTCCTAATAAGGAAGTAATGAGTAGTTATTAGTTCTAGGTCATTAAGTGGCTCATTCAGAGTTAATCAAGAACATGAAATTGTTCAGTTAATGCTGTGTTAAAGAACCAATGATGTCTCTGTATCGCATAGCATATAGCATTTTTCAGTTATAAAGTAGGGCCTGTGACTACTGCAGGGTCAATAAAAGATAGGTTGTAATTCCTAATAATAGACATTGCCATTGCTCACAAAAGTCAGATGTTAGCAGATGTAAGTGTGAATTTTGACCGGTGTGATAATATGTAATGTTCCTTGCGTGACAGAATTAGCAAAAACATGATTTAAAGATTGAGCACCTGTCTTTCTTAACTATTGAGATTACAGAAACCTCCACTGTACTCTGCATGATTCTCCAATTCAAAATGGCAATAGACAAGGTAAGTTTTCATTCTGAAGTAATTACCAACAGTTTAACAGCCATAGAATAGTTAAACCATCCACCCATAGACCGTTCCCTACAAGTTTTCATTTTCACTGTGCTGTTTGGCCTGCCATTGGGCTGGATTCTTCTCTGAAAAATAAAGGACAAGTTATGTCACAAAGACAGCAAGTCTGCCATTATGTAACCAAAACAGGAAGAGGCATTGTTTTCCCAAGTCCAGACCCCCAGGTAACATTGGAACAACTGGAATAACTGTGGAAAGTCTGACTTCAGTTTTAAAGTAAGATGAAATAGTCACATTCTGAGAGGTTCCTATTCCTCCTCTAAAAATTGACAATTTCAAAATACACTATATTGCCAAAAGTATTCACTCTCCAATCCACATAATTGAAATCAGTTGTTCCAATCACTTCCATGGCCACAGGTGTATAAAAGCAAGAACGTGAACGAATGGGTCGCTCTCAGGAGCTCAGTGAATTCCAGTGTGGTACTGTGATAGGATGCCAGCTGTGCAGCAAGTCCAATTGTGAAATTTCCTTGCTCCTAAATATTTCACAGTCAACTGTCAGTGATATTATATCAAAATGGAGGTGATTGGAAATGACAGCAACTCAGCCACGAGGTGGTAGGCCACGTAAAATGACAGAGCAGGGTCAGTGGACACTGAGGAGCAGAGGTCGCTAACTCTCTGCAGAGTCAATCGCTACAGACCTCCAAACTTCATGTGGCCTTCAGATTAGCTCTAGAACAGTGCGTAGAGAGCTTCATAGTTTGGGGATGGCCCCTTCCTGTTCCAACATGACTCTGCACCAGTGCGCAAAGCAACATCCATAGAGACATGGATGAGAGAGTTTGGTGTGGATGAACTTGACTGGCCTACACAGAGTTCTGATCTCAACCCGATAGAACACCTTTGGGATGAATTAGAGCGGAAACTGAGAGCCAGGCCTCATTGTCCAACATCAGTGTGTGACCTCACAAATGCGCTTCTGGAAGAATGGTCAAAAATTCCCATTAACACACTCCTAAACCCTGTTGAAAGCCTTCCCAGAAGAGTTGAAGCTGTTATAGCTGCAAAGGGTTGACTGACGTCATATTAAACCCTATGGATTAAGTGGGATGTCACTTAAGTTCATATGCGAGTCAAGGCAGGTAAGCAAATAATTTTGGCAATATAATGTATCTTCCCTTGTGAGAAACCTTGACAGTATAAGTGGTTGATGTGCAGCAGAGTCAAGGTGAAACCGAATACAAAACCAAAAACACAGAAAAACAGTCTTCAGCAGAAGTTGATGATGTTTAAATTGGGGATGCGAAAGCTAACAGCAACCTGCCAGCTGCTAGCAGTGATCAAGCTACTATGCCTAATGAGGTTAAGTGACATTACAGCTGCTATCAATGGTTGAATCAAAATGTTAACTATGTTTGAGCATCCATCGCTGGTCTGAAACAATCATTGGATGACGTAGAGCAAAGAGTAGCATCTTTGGTGGTCTGAGAGCAAAAGACTTGAATTAAAAATCTGGAGGATCAGTGTTTGATATGGAAGGAGAAGGCTAGGTCGCTCAGCAAGCATGTGGACCACCTTGTCTCGAGATCTAGACAACAAAACATGGATCATAGGTGTCAAAGAGGGTATGGAAAAGTGCAACCGTACAGACTTTGTTTTGAAATTTATACCAACACTGCTAGGAGAAGAAAACTTGAAAACAGACCTGTTACAACAGATCGTGTACACAGGGTCCATGACAGGGCAGTGGCAACAGATGGCCCTCCTCATCATCTCATTGCAAGGATTCATCATGACTCGGTAAAGGAGCATATACTGAGATTCTCCTCACAGAAGCTTCCTTTACAATATGAGGGAGCATGTAACATTACTTTCCCGGACCTGGGTCCAGCAGTGATAAAACAACAACAGTTTGATAACATCAAGAGTAGATGTAGAGCTGCAGAGGTGAGATGTGAGTTCTGTCATTCCGTGACATTTGCTGTCTCAGTGGTAGCGGACAAGCACATGTTCAACAAACCAAAAGATGCTGAGAAGTTTTGGGATAACAAACAGGTGCCATGCTAGCTTAGCCATGCCATGGTCTCGGAAACGAAGGACATCTTATTTGCCCAGTTTTGCTTACTCATCCTGTTCTGTAGGACAGGAGGAAGCGGGAACAGACTGTCACAGTATGTTGTGGGCTCAGAAGGTTCAGACTTGGGAAGAGGGAGGCAGAGTGCCCCAGAGGACAACGCAGAGATTTTATGTTAGGTTATATTGTTCACATGTGGCTGTTTATATTGAATCATTGAATAACAGGGACATCACAAGGATAGTGAGCTGGATTGTTAGAGGATTAAATCAACCAGTCAAAAAAGGGAAGATAGTGGCACATCTAAAAAGCTTGAAACCTGATGATATGTATCTTCAAGAGACACATATTAGAGAGAGAGGGATTACAAATGTGCCAGTCAAACTTCAGCACCAGAGCTAGAGGGGTAGCCATCATTGTAGTGATTGATTTGTCCTGAGTTTTATTTTTTATTTTCTAGTCACTTTGATGATGACTGCGAAAGTCTTGACGCTTGTATAACTTGCAATTAAACAAAAAAGAAATATTCCTGAGAAATCCAGTGTTCCAAAAATAGATCGGGTTTAATTTCCATAAATAAGATAGTTTACAAGTAGCAGATTGCGCAGCAAACAATCCAAAGCCATGCAAGCCAGACGAGGTCAAAAGCTGTGCGCTCTCAGTCGGCCACACCTCCTCTCCGATTGTTTCCTATTTAATGGCCACTTGACCTGCAGAGGGCGCAAAATCTCCAGATCCTTATATAGCAAAGGCATACATGATTATTAAATGTTAAACAAATAAATAGGTGGCTAAAATGGCTTCTACGTAACCGGCCCCTAATCGTATTTGGCAATCAAAACAATTACTAATTTAATCAGAATAGAACAGAATAGAAGCCTTGTTACTCATTACTTTCATATCAAATGTAAAGACAATAGACATAATACTGGACCATTGTCATCTTCATCATTTTCTAGGGGTCATCTTCATCACATTCTAACATCAGACGTAGCTTCGTAATTGGTCTTTCTAGGATGTTGTTCTGGGTCTTGATTTTCACAGAACGCACAAGTCCTTTTACATCTGGGAAAACTTCAATAATTCTGCCCACAATCCAGGAGCCTCTTGGTGCAGCTGGATCCACCACCAACATGACATCTCCACACTGAAAGTTTCTTCTTTTAGTGTTCCACTTTTGGCGTTCTTGGAGCAGTGGCAGGTACTCTAGCATCCAGCGTCTCCAAAAGAGGTTAGCCAGGTACTGAATCTGCCTCCAGCGGCGTCTGGAGTACTGGTCGCTTTTCTCAAATAAGCCTGGTGGGAGAGTTGGCTCGGCTTTGAGTAGCAGGAGATCATTTGGTGTGAGTGGATGCAAGTCTTGAGGGTCAGAAGTGACAGTAGTTAAAGGGCGACTGTTCAAGATTGCCTCTACTTCACACAGGAAGCCCCTCATCATCGACGGTTTGCTCTTTCAAGACAGAACAGAGGACTTGTCTTATTGATCTGATCATCCTTTCCCATATGCCTCCATGATGTGAAGCGCCTGGTGGGTTAAACGTCCACTCTATGCCCTGTTCTCTGTGGGTTTTTTGGATGTGGTCCTGTTTTACTGCAGCAAATGACTTTTGTAGTTCTCTCTTCGCACCAACGAAGTTGGTGCCGTTGTCTGAACGCAGATGCTTCACTTGTCCTCTCCTAGAGATGAAGCGTCTGAGAGCATTGATACAGAAACTTGTGTCCAAGGAGTTGGCCACTTCAGTATGAACAGCTGTAGTGGTCATG
Source organism: Diplodus sargus (assembly GCA_903131615.1). Taxonomy (NCBI): domain Eukaryota; kingdom Metazoa; phylum Chordata; class Actinopteri; order Spariformes; family Sparidae; genus Diplodus; species Diplodus sargus. The sequence continues at coordinate 234,477 of CAEMYA010000341.1, read as the reverse complement.
CAGGTGAATAGCACACCCCATCTTTTCACTTCTGCTCTTCCGCGTTTAATTTCCAGAGAACCAAAGTAATCCACACCGGTGTTGGTGAATGGGGGTAAGTCAGGCAGCAGTCTTTCCTGTGGTAAGTCCGACATCTTTTGCTCTCCAACACAACACATTTGGTGAGAATCTTTCTGGCTGCCGAGTTTGCATTTGTTATCCAATATTTTTTGTGGAGTTCAGACAGTATATGATTCCTCCCACCATGACCGGTGGTCTTGTGCACATGCCGCAGAAGTAGTGTGGATAGGTGTGAATGTTTGGGAATTATGGCAGGGAATTTTCTTTCTTCTCCTATAGTCGTTTTGCTCAACCTGCCTCCTACTTTGAGAATGCCATCTTTCAACTGTGGGTCAAGTTTGTACAAGACGCTTTTCCTCTTCACCTCAGGAGTCTTTGTGGTGAGCATTTCCATTTCACTGGGGGAGAACTGCAGTTGAGTGAATCGAACAATGACTGTTTCAGCTCTCTTTAGGTCTTCCAACCTTATTTGCTGTCCACTCAGTGTGACGTCAGGTATGTCCTTTGTTTTACTCCTTGTGATTATTTTGTTTTCACTCACTTTTCTTTTTTGCACCAATGTTCTTAATCTTTCCTTGAGTTTCAGGTACCATGCAACTGCAAGTTGGAGCTTTGTCCATTCAGAAAAATGTGTCATCAGTTTATGTGTTGCATTTTCTTCCTTTGTGCAGATCGCATTCACTGTGTGTGTTTTCTTTACCTCAGGGTCATCCTGCGAGATTGGAATGGTTTCTTTGATGTTGACAAGACATCTTTGTTGTTGTTCTTTCTCTTTCCATAGAATGTCCGGACCATTGAGCCATCGCTTGTTGTCCATGAATTTGTTTGCCTTTTGACCTCTTGTTGCATCATCTGCAGGGCTGGATTTAGAATGAATGTAATTCCACTGGGATAACTCAGTTGCATCTCTTATTGTTGCAACTCTATGGGCCACAAACGTTTTGTATCTTGAGTGTTCATTGGCTATGTACATGAGTACAGATTGGCTGTCTGTCCAGAAACACGTCTCCCTCTGGCCACCAGAGGAACCTCAGGAAGTCAGCATGGCTGTCGGAGACCTTCACTTGGTGGAACATGGCAGTGATATCTGCCAGTCCTATTGGTTCCTGGCAGAATCTGTTGAGCACATCTATGAGACTGTTGGTTAAGTCAGGACCTTTAAGCAGTTCTGTGTTCAATGATTTTCCACAAAAAGACGCTCCACAATCAAAAACTCTTAATTTTCTTTTCTTTGGGTGATATACCCCATGGTGCAGCAGGTACCACACCTTTCCATCCGTTCTTGTTAGCTGCCCCTCTGGCACTTGCATATCCTTTTCTGATCATGTCAGTCATGAATGAGACGTATTCTCCTTTGAATAATGGGTTCCTATTAAAATTCCTTTTCAGACTTTGCAGACGTTGTTCGCCAAGGTGTCGATTGTTGGGCAATGTTGTGTCATCCTTTCTGAAAGGTAATTTGAGGCTATAATGTCCATCCACAATTTTGGCCGACTCATCCGCAATTTTCAGAAAGCGCTTGTCCTCCACGGACATTTCCTTTACTTCCTCACACAACTTTTCACTGAAATCAGAGTTGTACTGCACAATCAGCATTTCATGAAAGTTATGCACTGATATCCTATTGACTGTGTGAGAGGGCATGGCATCGCTCGTTCATAATGGACCGTTCACTACCCATCCCAGCAATGTTTTTATAGCATATGGGACATCTCCTTCACTGTTTATGATTTGCCAGGACTCGATTGCTTTGGGTGCATTTGTGCCAATGAGCAAACCAATGCCTGCATTAATGGTGGAAATTTGAACATTTTTAAGGATAAGGACACTGATTGGACACTGAATCAGCTCTCTGATTGGGTATGTTACTCTTAGTCACGGGAATCCTAGATTGTGTATATGAATGTGTTGTCCTGAAGTCCACTTACTTCCAATCCAGTGATGACGTTGGTTGCCACAGTTCTCTCCTGGCCCATTGTGCGTAACAGAATGTTTGTTCTTTCCCTTGTACATTTAACTACTGCACCAATGTATCTGTACAAAATGTGGCAGAGCTGCCAGGGTCAAGAAATGCATAAGTTTGAATCACTGCACTGCCTTTGTTAGATTTTACTTTCACAGGTACAATTGACATCAGATACTGACCATCACCGGCCCCAGTATGATTGCATGCTTTGAGAGAAATCTGTCCCGTGTTCACCCTTTTAGGTTAATCCTTGTTCGTTTCCTTGGGTGATTCCTGCTTTTCTATTCCTCTGTTCTGCTCCACTTTTCCTATGTGCAGTGCTGTAGGATGTGACCTGTTGCAAATGGTGCATGACTGGCTCTGAGTGCAGTCTTTACTCATGTGGCCTGAAACAAGACATGCAAAGCAAATCGCTCTTTCTTTCAAAAATGCAATTTTGTCAGTGTGACGTTTCCTTTTAAACCATGAGCAGTTTGCAAGTGGATGTTCTCCCGAACAAAACAGACAGAATGGCCTATGATGGACTGTTGCAGCACTGCTCCTTTGTTGGTGAGAATTGGGATTGACATCAATGGTTGCTGCATTGGCTGTGAACCTTTTGCCTGTGAATTTGGATTTTACACTTGACTGTGTGGGCCTTACCGCTTTTGGTGAAGGGTCTTGTATATCGCCAAAGACAGGATCCATCAAGATTTTGACTTGTTTATGCCTTCTTGATATATGCGTTGGCTATTTGGTATTCGTTTCCAAAGTGCTTATGGAGCAATTCTTTGGCCTTTGCAAAGCCTCCGTCTGGGTCTAAGAAAAGACAGGTTTTAACCAGCTCTCTGACCAGACGTATATTGCTCTACTGACCGGACGTATATTGCTCTAGATCAGGAGTCACCAACACGGTGCCCACAGGCACCAGGTAGCCCCCAAGGACCACATGAGTAGCCCTCAGGTCTGTTCTAAAAATGAAAATTGAATATTGATATTATCTGTTTTCCACCTTGTTAAGTCATTGTTGATAATTATTGTGAGAAATAATTAATGTGATCAGTGTCTTCACATAGATAAGTATCATTAATCATTATTAATCATATATAACTAAAGGCAAACTGAGCAAATTTGTTATTTCAGAAGAGTGTATCAAACTGGTAGCCCTTCATATGACTCAGTACCCATGAAGTAGCTCTCAGTTTCAAAAAGGTTGGTGACCCCTGCTCTAGAAAATACAATTTATCCTTTGCATGTTCAATTTTGCTCTCGATTATATGCTCAAATGAAGTGATGAACGAGATGTATTCAACTGGATCATTATTAAATACCTTCATCTCCTTTCGGGGCAAAAATGATTTGTCCTGTTCCCTTATCAGTGAAGCTGTGATGTCGTTTTGCTTCTGTAGAATGCCATAGAGGTGAGCAGTGTCCTGTGGGTTTCCAATAGGAGGTTCAGGAGGAGCTGGTGGTGCGTCACTTGTGTGGTGTCGTCCTGAGTGTGGCCGTAATGGCCCTTGGGTTTGTTGAGTGGTTTGTGAGGGCCGTGTTTGGCTAGAGGTGACACGGGGTTGTAAAGGCTCATAAGTAGTTTTGCTAAGGGGCTGTGGACGAGAATGCATAGGTTGGGGATAAGACATATACATTGACTGATCTGGTCAGATGGGCGGCCGCACTGAAGTGAGAAAATGGGGCTCTCTTGCCTGAAGCTGTACTGGTGGAGGAGCATGAGCTTTAAGTTTAACACTTGCATCTTGGATTCCTTTAGCATGAACATTTTCCAATTTTGGTTCACATTCCTTTCCACTGAGTTCCTTTGTCTCCTGTGCATTGACTGTTTTCCTTGAATACTCATTCATTCCATCTCATACTGAAACATGGCTTTTACTGTTGCTCAATACATCAAGTTTGGCATTAGCAGCATCCAATTCACATCTGAGGTCTAACATTTCCTTTTGTTTCCTCAAATTTTCCTGTCTCTTAGACAATTCTGCTTCCTCTGCCTCTATAGCGTGTTTTTGTTTAAGAGCCTCCAATGTAACTTCTATCACGGCCTTCTCCGCTGCCGCGCGTGCCACAGCGGAGGAGGTTGCTGAGACCTTTGATCCAGCGTCAGTTGCGTTTTTGGAATGAGTTGCTGAAACGCTGTCCTCTGGGCCTAATTCATTCTCCTCGTCTTTATTCTCACATTCCTGTAGCCAATCATCCACATCTTCAATAAATAGCCTATGGCTTTCTCTCTTGGGTTTATCCCATGTGTTATCATCCAATTCGCAATCCTCACAAACGTCACACAATCTTCATTTACTTCCTTAACGTTTGATTTATCGTTCATCAAATCCTTAATTATGTTAATCCGGCGCGTAAGCAAACCAAGCTTATTCTTTCTGGCCTTACGTAAAGCACTTGCATTTTCAGAAACATTTTCCTTCTCAGCAGTATCGGTTTGCGTCACTTCGGCATCTTCGGCATTTTCTGCACTATCAGACATTTTCAATTCCAAAGGCAAAAATCTTCATCAAAGTCAAAATTAAAGTATCTTTTCCAAAAAATAATAATCTTCGTTCTTCAATTACTCCCACTGAGCAGAACTGCGCGTGTTACTAATGTAACTTTACAGGTAGCGTCTTCAAAATTTCTTTAAACAACTTAAAGTCCCGTGAACTTAATTCAAAGTCGATCAATAATTCAAACGAAATAGTTTTCTAACGAAATCCTCAAAACTTCGGCTCCTAGAGCTCTTTAGAGTGTTCCTTAATTATTTCTAATTAGGCTTACCCGCAACTTCGGAGTTGTGTTTGTTAATTAATTAATTAAATGTTAAACAAATAAATAGGTGGCTAAAATGGCTTCTACAATCATTATTAAGAAAAATTTGTCTTTTGATCATTGGTGTACAGTCAGGGATCCAGAGGGCAGATTTATAATTATATCAGGGGCAGTCTGTGAACTGTGTTCCCATCACACTGATAAATGTTTGCAGTCCAAACTTTGATGACCCGTCATTTTTTCAGACGGTTTTGGATGGGATTCCAGATGTAGGTGACACAAACATTATAATGTGGGGGGACTTTAATTGTATCATGGACACTTAATGAAATCTTTGGCAATATTGTCAAGGTCAACTGTGAACAGTAAATCTAGTAATGAGTTAAAAAAGGCTATGCACGATATACAGTGCTGCTTGAAAGTAAGTGAACCTCTTGGGCAGTTTAGATGTTTCTGTTGTTTTATCATGATCTTCTTATTTATCACCACCAGCTTTATATATGAAATGTCAGATTTATGTTTGTCAATTGCTTGTACTTGTTTAAGTAGCACAAAAAATACATGAAGCATGAAATTAGTTCATGGGCAAAAGTAAGTGAAGCCCCAGCTGCATTGGTTAAGTCGTGACCAGCCATAGTGCAGATGGATACATGAAACTGCTGAGCAGCTTTGAGTTCTTATTTCTACTCTCTTCATTCACTGCAGTCTTTGCATTTTCTTGGTTTTGGAATAGTTTTGTTTGGTTGAGGACACCATGAGATATGAGATTTATGAGATAGGGGCTCCTCACAAGTGCAAGGCACAAAGACATGAAGATGTTTGTGCTGTTTGCCAAAAGCTGCAAAATGAGTTCCTGGATAACATTCTCAGTCAACTTCGGACCAGGTTCGAGGACCATGAGTTCCTGTTCCTTGTCCTTCTGGAACCAAAAACGTTTTCATCATACAAAGAAAACTTCCAATAACTGAGTTTGACAGTCTTCTATGGCCTGCATTTCAACCTTGTTTATGGTCATATACAACCTATCAAACTCTGAAAGAAGCGAGTGGACCTACTTTATTTCCTCACGTAGAAGGAGCTGACTGAAAGCATGAGTCAGTTTTATCACCACACTGCCTGGTATTAACCATACCCATATCTGAGTCGCCAGTGCAACAAGACATAAGCCAGGAACAACAGGACAGGATTGGCTGAGGGCCTTTGCATTAAAGTCAATAGAGAAAGGATCTATTTTGGAACTTAAATTGAAAGAACAACCTTTATGACCATTGCCCTTTTATAAAGGGTAGCCTAATTAAGGTAAGCTGGGTGGCTACTTTTATATTTCCACTTGTTATTTTTGTATGGACTCTATTCTGCAGCCTAAACGATTTTGTGACATGCTTACAATCAGTATGTATAAAGGTAAAAATTGTGTGTGCGGTACTGAAACAATTATTTAAAGGGACTTAGGGCAGGATTTGTGAAAAAATAAACGTTAACTTTAAGTATTGTAATGCTAATAGGTGATGAAGCGTTCCAAACCAAAAAGAATGAGCCCACCCACGTATCTCTCCGTTGCCTTGAACAGGCTGTGTGCTGCATAATGTACTGCAATTCTGGGTCCGAATTTCCCGCACAGTTCTGCGGACGTGACGTCAAATGACGCTGAATGCGCGTCCTCGACAGCTTGGAGACCGGAAGAAGACAAGCGCGGTGGATCCAAACTAGTGTTTGGGTAGCAATGGATTCTGCTACGGCCAGAAAACGACCCAGCACCACACAAAGTCCAATAAAAAGTTATACTAAGAGGAAAAAAAATGGATGTGAAAATGGATTTCAGGTTTTATAAGCGGCAAGTCGTGAGTCGAAACGAAATTATGACCAAAGCCAGGCTGGTACTCGAATAAACATTGGATACGCGTTCCACTCATGGAGGCAGCTTCAACCTGAAGTGGGACTGAAAACAGATGCTGACATGGCTCATTTCCTAGTGACCAGGTAAGAAAACATTACAGGTCATGTTTAGAGCTTGATTTGAACATCTTAGTCCGGTCCTGTGTAGTTACAGACTGCGCATTTCCCACGGTCCTTTAGTTTGAGAACGAACAGTTAGAAATATGTTCCTTTTTATATTTAGGACCGAAAGCCCAACTGTTATCTGGGAGGTGATGTTAGCAGCTGGCTGTAGCAACAGGCTAACGGTTTCTGTGTCTGTGTAGTCAGATTAGCCGCTAGCTACACACAGCGAGCCGGCTCCCTGGCTGCTTCATGCGTGTAACGTTAGGGGATGAGGCTATATCATACACACAGCGAGATGGCTCCTGTCCCGTTCCCGTCCCCGGGAAATACGCTGTTTAGGGAGTACAGTAACGATATTTACAGGCTATGTGTTAGGGGCTATTATGCTGACTTGTTGGTGATACTGTTGTGATGTAGCTGAATAAAAGGCAGTTTAGAGCTAACCGTGAAGCGCACAATCGCATGTAAACAAGCTCAGGTGGTGCTTTATAAATTGATATTGAACTGGTCCAGACACACATTCACAGAGGACAGGTAATGTCATTCACCTACATCCCACATCCATGTCTGATCAGTTTCAAAGTCAAAACATACCTCTTTGAAATAAAAATCAATTTGGAAGTTAGTCACAAGTCATTCTCTGTAAGTGCCAGCTGCACTGAGGTCCAATACTGCAGAAAGATGTAGATCTTCTGCTCACTATCACCAAGTTTAAAACACTGCTAATTCATTTGAAAGTCTGGCACTTCTATTTGTAATGCTCAAACAATCAGCATCAAGCCATTAGTTATATCTGTTCTGCCAGGGTAGAGTTAAAAATAATAATTACTAGATTTGATTATGAAGCATTGTGAGCATGTGTTCTAACTCTACTTTTCTCTTCTCTCCATAAAGGCCTCAGCTACATGATCCAGAGTTGTGAGCAAGAAAAGAGAGAAGACATGACCATCTTGTCTACCACACATTGATTTTATTATGGACTTGTAAAAAAACAAAAACAAAATAAAACTATGTACATAATGCAAATTTGAAAAATACTTTTTCACTGTAAACTTTGAAAATAAAATACATATCGTACATAAATTGCATTTATTTTTGGATGAAAGTGGAATCTTTGGCTAAAAATGTTTATTTTTTGAGGTATTGTGATCACAGATACACAAAACAATTGAACATTTTAATCTGACACCCTAAATGGAGCTTCTTTGTAACCTGTGTAGTTCACAAAGCTGTTAGGGAGTTTTGGCTCGGATGTGAAGAACACAGCAGCTCCAGGCAGTACATCTCCAGGTGGGCAGTATATCTCCAGGTGGGCACTCCTGCTCAGACACTGGTCCGGAGCCTGCCCACACATACTCCTCCTCTGAAGACTCCTCCATGTGTGCCACTCCTTCTATAGTCAATTCCAAATCCTGAAACAAAAACAAGGAGAATAAGAATAACTTTATTAATCCTCAAAGGGATGTTATGAATTTATTTGATATTATTTTTATTCTGATTCAACTTAGTATAATACCAGCTATGATTTCTGTTTTTCTTGTATTTACTCTGTTATGGTGCAGTGCTATTCATATTGTCTTATAATGGGAATGGTTTCACACATTATCTCAGTGGCACTGGTACATAACACTTGGCTTGAGACATTGAATCATACTACTGCTGTTACATGATAATGACTGCACACTTATGTCAGCGTGTAAGCAAGCTTTATCCAATGTTATAAATATTAGCTATGTTGGTAAGTACCACAGTCAGAAATTAGCTGCAGCCACAAGCCAAATGCTCGTCAAGCACCATAATGTTGGTGGCAGTAGCATTAGCTTCACAAAACAATGGCTATCGCTAGCTCGTTATTCACCGTGGCTGGTGAAATTTGAACTTTAGTAACTGTTGGAGCCATTTTTAGTTTTTTTTTTTTTTTGTTAATTTAAATATGAGAAATGTCACCACCTGGTGTTGATCAGTGGTAATAAGAAAGGCCTTTATAATCAGGCCACTGATTACATGCAGGTGTGCAACAGTGAATGCCAGGAAAGCACACAGTCTTTTTACTACTTTGCTATGCTTTGCTCTCTGATTTATTTGTTTCTCGACAATTATCGAACTAGATAGAACGCTATTTTCTGGGGGATATCAATCGATCGATGGATATGAGCGTACCTTTGTTTAATTTTACTTTAGTCGATTCAATTGACTTTGATGCACGTCAGCTCAGAGCCAACACATACACACATTCACACAACCCACTCATAACCAACCGGATGGACTGCAATCAACTTGAACAAACCAAGTAAGTGCAATAACAAAAGGAGACCCGAAGCACGTAAAACAACTCTCAATGGCATAAAGGCTTTAGCTAAGCACCAAACAAAGAAGCTATTGACCTCATAGTAACCATTAGGCCAGTGTAAAGTAAAGGATTTACATTACAACTATCATTTTGCAGAATTAATGCGCAAATGTTGTCAAAGAAATATACTAAAGTTGCACTAAAATAAACACTTAGTTTACTTCATCGCTTGAGATGATGCTGTTCGCAGATGTAGGCTACCAACGCAGTTCCGGGGAGGCATGTGTGGAGGTCTTGCAGTAAACGGTTACGTGAACAGCGAGTAAATAAATAATGTGTCATGGCATCAGCTGCACTGCTGTGAAGAGTTCATGCGCGCTCCCGCGCCGGCTTGGCTGATGGCTGCAGTTACCCTAACGGCCGTCGTGTCGCTATTGAGTCTTATTTCTAGATCCTGCCCTAAGTCCCTTTAAGCTAAAAAGAAAAGAAAAAAACTGAAAATGATTCACTATATTACATTTAATTATATAACTTTTCCAAATGGATGGTACATTAACACAATTAAATGACAACTATCTAGTGCTCAAAACTACAGAAGCCCTAAACGGCCATGCATTCATACATTTTATTTCCTCCGTTTTCCCGTGATAACGAGTTAATTTCCTCCGTTTTCCCGAGATAACGAGATAATTTTCTCGAGATCTCGAGATAATGAAACTT
>CAEMYA010000341.1:209029-224359 GCA_903131615.1 Diplodus sargus | reverse complement strand
CTGGCTGATAAAGGGCACAAGCTCTAACGGTGTGTCCGAAGGTGTGTTCGAGTGTACAAGGTTCCTGTAATAAACACTTTGGACCATCAGTTAGAGAGTCTGACCATCATTCAGCGGGGATGCTACGAATTGATTATATTGTTATCTCGGGAAAACAAACTTTCGTTATCACGAGATCTCGAGAAAATTATCCCGTTATCTTGGGAAAACGGAGGAAATTAACTCGTTATCACGAGAAAACGGAGGAAATAAAATATATGAATACATGGCCGTTTAGGGCTTCCGTACAAAACAAGTATCAGTAATCTCATATAGCTCTTTAAAAACAATTATCATGTTGCTGCAGTGTTCACTTAATTTTATGAGTGCACATCATCTATATTTGGTTGACAGTGTACACTGTGCTAAATAATAATTTCCGATCAAATGCAGGAAACATGTATTTTGTGTAGACTGGCAAAAACCTGGAAAAATGTTTTGAGACAGAAATGGTCAAAACATTGCGAAGATTGAGAACAAATAGTAGTATTATTATGGTAATAGTAGTATTTTAGGGAGCTGCTTTGTCTGCCCAAAGAGGTCCTCCAAACTGAAGTGACAGGCCACTGCCTTTCAGCACAATCAATATGAGTGCTGATCGCACACTCCCTTTTGCTAGTGAAATAGCAGATAAGCACAAAGTAATGCACAGACGGGTTATTTTCTTTTTGTTTTGGGCGTAACATAAACCCAACCAGTAACATGCTTAAATACGACCTGATATCTGATACAGTGGCATAACTGCATGCATGGAAAATTTTAAACTGAAAGCAGCCTTGCCTACAAAGGCAGGTTCACAATGCCTGTACAGGCGGAAGTACTTCACACATCACAGGCAATGGGCATGAAAATGACAACTGTTTCAGTCAGAAACTAGCAATGACATGCCAGGTGTAAGATAGGGCACCCATCAGCTATTCAACATTAAGTTAAGTTTACCACTCCATAGCTCTCCTTAAAATATCTCAATGTAAAATGGCCCTGATGCCAGCTCCGCGACGAGCCTCTGAGGTCAAATGACCACTCCGACACAGCTCCAAAGAGCCAAGGAGCCACAAAATACAGCTCCAGCAAGCCAGATCAGTAGTGGGTTCAGGAGGTGATGGCTTCAGTGTTTTTGGGCCTCACCGGCATAGCATCATGAAGAGCCAGAAGGGATATTCTAAGGCAACAGCACAGAACAATAGCAATCAGCTGGAGGCGGAACAACAGAATGAATAGCGAGGAGCGGACAACGCTGACTTACCACGTGGAGAACACAACGACACCCAGAAGGGCTTCCAGTGGGCCCCTGGTGCCGTGGGACCCAGCCCCATGGCACCAGCAGTCTGCCACACTGCAGAGGAGACAACTGTGTCACATTTACACATTTGGCACGTGAGTGGGGAGAAGCAGCGGTGCACTTTACTGCGCCTTACCTGTGTGCTGCAGAGATAACGTGCGTTTGGTGGACAAGCCAAAGACGCGTCAATGCCAGCAGAGCCACACCACCTGAGCTTCACAATGCCAACATCAACTCCGCCACGCCACAGCCACAGCCACCACCGAGGACAAGTGGAAGAGCAAAAGGAGGCTCCAGGTGCTAGGTGAAACCAAACTGCTATATAGAGGTGCACCCGCCCGTCAGCCAGTGCACCAGAAAGACACAGTGCCTCTCTGTGAGAAGGAGGGAGCGTGTTTCGGCTACATTTGCATCAATGATTCAACTTGAGTTATCCAAGTCATGCTATGCAGGGCCGAGGTGAAGTCTGACCAAATGAGTCTTGAGTCTTTTGCGGAAGATGGAGTGTGACTCTGCTGTCCTGACATTGGTTGGGAGTTCGTTCCATCACTGAGGTGCCAAAACAGAGAAGAGTTGCGACTTCGCTGAGAGGGCTTTGTTTGTTCTCAGTGATGGTGGTACCAGCCCCCAGCTGATGTAGAAAAGCCAAAGTGCTCTCGCTGGGGTGTGAGGTCTGACCAGTGTTTGGAAATAGATGGGTGCAGTTTCATTGACGGCTTTGAGGGCCAGCACCATCGTCTTGAAACAGGAAGCCAGTGAAGGTCACGGAGGAGGGGGTCACATGAGAGAATTTGGGTAGATTGAAAATGAGGTGCACTGCAGCATCCTGGATATGCTGCAACGGTTTAGTTGTAGAGGGTGAGAGATGGACCAGGAGTTTTGTCACATCCTTTGTGAGGAAAAACCTGCAGATGTTACAGAGGGCAAATCTGCTGGATCAGGCCACAGCAGTAATGTTGACTGTACTGAATCTCTAGAATCCGTTCATTAAAATTATGTGTTCAAAAGATTCGTTCACCGAATCGTTCAGTGCTCTCCAACTCCCTGAACTGATAAACAGCCAAACGATCTGTCATTCAGTTCGTGATTCAGCCCGGAGGTTCACGTTCACTTACTGAGGGACGGTGCGTTCACGGACTATAGTACACAATCATTCACGGGAGACGCAGCGCTGCTTTGAGTGGTATACATGCACTAAAATTATGCTACACGGATGTTAGCAACAGGGCGCTAGTTTTAGCAGTACGGTTACTGAACGTGAATCAACTCCTCTGCCCTGAGTGAGTGAGTGAGTGACACAGTGCCACTATTAGCACAGTACATGAACGAGAATCACATCCTCAGCGAATCATGAGTGAATCAGTCGTTTGCAAACGACCTGCTGAGGACGTGAATCACGTTCACGCTGTCACTGAATCACTGAGAAAGGATCGAATCAGTTCCTGTAGTGATCCATTCACTTCGTTCACTTGAAAGATTCGTTCGTTCGAACGACACGTTCGTGAACAACACAACACTAATGCCCAGGTTCCTCGCAGTCGACGAAGGCGATACTGTGACATCCTTGACAGTGACTGACAGGTCAATGTAAGGGCAATCTTTCCCCAGGATGAAAGGAGTTCAGTTTTTAGGGTCCTGGCAGCTTAGCTATTGCATTCCTAGGAATTCTTTCTTCTTTTTCTTCCTTCTTCTGTCTTCTTTCTTACGGGGAAGTCATACTTCCCATGGGCGAAAACTCACCAAATTTTACAGAAATATCCGGCCCCATGCCAGATTTACTTAGTTCCAAGGACATGTCAATATTCCTCCTGGGGGGGGGGCACAAGTAAATTTAAAAACTTTAAAAATACCTACAAAATCAAAAGTGCATGCTACAGTTTTAAAACTTTCACCAAACTGTAGCCCCAATACTGCTGAAACTTTAGTCCACTTAAACTCATTACAAATTATGAAGTCCATCACTCAGTTTTTTTCAAAACCTGTAAAACTTCTCCTAAAAAATCTCCTCTCACAATTTTTGCTCAATTGTCACCAAACTTGAGAGAGCATCTTCAGACCGTCCTCCAGAAAACTTGTTTCTCAGATTTTTTGATTTATCAAAAATTAAGCCTACAGTGCATCAAAATGTTTGACTGTAAACAGTACTGTAAACATACTATCAAATTCTTGCTAAATACATTTTCAATCTTCCTGAAAAAAGTTGAGAATATTTTGGAGTCATGGTTGATGAAGTTTGGCAAATATCAGAATTTTATCTCAAAAACTGAATTTTTGAGAACATTTTGAATTCTGCTCTCATGGGAACAACTGGAATGTAAGAGTGGCATTTTTAAACATCAGATTTTGTCTTATGAAGCAAAACACTTAGAGTTAAAAACAAATCACCAACATTTCCATGCTGTCAAGATGCAATTGATGTATTATCAGATTTTTGTTCAGGTAACAGAATTTCGGACATTTTGACCATTTTTGAAATCTGCCTTGACAACAGCTGCTCGAACAGTGACTCCCTGAGTCGAAAAATGAAGCTACACAGCAGGTCTCACTTCCAGCCAATTAGCTCAGTTTTTTCATTAGCTCTAACCCAAGCCAATAGTCCTGATGGTGACGCTACAGCAAGCATCTAAATTTCAAAACATTGAAAATTCATAACAAATCAACCCGCTAGAACTTCACACTTTCATCAAACTGTAGCCCCAATACTAAAGAAATGTTTGTACATTTAAACCCATTAAAAATTATGAAGTCCATCACTCTGTTTTTTTTAAACAGTACAACTTATATCCTCCCACAATTTTTGCCTACAGTGCATGAAAGTGTTTGACTGTGAACACTACTGTAAACATATACCTGCAAATTGATAAATAAATCTTCAATGTCCACGAAAAAATTGAACATTTATGGTGATCTTTGACAAATATCAGAATTTTACCTAAAAAACTGAATTTCTGAGAACATTTTGAATTCTGCTCTCATGTGAATAATTGCAGTCAGAGCAAATCAATCATTTTTAAAAACAAATTACCAACATCTCCATGCTGCAATATGTGTATTTTCAGATTTTTGTCTTGATAACTTTAATAATAATTTTTTACAGTGGTTTCAAATCTGCCTGCACAACAGTGTCTTACTCAATTTGTGAAGCCACTGTTGTATTGCCACTTGCCAATTAACTCAGAGCGATAGATGACAGTCTTTGGTTCCAGAAGCTGTGAGTTCAAGCATCAAGTGGTCCAAAATGAACATTATTGTCAACTGTTTGTTGCTCAGAATTGCCTAAATTTGCCAAAAATTGCCCAGACCCGACCCATCGCTGCGCAGCAGCTATAATACCAAGGTTGAGTTTGAGGTGATGTGCAGCTGTGTAAGCGGAGATGCCTGCCAGACATTCAGGGATGTGCGTTGCAACATGGGTGTTGGAGGAAGAAGAGGTACAGTAGAGTGTCGTCTGCATAACAGTGGTAAGAGAATCCATGTGATGTGATTGTAAGCCTAGTGATCTAGTGAACAGTGAAAACAGAAGTGGTCCGTATACTGAACCTTGAGGGACACCAGTTTCCAGAAAGCAAGGTTTTGACAAGGAGCCATTCCATGTGAACTGAAAGGTGAGATTTGTCAGGTATGATGTGAACCAGGCTAGAGCAGTCAGCAATGCCAAGTTCAGCCAGCGTGGAGAGGGGGATTTGGTCCTGAAGCCTGACTGATTAGGGTCAAGGAGGTCGTTTTGTGAAAGATAGGAGTTCAGTTGGTTGTAGACTGTGCATTCCAGGGTTTTAGAGCGGATCTCTTTGTAGTTTCTCAAATAATTTTCCTGAAAAATTATTAAGCATGCATGTTTAGGTACCAGTATTGTCATACAAAATCCCCATATACTATGATAAAGGATTTTGTCCATATTGGTCAGCCCTATCCTCCTTTGTCAAAGTCACACAGTAACCTGCTTCTTGTGAAGAGGTTTTGCATTTTAATGGCAACATACAATGTATTTAACAGAGAAGATTCACTGTTCACCTGACCACTGCAGGTCCATGTGTAGAAATCATGAACCAAGGTTGTTTTAGGACTTCAAACAAATTACAAATGCCGTCATTTTTATGGTGAGGATAGATTTTGCACTTGTGCGTTAAGCCTGAAAGACAGGTCATAACTGCGCGATGAGCCAAGGCACAAGTGCCTGATTAATTGCAACAAGCTGTTAAGTTTAACTGAATTAAAGTGAGAACAATGATGGTTTCAAACACACACACACACGCTTAATCTGCCATCCATTTTACAGTAATACAGCTTTGAACAGTTGATATCTAAATGCTGTTAGGAAAATTAAATCCACCTGCCCTACATGTGTGTTTCTGTGTTCATGTGGGTGAACCTAATTAAATGTGCAATATTTAGGTGTGTATGTATGTGTGTACATATTTGCTTATGTGTTATGTGCGTGTACTTTTTAATTAAGTCAGTTGACACCTCTAGGAAGGTGTTATTGCAGAGGTGACAGAGACCTCCTGGACAGTGACTAAACACACCACATTTTCATTTAGCCGCTCTTGCAGCATATGTGTGTGTGTGTGTGTGTGTGTGTGTGTGTGTGTTCATTTATTTTGTGTGTGCATGGATCTGTGAGTGTGTGGGGGGATGTGTGTGGGTGTGTGTGGGTGGGGGATAATGGCTTCAGGTGTCACACCATATCGGTCCATCTTTTTATTAGACCCTGACTGTAATGAGTAATTAACTTCCCACCGAGAACATGTTTGTTCCTCTGTCGATGTCATAAAGAGAGATATTAGCAGCTTTTCCGTACCAGAGGCGAGGGTTACTCTGTGTGTGTGTGTGTGTGTGTGTGTGTGTGTGTGTGTGTGTGTGTGTGTGTGTGTTTCACTGTAAATCCATCAAATGTCTCCACTGAAATTTGTAGAGAAGTTAAAGTTTTTAAACTACGTCATGTTAATTTCATCTTAACTTATTTAGGAAGGGAGATTAAATGAAGCTGTGTGTGTGTGTGTGTGTGTGTGTGTGTGTGTGTGTGTGTGTGTGTGTGTGTGTGTCTGTGCGTGTGCGTGTGTGTGTTGAGAGTTGAGCGAGATCAAAATGCAAATGCAGTCGACTGAAAACTCATGAGATTAAATACAACCTACAGTCACCATATAGACTTAATCATAGTTCTGGGAGATTTTCAGTTGCACAGTCGCTGCTGAATAATCATAGAAATATCATAGGAATTACATAGAAACACGACAGGCAGCAGTCTTTATTAGCTTTTCTGGGACTACACGTTGCCAATCACAGGTGAATACTTTATAGAGTGGGCTACAATATAGAATAGAATTGTGTTTATCAGAATCATTATAAATCCTCAGGGAGGGAATTGTGTATTACAGATATAAACAAGAATTAAATAGAGAAAGAAAACAAAATTAGTTAAGAAGAATAAAATATATATAGTACTAAAAAATAAAGTAATAAGAGGAACTGTAAAAATATATATGTACACACTGTAGTAGAAGTAGTAAGTAAGAAGTAGCTTCAGGGCTCTATCTTGCATCCGGCGCAAGTGACTTTGTTCACTGGCGCTTGTGTAATTCTTATTTTGCACTCGGCGCACAGCGGAGTTTTCCCTCCACAGACGCGCGTCCTTAAACTAGGGAATGACTTCGCGCTCCGGGGGCGGTTCAGCGAAAAGAGGAGGCGTGTTCCGGCACAAACGTTCGCTGGTGCTATTTTGAGTTTCAGAAAACACTTGCGCCACAGACCAGGAAAAACCTGGTCTAAAGTCAGTGGCGCTTATTCAGATGCTATTTTAAGGGCGCATGCTTGGCCATAATGTAGCGTGTGCTCAACGTGCATAAACTTTGCTTGACTCATCTACAAGGAAGCAGTTCCCGTTTTTGCAAATCATAAAAAAAAAAAGTTGAAAAGATTTAAACAGCAGAACTAATTCTTTTACCCTCTGATATGTGACGCACCCGCCGTATCCGGGAGTGGCAATGCGCGATGTGCTCTTATGGAGCAGGTGGACGGAGATGGAGTTGGGGGAGGAGGAGGAAGGAGGAAGGGGCACAACAGGAGCAGGTGGTGCGTTTGGAGACTTGAGGCGATGCGCCTGAGAGGCAGCAGCAACATCGCCATCCGGTCAAGACGGGCATTAATACCTTGCCGCATCCCGGACAGTGCGGTCCGGTCTGACACTGCTGTCACGGCGTGTAGTGGGTCTGGATCCTCTGCACCTTGGTGTCTGCGCTGCTCCGTCATCAGCTGGCCGTTGCGCACTGCTCCCGAGGTGCGATGTCCTGGGGATGCCAGGCTTAGAAAAAATTATGGCAATTTCCTCCCACGCCCGTTTAACCAAAGTTAGTTTGGATGGATTTCTCCCCATACGACGCCACTTCTCGGTCTTCAACAGCCCTGATGAGAACGTCGGTCTCCTCGGCTGTGAACCGCTCCTGGTGTGCGCCTGGCAATTGCGCCATTATAATAGCAATCCGCCATGGAACAAGCGCGCCTGCTCTTAAAGGGAATGTGAGATGACGCTCTGATTGGTTTATTGAACGTTACGCCCAAACCACACCTATGACTAATGCAGCTACTTCAGACCAACCCATTTTAGATTTGCGCTGGGCGCAAGAGCCATTTATCCCGCCGGCATAATAACAACAGCGCCTGAGATCCGCCCACAAAGCTACTTGCGCTTTGCGCTTGACACTTGCGTTTCAGATCGTCAAAATAGGGCCCTCAGTGTTCTCAGTCCTGTCCAGTTTATTATTAATGTACACTCGAAAATACTTGTACTTCTCCACAATATCCACACTGAACCCCTAAATGGAAACAGGGGTCACCATTGCTTTGGCCCTCCTCAAATCCACAACCAGCACATTGGTCTCTGTTACATGTGTGGTAGTCTGTGGTGTAAAGGACGATGAGAAAGGCAGACAGGACTGTCCCCAGGGCCCAGGTGATGCTGACCACTTACCTCTGACACACATTAAGTACTGTGGTCTGTTAGTCAGGTAGTCAACAATACAGGACATGAGGGGGGCATCCATCTGGATCACTGACAGCTTTCCACCCAGTAACACCAGCTTTTTGATGTTAAAGGCACTGGAAAAGTCAAAAAGGAAAGAGGCAAGACGTCCGTAGGCACCCTGGGCTGACACCATCTGGGCCTGCAGCCTTTTTTGAGTGGAGTCTGACTGGCCATCTTTTAACATGGCTGACAGTGAGACACACTGTAGAGGTCTGGCTCTACTCGGTCTAACTTGACCCGGCTGGGATTTTCCACCACAACTAGGCTGTCAACTGGTTTGCCACTTATCAGGCATGCTGTTATGGCATGTGTTGAAGGGAAGGACACTGGTCCATCCGTTTATTTTCCAGCAATGAGAGACTGAAGTAAGAGATATTAAAAAAGCTAATATTCTTAGTGTCAGCTGCCAGATCAATACTGTGCGCAACATTTGACAGAGGTTAGAAGGGCGGAAAATGTGTTTCTCCTTTGAAATTTCTGTTGACAACTACAAAAAAGATGTATAATGTGAACGCAATGTGAACAAGGCAAATGCCTATTATAGTGGTTTTACCTGCCTTTAATATCAATACATTGATTATCAGGTGCAATATTACTTTTTGCTCCTTTTCAATATCACTTCTCACCTTATCTTCTCACCATCTTTTTTTTTTTTATTGTAAATGCTCTTATATTGGTGTAAAAGTGTAATTTAAATACTGTATTCTTCTCATCACTCATTTCATTCACTCAGTTTTGTGAAGTTGTTACACATAACTCATTAAAGGTGGCAAGTGTAGAACCTCCAGGACAGGTTTTGGTCAACAAAGAAAACAGCAGGAGAGCTGTTTGTTTGCATTTGAGGCAAATGAACAAGGGAAGGCAAAGGGTTCATGGCCTCAGGCACAGATGCGAGTGATGCAATAGATCACTGCTAATGTGAGATGCTAACACAACAATTTTAGTCTAATGCCTGAGGGGCCGACATGCTGACTCAATAATTTCGAGAAGCTGGTGACGCTCCCATTTCAACATCCCTTAAGTATTTAAGAAGATGGCCCGCTAAACTGTTGACGAGTCAATTGTGCTGTTGTTGGCCCAACAATCATTTGTAAATCACAAAGCTAATCCCCCTGAGGTTAACAAGTTGGATAGTATCCCTTACTGACTACATGCATTGCAGAAGTTTTTACCCAAAACTCTGTGTGTGTGTGTGTGTGTGTGTGTTTGTGTGTGTGTGTGTGTGTGTGTGTGTGTGTGTGTGTGTGTGTGTGTGTGCGAGCATGTCAAGTAATCAAATAATCAACAACTTAGCCAATCGTTTCTACTGCCTACTGAGTGACACTGGGTTTTATGACTGCCCTAATCCAAGCTTAATATTGTCTTTTATTCAGAGGTGTGACCTCAGTTTTGTGCATTTATAGAATGTGATCACATTTAATGTGATAAAAATGTTGGTGTAACTTTTCTATGGTTTTGTAAAATGTCTTTTTGAGGGGGTTTGGTGTGCTCATACTGTGCGCAGTTTTTACGCGTGTGTGTGTGTGTGTGTGTGTGTGTGTGTGTGTGTGTGTGTGTGTGTGTGCTGCAGGCCTGTGCTTTAATAATTAGTCTTGCCATCTGTGTGTCAGAGGGTGGCATCCATACGCCCTCTGTCTTGTCCCTGCCTCAAGCTATTAAACTACACAAAGTGATCTGCTCACACTAAGTGTGCTGCACCACTGTGAGGGACTCAATGTCACTGCACAGTCAAGTCACTAAGTAACAAAGTCAGAGAAAACACAAGCTCCACTCATCCTTTTCTCCTCTTCTCTCCCTACTACTACTAGTGCTACTACTCACTGATTTAGCCAATGTATTTCAGTCCTGTATCAGGGCAAGCCTTAAACAGGGTCATTTGGTAACCCTTTCCTTTAAAAGTTTAAATATTAATTATCCTCTCCATTTCTCTGTCACTCATTGAGAAGAACAAGTACAGTTCAGCAGACTACACACTGTACAGTGCCAGAAACAGGTTGTGAAAACTAAAACATTTGAAAAATTGTCATAAATGGGGCGAAAATTGTGATTCCTGGAGGAAACCAGAGGTATTCCATTAAAATCAGGAACTCCTGATTCTATTTTTTTTTTTTTTATCCCAGGGGACATGAAATGTATGGTGGGTTTGACCAACCCACCATACAAAGGTTATATAGGACTCTAACAAAAAGTAAAATCAAATCAAATCAATTTCATTTATATAGCCCAAAATCGCAATCACATTGACTCAATGGGCTTTACAATCTGACATCCTCTATCCTTAGACCCTCAATTCGAGTGAGGAAAAACTTGCCATGTTGATAGAGAAAAAAAGACCCTTTTAACAGGGTAAAAAAACAATGGAAGAAACCTCAGGAAGAGCCACAGAGGAGGGATCCCTCTTCCAGGAAGGACAGACAATAGATGTCACGTGTACAGAAAGTTGCATTGACAGAATGTCTGATACAAATTATATATGTAAAGTGTATGAATCCAGAGTGAGTGTATCCGTTCTTATTTGTAGTTCATATGGCCAAGGAGAAGAAGCTGTCTGGCAGCCTGCTTGTGTGGGACTTTGTTGACCTGTAGCGTCTCCCAGAGGGCAACAGATCAAACAGGGGGTAAGGTAGTAGTTTCAGGCTGGTCAGAGGGCAGTTGATGATCTTTTGGGCAGTATTTATGGCCCTCTTTTTCCTGAGGACATGCAGGAAGTGTAGTCGCTGCTGAGCCTTCTTAACCTGGGCCCTGATGTTGTAGGTCCAGGAGTGGTCTGCGGAGATGTGGGTGCCCAGAAACCTGAAGGTGGTGACAGTCTCCACCTTTTATGAGGAGGGGGTGTGGTTATGTCTGTTCTTCCTGAAGTCCATGATGAGTTCTTTTGTCTTTTGGACATTCAGGGTCAGGTTGTTGTCTGAGCACCATCGCGACAGTTTCTCCACCTCGGCCCTATACGCTGTCTCGTCCTCGCCTTGGATGAGTCCAACCACAATCCATGAGACTTGGCCCCCACCACTCCTCTACACTCACACTCAGCACTGGTTCCCCTCAAGGCTGCGTTCTGAGCCCTCTACTGTACACCTACGACTGCTTCGAAAACGCAGCCCTCCCATTTTCATGTGGACGGCGAATCCGCATACTTTCCAAAACGAGGACGCCATCGCCCCACCCTGCGACATCTCATAACAACAACAATGGCGGACTACATGCTCGTTCGTGCCGCAAAAGATATTGAGCCTTCCTTGCAACTTACTCGCCTTGTAGTTGAGTGTGAGTCGCAGCAGCAGTTCGACCTCAGTACCGGTCCACACAAACGATTCTGGTTTCCTTGCACTAGCCATTTTCATCTTCTTCTTGTTGTGTTCTGTTTCTCCGTCTACTGTCTGTTTGTTTACAGCGCGCAAGCTTAATGCGCATGCTCCATGTCTTCTTCTCCGTTCTTGTTGAAAGCCAAGCGCCACCTATAGGCCTGGAATATGAACTACAGCGTTTTCGGTCGTTGTCAGTGGAGCCGTGTGGACGCAAATATACTTAAAACGATGACGAGGAAGACGGAGGAAAAAAAGATCGTTTTCGCCCGTCTGGACGGTGCCTAAGTCCGGTGAGCAGTGGGCGTCTATCACTCTGCTATCCGACCACCAGTCCTCAATGCCTCCTGGGCGCCTCCTTTTAGATATTTTCCAAGCACAACCAATTTGGAGGACACCCCATTTGCTCACTCACAGGTTTGCATTCACATAGGCTGTGAGTCAGCTGCCTGCCCTGTCTGTTTATATGGAGTCTGACTTTGATAATTCAATAAATATGATATGTGATTTTCCTTTACCCCGCTAAGAACAAGAATGAAGGAGGGGGATGGAGGGGGAAAGAGAGGAAGCGAAGCAAGTAAAAGTGAAAGAAAGACAGTGCACAAGAAACTAACTGTCCCTCACCCGTTGTGTGTATTTTCTTCATGTCTGTGACATATTCTACACATACAGATGTTAAAACTGTAGTGAAATGCTGGAATGATGTCCATATGACTGTCTACAGCTCGTTTTCATTTTTGCTGAGAACCTCGTGTGTTGAGGTAGAAATAGGCAAGACACCGAATCTCAAGATCAAGAGATGTTGAGAGTTGGTCGAGTGGAGGGATCAAGATGAGGTTTGTGTGGTTAGCAGTTCTTTAAGATAGGAGGGGGTGTTGCCATGGACGCACTGGTGAGTGAGGAGGGAGACCTTGTAATCAATCCTGGCGGAGATGGGTAGCCAATGAAGTGAATGGACTCTCATCAGGGTCCTAGCAGCACTGTTTTGTACATACTGGAGCCTTTGGATGCTTTTGCTGGGGGTTCCAATCAATAGTGCATTGCAGTAATCCAGCCTGGAGGAGACAAAGGCATGGATGAGCTTTTCGGCGTCAGGAAAGGAGAGTGAGGGTCGGAGTTTGGCAATATTTCTGAGGTGATGGAAGGTGACGGATGTGGAGAGGGGAATGACCTGCCCGGAAAACGTGATGCTGGTTATGGAGCATGACTGGAACTGGTAAGGGGTGCCAACAAGTATGACTTCCGTTTTGGAGGTGTTTAACTGTAAGAAGTTTTGCTTCATCCACGCCTTTATCTCCTCCAGACTGGTGGTGATAGTGGATAGTGGTGATGGTGGAAGCAAACTTGCAGAGGGGCGTGAGTCCATTTTAATACAGGTGTGTGTCATCTGCATAACAATGAAATGAGACTCCAAAGCGATGACTAATATATTATTTTCACCACTAATTTCTACCTGGATATTCTCTGCTTGACTGAAAGGCCTCTAAGGTCCTGTCATGTCTCTTCCTCTGGGTCGGGGTCTGGGTCTGTCGGGTCAAGGGGTGGGAGATTTCTCTCCTCTCACCACTTCTTTAGTTCCTTGTTTTCTTTCGCTTGATTTTTCATGTGCTTGAACATTCCCTTCTTACAAATGAAACAGGTTGCCGTTGTGTCATTTTCGGCCTGAAAATATAACCACACGGCGCTCCTCTTCCTCTCTAACATTCTTCAGCCCCGTCTCTATGTTGCTTGTGTGCTTCTGGCTGAGCCTGCTTCCTTGTTTATGCTGCTGAGTCACGTGAGGGTACAACATCCAGTCACAAGGAGGAGCATATATATATATCGATATTTTGGATCTGTCTGACTGTCTTATGAGTGGGGGGAGGGAGTTCCATAGTCTTGGTGCCGAGCAGCTGAAGGCTCGGGCACCCTTGGTACTGAGGCGTGATTTGGGGATGGTTAGCAGTCGAGCAGAGGGTGAGTGGAGGGGGCGAGAGGGGCTGTGTTCTTGGAGGAGGTCACGGAGACAAGTGGGGGCTAGATGGTGGAGAGCTTTGTATGTGAGGAGGAGTTTTTTGTAGTGGATGCGGTATTGTACCGGGAGCCAGTGAAGTTGGATGAGAATAGGGGTGATGTGGTCAGATGATTTGGTCGGCCGAGTTCTGGATGATTTGCAGTCTGTTGATGAGTTTGACGGGGAGTCCGGTAAGGAAGGCATTGCAGTAGTCGTTGCGGGAAGTGACAAATGGATGAACCAGGATTTTTCATCTGGAGATGTTTCGGAGGTGGAAGAAGGCAGTCCGGGTGATGTTTTTAATGTGAGGTGCAAATGAGAGGGTGCTGTCAAGAGTGACGCCGAGGCTCTTGACTTGGGGGGAGAAGGGTATCTGTTGATGATGATGGGTGGAGCTGGGATGTGTTGTGATTTGGTGAGGGTGGATTTGGAGCTGATGAGCAGGGCCTCAGTTTTATTGCCGTTAAGCTTCAGGAAGTTCCTGCTCATCCAGCTTTAGATGTCTTTCATGCAGGTGATGAGGGAGGTGGGAGGGATGGCGACGGTGGGTTTGGAGGAGATGTAGACCTGTGTTTGTGTCATCGGCATAGCAGTGAAAGTGGATCCCATGATGATGGAGGATTGTGCCCAGGGGGAAGAGGTAGATGATGAAGAGGAGTGGACAATCAAGCTGACAGGTGGTGGCTTTAGCTTTGCGGATGAGTTCAGAGATGGTGTGTTCTGATACTGGGGTAAAGTCAGAGAGGGAGCTGATGAGAGGTTTGTTGGTGGTGATCATCCAGGTTGGATCATTTGAGGAGGTGCAGGATGAGGCCAGTTGTTGGTGAATGGTGTTGATTTTAGATCTGAAGAAGCCAAGAAAAGCAGTGCACTGATCGGTGGATATGTCTGGTGGAAGGGTTTTAGGAGTCTGAATTAGGTGGCTGACCGTTGCGAAGAGGACTGTTACCTGTACCAGTGTTGATGAGGTTATAGAATATAGAATAGAATAGAATAGAATTACTTTATTGATCCCAGACTGGGAAATTATTTGAGAGTAGTAAGAAGATTTGGCAGTTCTTGTAGTGATGAAGGTGGTTCAAGTACATTTGGCTGTGTACAGTGAGTCTGGGTTTTTTTGTACAGTCGCTCCAGTCGACGGCCTGTGGCTTTGAGCTGGCGTAGATCAGGGGTAAGCCAGGGAGCAGTGTGGCTAAATGAGACTGAGCGGGTTTTCAGAGGCCGGGGTCTTGAGGGCAGAGGAGAGGATATGTAGTTTTGGCTGTTCTCGACTGTATTTTTTCAGCAGTTCAGCAGAGCCCAAACAACATGCCTTTGTTCTCATTAAGTGCCAACATTTTTCAGTCTTCAGCTCTTTAATCACTCATTTGCTTCACACAAAGCCTTGTCAAACTTATCTATTCAGCCTGTACTCTGGTTGTCCCTGCCTACAGCAAATTATTATAATAACAAGGCAAATTGAATCAGAATTACTGGCCTGTCAAATGCCATTCCAGCTGTGTATTCATTGCTAAAAAGGATTATTCTCAATTAAACTATCCCTATGATGTAATTCCCCTTCAAAGTGTTTTTTTTTATTTATTTATTTTTACCATCATTGCAACTAGAATTATTTGAGTTAAATGAGTACAGATACTCATAGTGCTAAATGGCTCTGTTTTGTTTGATGTTGTTTTATTTGTGTGTGTGTGTGTGT
>CAEMYA010000341.1:184761-208997 GCA_903131615.1 Diplodus sargus | reverse complement strand
GTGTGTGTGTGTGTGTGAGAGAGAGAGAGAGAGAGAGAGAGAGAGAGAGAGAGAGACAGAGACAGAGACAGAGAGAAAGGTAATGCAACAGAGGGTGGACATCCAGCTGGTGAAGATATCAGAAACACAGACATATTCCTTTCGCAGATCAAAGGGAATACTGGACTTTTAGTTGACAATTGGAAAGGAAAATGACTCCAGTGAGTGTGCCAGTGAATGAATATTGCCACAATATGGGTGGCAGGAAATCTGATAGAATGCCCATGGCCAAAATAGATTAATAAAAATTAGCTAAATAATAACAGAACATTTGTGGAAATACTCTGGATTTTGGAAATTCAGTGGTCCAAAATTCCAATTTGCTATGTAGTAGAGAGTATTGTTGGGCCCTTTCCATGCTGGTCCTGGGCCATGCCCCCCCTGGAAAAAATGTTTTTAAATGACCCCTTAAATGATGACTTGTCAGGCTTGGACTAAAAGGAGGAGATGCAGAATGAGAACAGTTCAGGCAGGCTTTTATTCTGAAAATCACTTATCTTCTCTTAAAATAGAGCGACAAAAAAACTGGCAATGAAAATCTCTAACTCTTCTATGATATACAGAGAAACAAGGAAAACGCATAAAACAAAACACGGAGGAAAACCTCAAAACAAAAGGAACAAACAGAAAATCACTCCTGAGGTAGGCAATGAAAAAGGCTGAGAACTAATCTACTCTTTGAGGATAAATACTATGAACATTTACAAACAAAGAAAGAAGAAGAAATGGCTATAAACGTAATCTACGCTGCACAATAGAGCTGAAAAATTATGAGAAAAAAAAACACTCCAACGGAGGCAAGCAAAACGGCTATCAAACTTAAACTAGCTTCTAAACAGAGCTGACAAAATAACAACAAAAAATCACTCTTCTTAAGAGGAAAAACGAGGAATCAGATGTACAAATGTGGAGGGTAATGGGAAACAGGTGGAAACAATCAGGAATCAGGGGAGACGTCAGACCAGTGACACATGACGAAGGGCAAATGACCTGAAACGAGAGGAGAGATACTTTTCAAAATAAAACAGGAAATTCACGAGACACAAACCCCAAGACGAGACACCCCCTAGTGTGACTTTGGTAAATTTTATGAAAACTAATTAATAAATTGAGATAAATATATTTCATACATTATAGCATATTAGAATACAGCCTATTAGGCAAAAGACAACCTACACAACATTCAACTCATTTATAGAATAATAAAGTAGTCTATATACGCAAGACTGAACCATATAGTTGTGAAATGTAAAGGCCATCATGATAATTTTGCCAACAGTGAACCATGGATTTGACACATTTTGTTTGACTCAAACAAACAAAATTATAATTTTGTCTGCATTATATAGCCTACGTGATTACTGTTTTTGTTTGTTTTGACCAGCACAGGACAACGGACAATTACACCTCTCTTTCTCATTCTCTCAGTCTCCTTTCCAGTGCAAAAGTTCAACTTTGCATGACGTAGTCTTTTCATTTTCATCTGTCAGTGAATAAAGTAAACACATGGTCAGCTGATTGGGTGTTAACATGCTAACACAGTCTGCTAGAATTAAGTCATGAAGATATCAAGGCAAGCTACTGAGCAGAGTTTACAGAGATGACACAATCCAAGGATGAAAAAGCACCAATGTTTCCATAACAATGCATTTTAACACCACTCATTGTAACAGTCAGTAAATATGTGTCTGTTTTTGTAACTTTATTACCATACCTGTTTTAGGTGATGCTGTATAGACACTGGTCTTCTTCAGATTGAGTTAATAAGTACATCTCTGCCTCTCTTCTGGCCAAAACACTGATCTGAGGCCGGCTGGACTGACTGATTAAAGTTGAATTTATGAAAATATTTGATCAAACCAGGGCTGTCCTTTTTCTTGGATTTAATACTTTTTTCATATCATACATACAAAACAATGGACCAGCTCTTTTGCAGGGATCCTGGAGGGGGCCTGTTTATTTCACGTCTTTATTGTCCCTTGAGGGGAAATTTGATTTACAGTAGAGGGCAAGAAAAAACACAAAGACAACATAAAGAGGACAAGAGACATTAATCACAGTTACAGCAAACAACCAACCAAAAGATTAAAAGATTAAAAGTCAAAGTCAAAAACATTGAAATAGTAGCCATAATAAAGTGCTGCTATGTGTGTCAGGGCATGTATGCGTGTGATAACTGTGCCGTAGAGACCTGGCTTGGTATGGCCTGTAAATTAACAGTGGAATAAAATTATTGTGCAGAAATCCCACATGTTGCCTGCCATGTCGTTTGAGCTAACCGGAGCTATTGCCACTGAAAGCGGACCATAACCTTCCCCTTCCCCAACCACGTTACAATTGGTAAAGTGGGATGATTACTTTTGCACCCTACACTTTTCTGTTTTTTATTTGTAAAAGATGTTGTCTATCAAATAAAATCCCAATAAAATACATTTACATTTGAGCTTAAAATGTGACAAAATGTGGAAAAGTTCAAGAGGGTGAATACTTTACGTGAATACTACGCTTAAAGGGATAGTTCGGGTTTTTTGAACTGGGGTCATATAAAGCACATATCTATAGTCGATCTGTTCCCTACGGTTGAGAAAATGTAGTGCCAAAAGACAAGCCGGTCTGACGGCGATGTGAAGCGGTGTGAATTTTCCTTATACAACGTACACTAGAACTGTTATAGATTTTTTTTAGGTGAGCCTTGTTTTAGGTGGTTTAATTCGCTTTTTCTCTGGACCCCGTTCACTGCAGTACAAAGCTGAGCGTCTGGCTGGAGCGGCTCTCTGCTCCTCCAAACTGAGGCTGCGCTGATCGGTGATTACGGTAGGAAACAGATCGACTATAGATATGTACTTTATATGACCCCACTTCAAAAAACCCAAACTATCCCTTTAAGCCTCTTTCTGACACCTCCCCGTCTTCCCCGTTTCTGCACTTTACATTTTTCCTGTGTATTAAAGTACTCACGGTAAGGGGAGATGTCCGCTATTAAATGGTCTTCCGTAAGTGAGTCTAAGTGTGTATGTGGCTGCTGTCGATCCCTTAGATTCAGTAAAAAATCCCAGAGAGTATTGAATCCTGCCTGTGTGCAAATGGCAAGGATAAAAAAACACTGAGCCACAGCAAACATAGTCCATGTGACAATAAAAAATAGTAGCTCCATTCTAAAAATGTGATCAATAAACAGTGCAGCAGAAGTAGATCTTAATCAGATGGTTGATTCTTCACGGATGACATTTAAAATAATACAAAACGTTAAAACAAGACAGACCATTACTGCTTGTCACTACTGGCGCAGCGCTAGAGCGGGGAGTACAATCTCCCAGTCCACATGTGTTTTGTGGATCTGGAGAAGGCATTCGACCGGGTCCCCAGGGATGTTCTGTGGGAGGTGCTGCGGGAGTGTGGGGTGAGAGGGTCCCTTCTCAGGGCCATCCAATCCCTACATGCTCAAAGCAAGAGCTGCGTGTGTGTATTCGGAAGTAACTCAGACCTGTTCCAAGTGGGTGTTGGCCTCCGCCAGGGTTGTGCCTTGTCCCCAATCCTGTTTGTGATATACACGGACAGGATTTCAGGAAAAAACTTGTCCCATCCCAATCCCGGGCCAGAGTAAAAAAAAAATCCTGTCCCATCCCACTCCCATCCAGAATGACTCCCACTCCCGTCCCGCTCTCTTTTTTTTTAAAATTCTTCTAGTCTTTAGGCAATACACTGAATTTTATTTGATCTTCTCCCCATTCTTTTTAGATTACTTTGTGTTCTGCATTGTTATTTCTAAAGATATGGCAACAGGAACAGTTCATCTGTGGTAATATAGGGAGGCATTTGGTGCCTTAATCCAAACAAAAAACCTTCACTAAAGGGGACAAAACATAAATAATACATGGCCTGTGGTCCCTATAGTTTTTCTAGGGAGGACCACCTGCTAATTGCTAAATCTGAATGAATTTTCATGACGTGTTTTTGTGATTGTTCCTTTAAATTATTAATACATTTAAAACCTGGACAGAATTTTAGCAAAGTTCTTACGTAAATAGAAAGATGGATGGATAGATTTCTCTCCTCTCTCCGTTTCTTTAGTTGATCGTTTTCTTCCGCATGATTGTTCATGTGCTTGAACACATCTTTAGTGTTACCACTGTATTTTACTCCCTTCTTACAACTGATACAGGTTGCTGTTGTGTCATTTTCGACCTGAAAATATAATCACACTGCGCTCCTCTTCCTCTCTGCCAGTCCTTGGCTCTATCTCTGTGTTGCTTGCATGCTGCTGGATGAGCTGCGTCAGTGCTGCTCCGCGCTGTGAGGAGTGGCACTTGAAAGCAGCGGACACCGACAGCAGGTCGCCACTTTAATGAAACCACCGCAGTGCATAAGGGAGAGAAACTGAAACTAACGTATCGATCTCATTGCACTGGTATCAATTACATATCAATACCAACGCTGGAATCAATATTATCAAAATTTGGATTTGATCCGCCTACCCCTAGTTCCCGCTCCCGTCTGCTCCCGTTAACTTTTTTATCCTGTTCCGTCCCAATCACGTGATTAATAGTAAGGTTGACTCCCGTCCCGCGGGAATCACGTGACCTGTGGGATTCCCGAACAAATGTCAGGCTCTAATTCCCACCTCTAAATATTAGGCCATGGTTCTCAGTAGGAAACCGATGGATTGCCTACTCTGGGTGGGAAATGAGTCCTTGCCCCAAGTGAAGGAGTTTATGTACCTTAGGGTTTTGTTCACGAGTGAGGGGATGATGGGGCTTGAGATCGACCGGAGAGTCGGAGCAGCAGGTGAGACATTGCATGCGCTTCACCGCACAGTTGTGACAAAAAGGGAGCTGAGCTGGAAGGCAAAGCTCTCGATCTACCGGTCAATCTTCGTCCCTACCTGCGATGGGTCATGACCGAAAGAGCAAGATGGCAGGGACAAGCCAAAATGGGTTTTCTCCACAGGGTGGCTGTGGTCTCCCTTAGAGAAAGGGTGAGAAGCTCAGCCATCCGGGAGGGACTCGGAGTACAGCTGCTGCTCCTTTGCATGGAAAGGAGCCAGTTGAGATGGTTTGGGCATCTGATGAGGATGCCACCGGGACCAGGTGGAGGGATTACATCTCCTGGCCTGGGAGCGCCCAGTCAGAGTTAGCAAAAGTGGCCAGGGAAAGGGAAGTCTGGGGCTCGCTGCTGAAGCTGCTGCCCCCTCGACCCGACTCCAGATAAGCGGTTGACAATGGAATGGAATGGAATGGAATATACAAAACGCGGTCGACCCACTGCCTATTATTGGTGAGTCGATTTTAAGAAACTTTGAGTTTGAATGTTACACCAGCCATGGTTCTTAAGTATTTTCAGACTTTTGGACCATCACAAATGTGCAGCGTAAACTCAGCCAGTGGGTAGGCTACGTCATAACATACATCCATTTTAATTTTCAGAGTTGATCAGTCTAAGGTTTGGAGGGATGACTTACAAATACTCTGGTGTCTCTGTCCGTATTGAAAACACCACTGGTGTTGATCTGTTATTTTTTGTTCTTGCCTTTAGGTAGGATTTAGCAGGACAGCTGCTTCACTCCAAACTATCTTACTGTATGAATCTGGATTGTGTGTGACCATTGACGTGTAGAAGAACACAGGACATTAATTAACATGTAATACTAGCCAATCCTGTCGGCAAGTCAGGAGTTTAAGATAATCATTGAAGTTTATCAGCCATTGCTTGTGCAATTTAAGGGAGAGATACACA
The DNA here is from genome assembly GCA_903131615.1 of Diplodus sargus. Classification (NCBI taxonomy): domain Eukaryota; kingdom Metazoa; phylum Chordata; class Actinopteri; order Spariformes; family Sparidae; genus Diplodus; species Diplodus sargus. Next base: position 203,225 of record CAEMYA010000341.1, on the reverse strand, counting down.
TATGGTTACTGCTGCTGGAGGATCGCTGCAGGTAATCTCATTAATATTTTCCTCATTAAGAACGTATTTTACCCACCTGCACCCCAACCGCCTGATCCACAGACTGAGGTCCATGCATCACTATTACACACAGAGGGAGCAGCAGCTCCTCCTCCTCCTCTTCAGTTTAACATCAGTGTGTTTTTTCATATGCAATCGAACAGAGATGTTGAAGGAAGATGATTATGTAACTGTAGGACAGAGGGTCCAGCAGCAGAGAACCACATCCTTGTCCCTCAACAAAGTCGAGTACCACTATTTAACAGTAACGGTCCAGGTCACGGCACACCTGGCTTTATAAAGGGAATGGGAGATGACACTCTTGTTTTAATAATTGGATGGTGTTGAGCCTAGTGCCTGCTTGAACTACCACAGGTTCCATTTTCCATCAGTTTTAGTGCTGTGGTCTGTTCCACCATTTCACATTAGACTACAATCTGCCTCTTGATCCTAAAATAACTGTTTATATTCCAATGAAATGTGACAGGAATAGGGTTTGGCAAAGAGTGGAAACCATTAAGCACTCTTGTAGTGACGCCACATTTTAGCTATTGCACAGTCAGTGTTAGACGAAGACTAGATGTAAGGGCAATGCAGTCATGAGTTTGGGAATTTTTGCTACTAACCAGTGGTAAATTAAGAGAGACAGAGAGAGAGAGTGCATGTCAGTGCCATTTCAGAGTAACCTTTTTTCATTTTCTTTGATCCTTTATAAAAATAATGAATTTCCTAATGAATACATTTAAATACAATAAATAAGAGGTACATTAACATCTCAATAAAAGGCATCTCAAACAACAGCAGGCCATAATAGGGAAGCGAAATGTAGCACTCTACAACTCCAAACTAAAATATGAGTTGACAGAAAAACACAGATTTTTAGATTCATATATAGTCGGATAGAATAATGCATGGTTCGAATTACGGGGGAGCTAAGGGGAGCTCGGCTCCCCTGAAAAGGACCTGAGCTCCCCTGAAAGCCTACTTTGAGACATTTAGGGGGAGCTCTAAAACACTGTTCATTTTTGTGTCCCATAGATTTTGATTTTCTGTACATTAAGGTCAACCTTATTGTTTTAAATGGCCGAACACGCACTAAAAGCATTATGACGCGAAGATAAAAGCCGTTAAAGCCTCCGCCTCAGCTCCGCCGCTCCTCAGCTGTTGATCCTCGATGTGACTGCTGCTGCCGTCGCCGCCGCCACGACCGGGCTCGGCTGCGCTCTGACCGACAGGGAGCCTGCTATATAAACTTAGCAATAGCGATTAATTAACATAGTGTAGAGTTATGATTAGCTGTGCTTTATGTGACTTTCACCCAGCTAGAAGAAAAATTAGAATATGAAATGAGAATACTGGTCCGCTGAGGCTTTACCGGTGATCTACTGAGGAAAGTAGCAGCACCAACAGCTGCCCTCCTGTCCTCTGTAACTTTATAGTCTACCCAAAAATAATTGTATAGGCTGAGCAAGTTAATGGGGGTATCTGTAGTATCCAAAGATTTTGCATAAATAGCGACCTTTTTCTAAATTACTACTTGTTCTGTGGTGTTGGCATGTCAGATGTGATCACTGAAGACATCAGATTTGCCTGCAGTGAATTGACTCACGCCTATCATCGCTTTCAGTGCGTTTGAGCCTGCTTTCTTTGCGTGGTTGTAAACAGAACTTTCAGCCCTAATTCAATTTCCCCACCCACTGTACCAAACCACAGAGAGAGGAAACGACAGTTCTGAGTGAGAAATTGTGCTTCTGCATGTGTCCTGTTCGTGTTTTCCAAATACAATTGTTAAACCTGCACTCATTGTATGTATTTATTTATTTTTATCATCTGATTAATTAATGTATTCTTTGATTTTGAAACAGTAGCCTTATAATGTTGTTATTTAGCCTCTCTGAAATGCTATTAACAGTATTAACTGTCAGTAGTAGTAACAGTAGAATGTTTTTCGCAGTTACCCTGCAATTGATCGCGTTGCCGTGCATTTCGTATGTGCGTGTGACAGCGGTGCACACTGGAAAATAGGGCTCCCCTGAAAGCCACTGTGTAATTCGAACCCTGATAATGTATATATGTGTGAAGGCACGTGCACGCATAAGGCCCAAAAGGTGCTTGAGCCCCTGCCCCTTTTTGCCTCGCTCACACAACACCATACGCATTTCTTGTAACTTGTAACTTTCTTGTAATATATGTTAAAAACAGACAGGAAGCACAACCTCTCCTCCTCCACCAAACAGATGACCTTGTTGAAACACCACATCTTGATAAAAAAACTCCAGATTCTCCATTAGTTTGTAAAAATTAAAATCGATAAAAACTCTTGTCCTAACTTGCGCAATAAAAACTCTTTCTAACTGGCTTTCTTTTCCTCTCAGTTTGCTTCTTCTTGTCAAATAAATTGCCTTCTTTGCTTAATCTGTTAAAAAGTTTAAAAGCTGCCATTTCTCTGCATTGAGTTTACAATACTTTGTGCCAAAAATAAAAACATTCTTTGACCAGACTTCATTAAAACGCTCAAAACATGCTTTTAAAACTTCTAAAAGTTCTAAAAGCCTTTCACACTCTAAAAAGCAGTGAAATATTGTTTCCGGCAGTTTACAGAAGGGGCACTCGTTTTTAACAGTGGGGTTAAACAGCAACATAACTATTAACAGTGATGGCTCCATGTAAGATCCTCCACTGGAGATCTCCAGTCCTTTTTGTGGAGGGTGCTTTATAAAAGCTTCTCCATCCTGGCTGTTCAGTCCCCTTCATCTGTGTATGTCCTCTCCAAATGCTGTCTCTCTGTGTCTCTAGTCTTTTTTTGTTTAGAACAATAACACACTCCTTATACAGGGTTTTTCCGCTTGCTGTGAGCAAGTCTAGCTCTGTCTTTATGTACTTGTTCATCAGTTGGCCTGAGGATCCCTCCAGGTTTGGAATCAGAGTAGTGTCTGGGAATGGGTCCTCTGCGTCCGGCTCCTCTCCCCCTTCCCCATACTCCTTCAGCATCAGGAGTTCTTCCTCCTGCAGCTTGTTCCTCCACCTTTTTATGACCAGATGTGCTAGCCTTGTGGACTTGACCCCTTAGCCGCTCCGCCAAGGCCTCTCCGTCCTGCATGTCGCTCACTGCCACGTCCACCACCTGTCTCAGAGTCAGGACGCCTGCGTCCTTCAGGATATTCCTCAGCCCTGGGGTAGATTCGTCTTGTATATCCAGCCTGGCGCCTCCGATAACTGGCTCCTCCAGGAGCCAGTGGAGAGACATCTCATTTCCTTTGTTCCTTTTTTAAAAAATATTCCAAGCTTTAAAAAGTTCCTGATAAAAGCCTGATAAAAAGGTTAGCTCTGATTTGTTTAAATAGTTTGTGTCCATTAAAAACAACGAGCCATCCAGTCCCATCTTACCAGTTCTAAAAACCACATTGCCACTTGCCAAACATTAAAATACTCTGTTAAAAACGTTTGTAAAAACTGTAATCTAAAAGTCATCAGTCTGCTTTTGATGTCCACCACGCCGTGCCCCCCTTCTTCTTTAGGTAAAAAAATGGCCTCTTTCCTGACCCAGTGAAACTTCCTTGCCCAAAAAAAGTCCATTAGCTCCGACTGGATCGTGTTGATCAGTGCTGGTGGTGGTGGGACACAAGCTACCTTATGCCACAGCTGTGAGGCCACCAGGTTGTTTATGATGAGTGTTCTTCCTCTGAATGACAGCTGTGGCAGCACCCACCTCCATTTCTTTAGTTTGCTTTTTAATTTTTCTAAAATACCTTCCCAGTTTTTCCCCATCACACTTTCGCTTCCCAAAAAAGCTCGCAAGTACGTAAAACCATCTCTTTTCCACTTTAAAACCCCTGGTAGTTTTAAAAGCCCCTTCCTCCACCTGCCCACCGCCAAAGCTTCGCTTTTTACCCAGTTTACTTTTGCTGCTGATAAAATCCCCAAATCTTTGACAATCTCTCCCAGTTTTGTAATGTCCTCCTGTGTCCTTACAATAACATTAACATCATCTGCATATGCTGATAAAATGTGGTTTCTTTTAAAGCCATTTAAAAACAGACCTTCAATGTTTTTTCTTATTTTGCATAGCATGGGTTCTATGGAGATTGAGTACAGCATACCTGAGAGGGGGCAGCCCTGTCTAACCCCCCGCACACTTTAAAAGGGGCGCTCAGTCCTCCATTGATCTTTAGTACACTTTCAACATCCTGGTACAGAACCTGGATCATGGCTATGAGACCTGGGTTTAGGCCGAAGACCTCCAGAGTCTTCCAGAGATAAAGGTGCTCAACCCGGTCAAAAGCCAGTATCAATTCCCAAAGAACTGGAGATGTCCAAAATATCCCGAATCAATGACACATTGTCCAGAATAGACCTACCAGGCACACAGTAGGTCTGGTCCTGGTGGACTATCAGGTCCATAATGTCTCGCAGCCTGTTGGCTAGGGCTTTTGATAAAATCTTGTAGTCCGTGCATAAAAGCGATACCGGGCGTGTTAGGATTTATACATTTTCAAAATGCCCCTTTATGCCCCATCGATCACTTAGTATGTCCCCCTATGACCCCTATGACCCCGGCCTACTAAATACTGTCCATGACTGCCCGTGACTCCCCTTAACAAACACACTGCTCATGAAACCTACACACACATCGTTCATTGCAGGCCAGCGATATCACCTCCCAAATACATAAGCAACAGTGAAGGCACCGTAAACAGAGACAGATAGGGAGAATCAGAGAGATCAGGCCAGGGACATTTTGTTTTCTTCAACAGGGTGACGTCTCCAGGAATCATGGTTTGTGTGCCGAGAAACTGGGACCAGTTTGTGCACCAACGATGGGAGGGCTAAAGTCTAAACCACGTTTTCTCCCCACCTTTTTTACTCGATTGTCCAATAATAGTATTCATCATATCTATATGGTTGACCAATGACAATTCAACACATACAGCAATATTATGTATTACATGCTGAAATTCTGTCTCTTTTTTCTGGGCGACTGGTTGCAGTTAACAGCGTTGCTGCTTAGGGCTCTGCTGCCTGCGATTTTTCATACAGACAAAGACCTTGATCAAGCTTTTTTTTCTTTTGCTTAATGATACAATTCTTCTTATTAAATAGTTAACAGTGCGTCGTAGTCTGTCTTCTCTATTGGTCTGTCTACTTTCACCTCTCAAACAAACGAACACGCCTGACAGGTGCCAGTTTTTAATGTTCAACAGATCTCCTTTTTTTGGCAGAAACGTTACCACCGCTCTCCTGCAGCTCTGTGGTAGGCAATTGTGTTTAAAACTGCTATTAAAAACAGTTAAAAGGTCCTCCCCCACACCCCCCAGAATTCCTTATAAAATTCTGCAGGGATCCCATCAATCCCACGAGCTTTCTCTCCCTCCATGCCCTTCAGGGCCGTGTATAGTTCCTGGAGAACCAGCAGTTCCCCCATCTCAGCTCCAGTGTCTTCTGGGATTTTTGGCAGATCCTTACAGAAATACTCAAACATGTCTTTATTTTCCTCATACTCACTGCTGTAGAGGTCTGTGTAAAACTGTGCAGCTCTTCTCCGGATCTCTCCGGGCTCAGCGTCCACGAGTGCTGCAGCCCGATATCTGGATGGGACCAGCGCCCCCTGAGCCTTTGTGCCTAGTAGGTCTTTTAAAGCAGATCTTTTAGATTTGAGAACTTTAATATGATCTCAATTTCCAGTGGATTCTACTAGGCTCTGAATTTCCACAATCTCGATCTCCAAAACATTCCTAGATCTGGTAATGTCCCGTGTGACGTTGAAAGTGTACTGCTGACAGAGCTGCCTTATCTCACTCTTCCCGTGATCCCACCACTGTCTTAAAGAAATAAAATCGTTTTTCCTGATTCTAAAACCTTCCCAGAAATACCAAAAAACATCTTTAAAATGGGCATCTGACAACAAATTGGTGTTGAAATTAGGGATGTGAATCTTTGGATGTCTCACGATTCGATTCCGATTCTTAGGGTCACGATTCGATTCAGAACCGATTCTCGATTCAACCGATTCTCGATTCAAAAAAATTATACAATGCATCGTGTGTTAAGGCAAATTATGGCATCAAAACAATACAATTTGTAAAAAATAATGTGATTTTTAAATAAACTGATTCCAAGACAAAAGGTAACATTTATTCATGCTAAACAAATTAAAACTTACTTTCTGTACAAGAAATAATATGCTGCAGAATCTGCTGCAGAATGAAAAAAGCCCTCAAAGAGTGTGTTTTGACTAGATGAATATGGGTTTTGAAAAAGTTGCTGTCTGCTTGGAAGGAAGGTGCTGGCTACACTGTGTGGATGTTATGACCTGCACCTTCTTTTTGTGCACTTCTGTTTGACAGTGTGCTGCAGTGCATGGCTGCCCTTGTTTGCATAGTTAATAGCCGCTTATATACTGGGCAGCAAGTCGCCAATTTGACCATCCTTTTTGCGGCTCGGTCCGCGGATTTAGACAGAAGCCTGTAAATTGGGGGTCTGTCCTGGTCCGCCAATTTGCCACCTCGGAGGGTGCACTTTATCCAACTCCATTCCGATCTAAATCCAAGACGTCGATATGCTGGAAATTGTGTGAGCTGGGCGGAGGTGTGGATGACCGGCACTGTTGTGCGCCACAAAGCTGAGGAGTTTTAAAAACAGGAAACAGCTGATCACAGCAGTCAGTCCATCACTTCATCCGTGGACGTCAAGATGAGCAACTGGACAGCTGCTGAGACCGAGCTGTCTTCACTGTTAGCTTGTTGTTGTAGCAGCTAGCTAGGATCGGTCGCTACTTTCAAATTAAAAGCCCCCCGCTAAGAACCCAGTTCTAAACTCCAATGGGGTCCAATGTCAAGCTCTTATTTTGAAGACAAGTTCCTTGTCTTGCTTTCCCCAAGCTTGCTGCAACGCTGTGTACGGAAGCCCGTGGGAGCGCACAAAGAGACGGGGGAACGTTAATAAAAAAATCGATTTTTGAAGTTTATGAATCGATTCAGAATTGTGGATGATTAGAATCACGATTCTTATGTGAATCGATTCTTTCCCCCACCTCTAGTTAAAATGCCAACTTGCGCTCTTAGGTTTTAAGTTAGCAATGAAAACATTACAAAAGGCAACAGAGTGATCAGTAAAACCAACAGGTGTAATGCCACACTTCTTAAAAATGCTACGATGGTGCTTAAAACAATAAAACCGGTCTAATCTAGCAAGAGAAATTAAAATCCCTCTAGAGCAAGCCCAGGTATACTGCCTCCCATCACCATGCATTCTCCTCCACACGTCTGTTAAATCATGTTCATTTAAAACCTGTTTCAGAGCACTCTGAGATTCTCTGTGAGGCTCAACGTGATTCCTGTCCAGCAAGTCATTTTCTGTGCAGTTAAAATCCCCTCCCAAAAATAAATAATCCTCAACATTTACTTTGCTTAAAACAGTGCTTAAAATTCTTAGAAACGCCACTCTGTCAGGTCCTGAGGTGGGGGCGTACACGTTGATAAAAACAAGTTTAAAATGTTCATAAATTGTCTTCACCACCATCATTCTTCCCTCCACCACCTCATCCACTTCAAAAGACACAGGGGTAAAACTCTGCCCACCCCCCCCACTGTTTGTGCTTTTGTGGCTCAACACCCCCCCTCTTCCAGTCAGACTTATTAAAAGTGTCACTGTGAGTCTCTTGCACAAACATCACATCTACTTTTTTATATTTATCATTTCAAATAGCAGAGAACTTTTCCCTGCATCTCTTGCCCCGTTTATATTTATGGTGCTGATATTAAAATGGCTCATTAAAGATAAAAAAAAAAAAAAGCCAACAAACCAGCACTGCTGTCACTTCATTCATTCTCATCATTTGCTGCGTTATTCAGTTCTTTCCTAATTTTCTGTACTATCTTTCATATTCTGTAAACCTCCTGATCTGTGTGTCCCCCTCTCCCCTTGCTTCTCATCTGTTGCTGGGCAGAGTTTGCCAGCATCTCTTTGTCTGAAAAATAGTCTTCTATTTTACAGGTTTTGCATTCTTGGTTCTTTGTAGGAACGATTTAATTTTGCCAACAGTGTAATATTTTTTCCTGGTTTTCTTTGAGGCTTGGCTTTCCTCATCCTCTGTATCTTCCCCCACACAAGACTCATAATCTGAGTCTTCCTGTGCCTCTGTTTGCTTCTCGCTCCCCGGGCCTGCTGTCCCTTTCTTTGCTTGAAGCTCTCCAGAATTTTTCCTTAGTTTTCTTTTTTAGATGTGGCACTTTTAAAAGGTCATCCTCATCCCCCATTTCACAGTCACTCTCTTCCACTGGTTCTTCCACCACTGCCCTGTTACCTGCACTCTTTTTCTTTGGCTTCGTATTGGTCTTATCCTCTCCTGTCTCCTCCTGCCCTCCCACACTCACCTGGCTGTACTGTTCATCCTCATCCACCACCTCCTCCTCCACCTGCTTCCCCTGTTCCTCACCTGCCTCCTCCTGCACCTCCACCTGTTCTTTCTGTTCCCCACCTACTCCCTCCCGTCCCTCTCCACCTGCCTCCTCCTGTGCCTCCACCTCCACCTGTCTCTTCTGCTCCTCACTTACCTCTTCATGCATCTCCACCTCTACCTCCCCCTCCACCTGTCTCCCCTGTTCCCCACTTACCTCTTCCTGTACCTCCACCTCCACCTGTCTCCCCTGTTCCTCACCTACCTCTTCTTGTACCTCCGCCTGTTTTCTCTGTTGCTCCTCCACTGCCTCCTTCTGCGCCTCCACTTCCACCTGTCTTTCCTTCTGACCCTCCTTTGTCCTGCTGTTGTCTTTCATGGGACAGGCCCTTATCAAATGGCCCTCCCTTCCACACCCAAAACACATGGTGCTGTCAGAAGAGACAAAAATGATATAATCAAAGTCCTGCACTCTGATCCTGAACGCCAGGCTCAGGTCTTGGTCCCTGTTATTCAGGATCATGAGGACATTTCTCCTATGAGACACCACATGCTGTAGCAATGGAGACTTACATCCCGACGGCACTTTGCGGATGGGTGACACTTTTGCCGTGTCGGGAAAGCTCTTTGACCAGCGTCTCATCTCTTAAAGGGGGAGACATTCGACAAAGTCACCTTCTTTGTCGGTGTGGCGAGCGGCAATAAGAAAACGAAAGCGTCATTCACCGTGACGCCGCTCTCCACCAGCGCGTTAGCCTTTTCTATAGTGTCCACAAAAATGACCACAGCCCCGCTCATCCGCGCCGCGGACTTGACACTGCTGCGGCCGACAGCCTGACCCACATGCCAGGCTGCACTCCTCCACTGACACTGACAAGGGCACGGACATCTTGCCGTGCTTCCTTGTCAGCTTAGTCAGCTCCATTGTAAGGCGTTAGTACGCCGACCAGCAATATGCTGGTCAACTGCACCAACCCGAAAACACACACAGACATTCACACACACGCGCCTACAAACTTGTAACACACGTACACTGTAAACCTAAAAAAAAAGGTTTACCATTTATTCAAAAATCGCTAAATAGCTGATCGATCGCTCCGCTCACGCTCACAGCGCACTCACTCCAACGCTCAGAGAGAGAGAGACAGAGACAGAGAGAGATACATTTTTTGATTTTTGAATCAACTTTATTTTTCGTTCTTTTTAAAAAAAAAAATCATCTGAATATAATATATTCAAACAACTCCACTTTTACTCTTTAGAGTAAATAAATACTTGATTCACATGAGCACATCTCCAAACTGCATTGTGTGGTTTTCCACAGAACACATTGCCTGATTAAAACACCAAACCTGCTGGAACGAGTCTAGATCTCCTGCTGCTTTGTAATAGTTAAAATCAATAAGGAGTCTGGACTTCATCATATTGATACACACAGTGACAGGTTCAACAATATAACCATCCTCCACCTTCCTCCTTCGGCTAAAATACACCGCCATCTTGGCCCGCCCTAAAACAAAGTTTAAAAGCTTGCATTTATTCTTGTGTTGGCGTGTGTATTTAAAACCCAGAATAAAAAGCTGCTTGGTAAAAACCTCTCCACATTTGGTAAAAACAGTTTGTAGAAACAGAAACAAGGGTAAAAGATAAAGACACTCATAAAAACAATGAAACGCAGTCTCTCTTTGGTCGCAGTGGGGACACTTGTCCTCTACTGTCGGGTTTATGGTGGACACAAACGAGTTCACTGCTATGACCCCATGGAGGACTCTCCAGTGAATGTCTGCATGTCTTTTTGAGAGTGGAGGCTTGTAGAAGGACCTCCACTCAGGTCTGGCTGCAGGAGCCAGCTGCAGATATCTCCTCCATGGAGTGTCAGGTCTCTTGTCCAGTTTTGTTCTGTTGATTGCTTTCACCAATATTTTGTAAAATATTTTTCCTGTGGTACCATCCAGTGGTGCGAGGTGTGTATATTCCATTAAAATCCCAGAGCAGTCTTTAAAATCCGGTGCCAGGAAAATGGCAGGAAAAGGATCGTCATCAGTCACTGTTTGATTAAAAGAGGAGTTTAAATGCAGGCGGTCGTGTCCTGTGAGTCTCTGTTTCCAATGTTCTAAGAGTTTTTGAGTGACCCTCACTGACGTCAGTCCCAGCCGGGCAGCGAGTCTAGAGGGGTCATCCATCCGGGGGCCCCGTCAGCGCCACCACCTGCCCCAGGGTAACAACCCCCGCAGTCTGCAGTCTTGTGGCCAGACTCTGACCCGCGCAGCTGAGAAGGTCCAGACATGACCCCCACAGGACCGGCTTTTGGAGGATCCAGTACAGGGAGTCTGCTTGCTCGCTCCTCTCTTTCTTCAGCAGGTTCCACACTCTAAAAACACTTTTATATAAAACAGGCAAAGGAGATGTGCTCATGTTCGGTATGTTCAATAGAAACAAATTAAAATCATGACCCAGGCCTTGCAGAATGCAGCGGGACAGGGGTCCCATAGAGTGTCCTTTGATCCAGTCAGTAATCTTTGAAGAAACTGGAGGCGGAAAGCCGCGCCCCTGCTGGCCAGATGGACCAGGCCTTGCCCCCCTCTTCTTTAGGTAAAAGCAGGACACTCTGTGGGACCCAGTGCAACTTGTCCCAAATAAAATCAACTAAAACCGACTGAATTTTTGACAGGAGAGAAACCAGAGGATCAATGCAGGCCAGCCGGTGCCACAAGAAGGATGAGACCAGGTTATTAGCTATTAAGGTTCGGCCTCTATATGACATTTTTGGGAGTAGCCACCTCCACTTCTCCAGCCGACCTTTAACCTGCTCCAGGACATTGTCCCAGCTTTTATTCTTGTCGGTCTCATCCCCCAGGAAGACTCCAAGGTACTTGAATCCTCCTTCTTTCCACTGTAGGCCACCAGGCAGCCCGAGCCGACCCCCCAGCTCCCCTCCAGCCATCAGAGCCTCGATCTTCCCCCAGTTCACTCTAGCAGATGAAATAAAACCAAAGTCTTTTACAGTGTCAGTTAAAATGTCAATATCTTGTTGTGAGTTAACTAAAACAACGAGATCATCCGCGTACACAGACAGTTTAAAACACACAGGACACTGGGGGAAACACACACCTGTAAGTTTAGCTCTGAGTTTGTGGAGCAGAGGCTCGATGGCTACTGAATATAACATCCCAGATAGAGAGCAGCCCTGCCTTACCCCTCTCTGGATCTCAAATGGTGCACTCAACCCACGGTCAGAACGCTCGCAATGTCACTATAGAGAACCCGGACCATGGCTATGAAGCCAGGGTTGAACCGAAAAGCAGCCAGAGTCTGCCACAGATACTGATGTTCAACCCGGTCAAAAGCCTTGGTAACACTTTATAATAACGATCATTAGTAAGTCCTTTATAAGACATTAGTTAATGATGAACAAATGTTGAACAAAACTTTAATAAACCTTTGTAAATGATTAGTATACTAATTTAACATATCACAAATATGTTTTAAGTCATCTGCAAATGATTAGTTCATTGTGAAATATTCATGAACTAATCATTAGTAAATGTTTACCTAATGATTTGTTATATAATGAAAGAGGCCTGTCGTTCATCTTTTATAACTCATGTGTAAATGTATTACTGTATCATCTATAAGTCAGTTACAAGTGCTTTTGCATCCCCCTAATCTAAAGTGTACTTCATCACCAGAGAATGTGTTCATATCATTTCTAGTTCTTCCTTAACTGTTACCAGTAACGGACTGGTAATCTGGAATTTGGGCAGATGCCAGGGGGGCCGCCGGCCCTCGTGGGCCATTTGGGCTAAGGTTCTTACGCTAAATGAAAGCCAAATGTCTGCCAATTTTTCACACTAAATGGTAAAGCAATCTAATCAGTATTTACGTACCACATATGAGTCTCTATATCACAGTCATGGTTGCACTCTACAGTCACAAACTTTTATGTCAGTCTGAATTGTTTTGTAGCGAAATTTCTTATTCAGTTGTTCAACAACGTACATGGTTTGAAATAAAACAAATCTACCTGCATCTTTTTATTTGATTATTTGTTTGCAAAAGTTAAAATGAAGCAATGCCTTCTGGGAATTTCAAGACTGAATCAAGTGGACCATCTGCATGGTTGTTGGAAGCAGTGTTGCCAACTTGGAGAATTTCTTGCTAGAGACTTGTGGTACTTGTGGAACATGCTGCTGGAGAATCTCAGGTCTGCAGAGACTGTGGATATTTTTAAGGAAAGTTAAAGACACACCTTTTTAATCAGGCTTTTAACACATTTTTAAAATTCTTATTCCATTCTTATGTGGTTCTATCATATTTTTTGTTGCTCCTTCTATCTTGTTTTTTAAGACCAATTTAATCTTAAATTAGGGGGCCAAGCCCGAGGGGCCGAGGGAACGCGTATGCAAGCAAAAATTTGCAAATTATTAACGAATAAATTTCTGTAGCTCGCTATAAAAATGTAAACTGTTTGATATCTCGGTCAAACTAAATGCTATTAACACCAAATTTGAAATCCTTGGCTGCCATTACCCTGGGAAGGGATGAGCCGAATTTGCTGAATTTTGGCCACTAGGGGGCGCTAAAACTATGGGAAGTTTATATCTCTTGAACGGCTACACCCATTTTTACGAAATTTGGCCGGTATGATGTAGGGCCAATCCTGAGGCCATATCTTGAAGGTGATCATGACTGCTCAATGTGGGCGTGGCTTATTACAAGATAAACAACAAACATTCATTTCAGCCAAACTGTTATGCTGAGAGCCTTGAAATGTATATGGTACAGATACAGCTGCGTTTTCTGACGTAGGACACGTCCACATCTGCTGCACATTTCCTGGCTCTGGGGTGCGCGGGGGGCTTGGCCCCCGCTCATAACTGCTTGCAGTCTATTGTTTAGCATATCAAGCCTCAGATATCACCTAAATGCTAAGCATATAGCAGCTAGCGTTAGCTCATTGTTGTCCTGTACATCCCTCCCTCTGCAAACCCAACATCTGCCTGCAGCACCATACACACCAGCATCTCCAAGCTTCAAACTCAACACCCCAGTGCCCTCATCATCATGTCGGGAGACTTCAACCACGTCACCATGGATAAAGTTCTGCCTACATTTAAACAACATGTCAGCTGTCCTACCAGAGAGGAGAGGACACTGGACCTCATGTATGCTAACATTGAAAATCCATACACCTCCTCTTCTCTCCCCCCTCTGGGCAGGTCAGATCACAACCTGGTCCACCTCAAACCCTGCTATGCGCCTCTGGTGAAGAGGAAGCCTACGACCACAAGAACTGTGAGGAGGTGGTCGGAGGAGGCTCATGAGGCACTGCAGGGCTGCTTTGAAATAACTGACTGGCTTGCACTCTGTGAGCCCCACGGGGAGGATATTGATGGGCTCACAGAGGGCATCACTGATTACATAAACCTAAGCCTGTGCCCCCCAGCTGTGTGGAGTACACAGTCAAGTATTCAACTTGAGCCTGCACCTCCAGAGGGTCCCTGTGCTGTGGAAGACGTCCTGCCTTGTTCCTGTGCCAAAGACGCCGCGCCCTAGTGGCCCTCAGGACTACAGGCCGGTGGCCCTGACCCCACATCATGAAGACCCTGGAGAGGCTCATCCTGGAGCAGCTAAGGCCTATGGTCAGGCCGTTCACTGATCCACCACAGTTCGCCTACCAGCCCCGCCTGGGAGTTGAGGACGGCATCATCTACCTGCTGAACAGAGTCTACACTAATCTGGACAAGCCGACGAGCACTGTGAGAGTCATGTTCTTTGACTTCTCCAGTGCTTTAAACACCATCCGTCCAGCTCTACTGGGTGAGAAGATGGCTGCCATGCAGGTTGAGGCCCCCATCGTGTCCTGGATTGTTGATTACCTGATGGGCAGAGGCACGTACGCCTACAGAACTGTGTGTCAGACAGGGTGGTCAGCAACACTGGGGCCCCACAGGGGACTGTCCTCTCTCCCTTCCTCTTCACCCTATTCACCTCTGACTTCAACTATTGCACTCAGTCTTGCCACATTCAGAAGTTTGCTGATGACTCAGCAATAGTCGGCTGCATTGAGAAGGGTAATGAGAATGAATACAGGACTGTTGTGGACAACTTTGTCACTTGGACTGAACGGAATCATCTGCAGCTCAACGTGACAAAGGAGCTCATAGTGGATCTGAGGAGGGCGAAAACAACAGGTGACCCCTGTTTCCATCCATGGGGTCACTGTGGACACTGTGGAGGAGTACAAGCACCCGGGGTGTACTTTAATAATAAGCTGGACTGGTCAAGAAATCACAAATTCTGAGGTCTACAAAAAGGGCCAAAGTCAACTCTTTTTCCTAACGAGACTGAGGTCCTTTAACATCTGCCGGAAGATGCTGAGGATGTTCTACGAGTCGGTTGTGGCCAGTGCGATCTTCTTTGCTGTCACATGTTGGGGCAGTGGCTGAAGGTCGCAGATAAACAACAGACTGAACCAACTGATCAGAAGGGCCGGTGATGTCGTGGGGGAGGAGCTGGACACTCTAACGACCGTGGCAAAGAGGAGGATGCTGTCCAAGCTTCAGTCCATCTTGGATAATGTCAAACACCCTCTCTATGACACACTGGCCCAACAGATGAGCACATTCAGCGGTAGACTCCTCTCACCCAGATGCACCACTGAGCACCACAGGAAATCATTCCTGCCTGTGGTCATTAAACTCTATATTGCCTCACTAAGAGAGTCAGACACCCTCCTTCTGTAACCTGACTCAAACATGGACAGTCATTTCTTTTTTGTACTTCTTGCACATTATTTAACTGTATATTTGATCTTTTGTGTATGTATGTGTGTGTGTGTGTATATATATATATATATATATATATATATTTATATGTGTGTATATATATAGCTATATATGTATATATATTTACGTTTATTTATATTTATGTTTATATATATATTTATATTTTGCTCTTAATAGATGTTGCTTGTATAATATATGTTATTTGTATATCTGGAGCTTGTAACAAAAATAATTTCCCCCTGGGATTATTAAAGTATTTCTGATTTGGCGATGAGACGGTTTTACCAAGGATCCGGAGACAAAGAAGGACGACTCGGATTTTACGTCCATGCGGAAAAGTGAGACGAAAACAGCAGAGCTATGTCGACTGACGGGCGGCAGCAAGGAGCTGTACTCACTGCACCAAGACCCAGCTACCGTCAACTTGCCCCGCCGGTTCCGCTAAACCTCGGAGCATCTGATTTATTCAGTATAACCTGTGGAAGGACTCTTACAGCTTTTTCGAAGTTGCCAGTGAGACTATTAATGCACAAGATTCAGT
The DNA here is from genome assembly GCA_903131615.1 of Diplodus sargus. NCBI lineage: Eukaryota > Metazoa > Chordata > Actinopteri > Spariformes > Sparidae > Diplodus > Diplodus sargus. The sequence goes on along the minus strand of CAEMYA010000341.1, from coordinate 187,462 downwards.
GAGGAGCGCCACTCTGTTGCATTGTATAGGAGTGCCTACACAGAGGATTTTCGCACATCTACTGGGAAATAAAGGTACATATGCACTAACTGTTGCCGCTCTGGACGCATATTTCACTCCACGGAGAAATGTCGTCCTGGAGAGACACAAGTTTAGGCAAAGAGCTCAGTGCCCAGATCAAACAGGAGACGCTTTCGTATGCTTTGAGAGAACTGGTAAAATCATGTGATTTTGGCGCACTGGATAACAACATGATACGAGATCAGATAGTAGAAAAATGTGCCATGAAAAAGCTGCGCAACAAGTTGTTGTAGGAAGATGGACTGAGTTTAGACAAAGCACTGTCAACTGCGAGAGCTTATGAAGCAGCACAGGCAGAATCTAAACTTTTTACGGAGAGTGCTGGTCACAGAGCGAGGGATAAACATGTTCATTTCACTAAGAAGAGTGCAAGTGCAGATTACGGATGGAAAGTTGGGACGGCGCGAGGAGGAAAAGGCAGCCACGAGCAAGTCAGCAGCGACCAGTGTTACAGATGTGAAATGAACACTCAAACAGCAGATGAATGCGGTGCCAAGACAGCGACGTGTCTTTTCTGTCGGAAAACGGGACATTATGCATGCATGTGTTTCAAGAAGAAAATGAAAGCACAGTGACACAAGGAAGGACAGGAATAAAAAATACAAAACCAGTGAGAGCAGTAGTACAGGATGCTTCTGACTCAGATATAGATGAGTTCATCCATGCTGTAGATCCTGAAGGTCCTAAGACAGTTAAGGTAAATGGACAATGGCTGAAAATGGTCATAGATACAGGAAGTGGCAGAAACTTCATAGGAGAAGACCTGTATAAGAAAACAATGTCAAATAGAATAAAACTAAAACCAACCAAAAATAGATTTTATGACTATGCTCAGACTACTCCACTTAAATGTCTAGGTTATTTTGAGGCAGAAATGAGACGGAAAGACAACATAGTCACCGACAACATATATGTGATAGAAGGACATGTAGAAGTACTGCTAGGCAGAAAAAAAACTTTTGAGTTAAAAATACTTAACACAGGAGAAAAAGTGAACACAGTAGGGCAGACAGAGAGATTCAGCGAGCTTGTTAAAGAGTACCCACTAGTTTTTAAAGGACTAGGTCAGATTAAAGGTTACAGCCATAAGGTTACAGTCGATGAAAAAGTCCCGCCTGTAGCACAGGGTTTAAGGAGAGTCCCTTATCCCATGTTAGAAGCTGTAAACCAGGAGCTAGACAAGATGCTGGAACAAGGCATAATAGAGGAGGTAAATGAAGGATGAGAATGGGTTTCTAATATCCTGATTGTACCCAAGAAAGACACAAAAGAAATGAGGCTATGTGTAGACCTGAGAGAAGTCAACAGAGCAGTGATCAGGGAAAGACATCCAGTACCAACCGTAGATAGCATCTTACAGGCAGTGCAGCGAGCAAAAGTGTTTGCAAAGCTAGATGCACAAAAGGCTTTTGGCAGTGTGACTTCGCCCCAGAATCCAGACCACTAACAACGTTCATCACACACAGCGGGTGCTACCGCTTCAGAAAAGTTCCCTTTGGATTATCGAGTGCACCGGAATTCTACCAGAAGGCTATGGACTCTATGTTATGTGGCATGCCTAGTACTGTTTGCTACATGGATGATGTGGTGATATTTGGAGAGAACGAAGAGAACAGAGACTGAGACAAGTCTACCAGAGATTCAAGGACAGAGGTCTAACACTCAACAGAGACAAGTGTATCTTTGGACAGATCGAGATACTTGGACATGTAATCACTGCTGAAGGAATCAAACCAGATCCAAGAAAGGTCGAGGCCGTCTGCAAAGCACCGTGACCTGAGAACGTCCAGCTAATACACTCATTCCTGTGGACAAGTGAAACAGAGAGATCATTCCAAGTAATGAATGAAGCATTGGTGAGTGAGCCATGCCTGGCCTACTTTAAACTAGGTGCACCCACAGTAGTCATTAGTGATGCAAGCCCAGTTGGACTAGGTTTGTTACAGACCCAGTCGGATGGACAGAACAAGCCAATAGCCAAATAATAATAATAAGAGAGACTCCTTTGTTTGTTTATGTAAAATGGAAATGATAATGTTTAGATTTATTGACAAGTTTTGTGGCACAGTCATTTGAAAGAAAAATGATTTGGAAAGAGAATGTTTTTGATTTAGAAAGTTTGAAACAATGTAATTTGTTTGGAGATTTATTAAGAAGGAAGCTTTTATGTTACAGTGACAGTTTTTGTTCTAAACAAGGGAGGAAAATGTAGTATAGTTAATACTGAGATATCGCGAGAGCAGCCAGAACGAGAATAAAAAGAACGGAAGGAACACGAACATGGCCGCTGAACAGAAACTTATTAATAAAGTAAACATAAAACTGAACTAAAGGACTGCTCATTTTAAACAACACAACACCAACCAACACCTGGACCAACCAGATTATAGCTAAAGAAAAAGGAAATTATAATAACTATTGGACATCCACCACAAAAACTCAAAGCAAACTTCAATGTTATTCAGATCTAAACAGACAGTACATGCTGGCAGAGTACCTGACCACCGGGACTGATGGGAAACTGAGAAAGACTTTAACTATGTACAGACACAGTGACCACAGCCGGGCCACAGAGACGGGTCGACACCGGCAGACCTGGCTGCCCAGAGAGGACCGGCTG
>CAEMYA010000341.1:174017-184754 GCA_903131615.1 Diplodus sargus | reverse complement strand
GAGAAAACAGTGTCAGTGCCGTAGAAGCAGCGTGATACGTGAGAGCCTGTCACAGCCTCAGAGACGAGCAGCACAGCAACACATGACAGCTGCAGTCTGTCTCCTCACTCACCGATCCCCTCCTCTACTCCATGTGGGCTTTGTTTGTTTGTTTGGGATTTTTGTTCTTGATCTGTTTGTTTGTTGTTGTTTTTTCGCATTTGACTCCTGCCATATTGTATTAATATATTGCTGTTAATTGTTTCTTTCTTTATTGATCCTGAACAAACATTAATTACTTCTATGCCATTTTGCCATTCCGTCATTTTCTTCTTCTTTTTATTCATCTATCTATGTTATTTTATTTAATAAATTATATCTCTATTGTATAATCCTTAAAGCTTTGGCAATATTGTTCACCTGACATTCATGCCAATAAAACAAATTGAATTGAATTGAAATTGACAGCGAGAGAGAGCGAGAGAGAGAGAGAGAGAGAGAGAGAGAGAGAGAGAGACGTGACAGTGGAGCGACTTGAACCTTTGTGAGTTATAAATCTATTAACATAACTTTCTTTTGGGGGCTAACAAGTCGCCTTCCACTTATTCAACGTGCTTAAATATGAGTCATATTTCAAAGAGCGCCCATCTGTCTTTGCTAAGATAACTGCTTGTTAATGGGAGTTAAGAATAATCTAATCTGACAGATGTCTGTGTCGGCTGTTTATCTGCCACAAATCTTCAGTTTCTTCCAGATTTTGAGTTTACTGTGACTTTGCTGTTGTAAACTCTGCTGTTCCTACTAACAGTCACAGTGGTCATTTCTTGGTTTTGTCACATTTTTAGATGTGTAGTAATATTTCTAGTTTGCACTTGCCCTCCATTAAATAGCCTAATAATAAACAAGTGTTTTATTGCTTTTTAAGAACTGCAGCTGAATTGCATGTCTTCTAAACCTCAGTATTATGATAATGTGAATAAACTCATGTTGACAATAATTTGTTGACACAAAAGAAATGGCAATTGCATATCACTCACAGCTACACAGGAAACACAGCTCAGTAGTTAGCTTTCTATAAGTGCTTTATTTATTCATTTTACATTAATTAATCTACATATTGTGTTATTAAGACCTGAAAAAAATTGCTATGCGTGCGCACATACTGCCTTTTTCTGACTTTAAGCCCCTGCCCCTCTATAATCATGTGCACGTCCCTGTATGTGTGGAATAAAATTGAAGTGAACTGACCTGCTTTAATCCCCCAACTGACAAATATGTAATTATTCAAGCCACCTCATATTCATCATAATGTGGGTGGACAGTGCTGACTAGACCACATCAGGTTGAATTAAAAACACAAAATGTCATGTGTGGTAAAAACCATTGAACTGTAAATGGTTTAAAGTCAGAAAGTTTTGTTCAATATGCTGCTTTCAAATCCTCGACCCACCCACCAGAATACATTTCTATAAAAAACTGTGAGCCAAACAAGATAAACCAAAGCATTTGAGACATGTAACTATCGGGTTGTTTTTGTATTTAGGGTTGCTGAATTGGTAAGGGTGTGTCAGGAGGGATGGTACAGAGGCAGGCAGTCTTCTTTTAGTCTGAACGTCAGAAAACAAACAAACATCCCACCTTCAGGCTGAAGTCAAGAAATGTGTGTCTGGCAGACAATTGAGTGTGCCAATTTAAGGCAACACATACTTGAGCACACCCTGAGCTATGTGTGTGTGTGTGTGTGTGTGTGTGTGTGTGTGTGTGTGTGTGTGTGTGTCTGACTGCACTTTGCCGCAGGGGTGACTAACGCTTGAATGACAGGAAGACAAAGAAGCAAAGAAGTCATCGCCACAGGTTCCTGTCCAATGGTTTTCACCTGTAAAGCAAGTTTTGTCATTGTCCTCCTGAGCCTCAGGAAGCCTGTCCAAACCATTTCCACTCTGATTGGCATTGCAGACTGATGCGCAATCGGTCGGTTGGCTGTGTGTCGACGGGTTACAGCTACTGCACATCATGAAACAGCCAAAGCCATCCAGGGCGCACTTTCTAAGCAGAGAAGAAGAGCAGGAGAAACCTGCAAATGAGAAAGGTATGTCATTTTGATTGTATATCTTTTTAATTCACCGCGCATTCATGATATAATCATGCTAGTTATCAGTAGCATCATATCATCTTACTAGTAAGGTAACAATAAGTAGCAATGAGGGTGCGTGAAGTCCCGCTTCGTTCGGCTAGGTTTGGTGTTATTAACATGCAGTCGGCCGCAAAATTGTCATAATAAGACTGTCATAAAACTGGTTCAGACTCCTAGCCTGGGTTGGCCTTGACTGGCTGGCTGTTTTTCGAGAAAAAACACTATACAAGTTGACGCTAGCTGCAGTATAAAGCACTTTGCATCTGTGCTATGAAATTAAAAATTGAGGGGACGTGAAAAGTCTATTATTACTGTCCATATAGCAAAATTAGATTGGATTCAGTTTTAGATTAGTTTTAACTTTAGGGGTGGGTAAAAACATCGATTTATCAATGCCTTGCAATATATTTTTTCCCAATTCAATACCGATTCAGAAAATCCTCTGAATCGATTCAGGCAAGCAGCGGCCCCGACCACCCACTGTCCCTTGCTGGACTCCTCTCAGTCATCGCCTCCAGCTGCTGGAAGCGCCTCGCCCCACAACCTCGCTCGATGCTCAGAGGGTGATGTGCCGTGGAAACACTGTCGGAGCTGCGGAGGCTGGTAGCCGATGTCTGATGCACCGCTCTTTTGGAAACTGTAAATTCCCTGGACCATGGTTATGTCTATGTTTTTGTCAGACAAAAATGTAGCATGCAGTCCCAGAAACAATGGCAGTTTCTCAGCTTAACTATGGCTGCACTATTTTATAACTTAACACATCGTGTGCCTTTTTTTACATTTCAATTCGAACTAGAACTTCCTAGAGGAAAGATTTATAATTTAAGATTACTTTTTTGAATTTAAAAATTATCAACAGGTACTCTAATGAATTATTTGTTTATTACTACTTATTACTGAATCGATATCAAAGCATTTAAATCAATATTGAATCGAATCGATATTGAATCGAATTGCGAGCTAAAGAATCGAAATCGAAATCGAATCAAATCAAATCAAATCGTGAGGTTCTTAACAATCTCAACACCTATTTAACTTTACTGTCAAGTTCAAGTACCGTGAAATACAGTTTAACATATAACTATGAGTACAAACTAGTAAAGTGCTGAGTGAGTCAGTGCCTTATATGCAGATGAGGATATCAACATGTGAACCTTATAGAGAGAGGTGCAAAAGATGAGCATATGTTATATAGGCTATTGATGAACAGAGATTAGTGTAAGTTGCATACTGATGGAACATTGTATCAAAAAAGTTGAGCATAATAATGATAAAAGAAAAAAACAGGTAGAGTTATGTTTATACAGAGAGACATGCACATAGAGCTGTGAGCATATGGGACGAAGCAAATTTATATAAAATGAATGTCAAAATGAAAATGCTTAGCGACTTAATAATAATATCATTTGAAAAATGGAAATGATTTGCTCCATGCTGATAATACACTTTTTTGTTATATCATTTTAGATTTAGTATTAAAATATTTAGGACCACCTGCAGCTGAATCATCAGACCAGGAACAGCCATGGACCTCAGCTGCGGTTTCCTCAGGTGAGTTTAATGTGTCAGTGAATGTCTGTGATGATAAAAATGTATTGACTTACATGAAAATGACAATATATTGTGCCATGTCTCATCCAATCAAAGTATTTGCACTGCCATTTGCATGCTGCTCTTCCTGCCAACCTCTCCCTGCCTCTAACCACGGAGCCTGGATGTTCAGGTGAGTGCAAGGTGCTCATCTTGATTGTACCACTGATTCCACACTTGATTCCACTCGGGTGTGTGCCTGATGAATGTAAAGATTTGTAAATTTTAGCAAAAACTTAACTGTCCTGTTTTATTCATTTAAGCTGGCTCAAGGATGTTCTCTTTAAAAAAATATCAGGTTCTGCTTCATACTGCAGTCACACAATAGCATTACATTGACATTATATTTATTCTATATCTTGTGTGTGTGTGTGTGTGTGTGTGTGTGTGTGTGTGTGTGTGTGGTAAGTTAACATGAATACAAGGTGAGAAAGTGTGCTTCATGTGCCCTCTAGGTGCAACAAACACTGGCAATTCACCTTCAGCTGATCCTGCTGACTGGCCTCTTCATGTAACAGACCTAATGAGAACAGAGTTCGTTCGGAGAGGGCCGTGTTATGTACCACCTGATTTCCCTTTTCCCTTTTGTGTATATATTGAACATATTTATTCATTTGCACATATTGTTATATTGTTTGGATTATCATTCCTTAAATAAATGAGCAATTCTTTGGACATGGTCTTTGGTCTGTTCTCGTGGGGATGGGGCGCTGATCAGTAAAGCTCGCCTAGAGCACCAGATGGTCTAGGACCGCCACTGGTTTTGACTTTGACTTCTTTTGCTTTATGATACGTGTCTCCTGCTGTTTTAAACTCTTATTTGTTTGTTTTTTCAGGGAATAGAATAATCAGCAGCATTTTGAGGTGAACAAGTCAGACCCTTGCCCTGACAGGAATGAAACGTTTTCTAGTCTGATGCTTCCACAGGCCCCTAAAATAACCAAAAAACTGTCAAACTTTCACGGCCTACTGTGACATTCTGAGTTTTTTTTTTTGTTTTTTTTTTTAGGGCCGGGACTCGATTAAAAAAATAAATCGAATTAATCAGAGGCTTTGTAATTAATTAATCGAAATTAATTGCATTTTAATCGCATATAAATATTTGACCTGACAACAGTGAGAAGCAATTTTTTTCTGTGAGTTCACTTATTTGAACTTGCTATCTCAAGTGATTTCCTGTGACTCTACTTCTGTGTACAGAAATCTCCAGCATCTCTCCGCTCCAGCTTCCTGCTAGCCGTGTCCCACCTGAGCTGCTCTCTGTTGACTCTGCCTACCTGCCTGCCTGCCAACCTGCCACCAGCTGAGCTCGTCCACTGATCTCCCATACACTCTCTGTGCTTCAGTAAATTCCTTTTGCACCTTGACCACAGCTCCGATCTCTGCATTTGGGTCCAGAAGAGAACACCGACATAACACAAACATTCTCAAACCTTTCTGCTCCTTGTCTGACCCCCTTGATGCTTATACCGATAATTTGAATACAGCATTACAGAGCACTCTGGACTCTGTCACACCACTAAGGCAACAAAAAAAATGCTGCCTAAAAAAACATACACCTTGATTTATTGAAGAAATGCTCATCCTCAAAATGGCCTGTCCAAATCTTGAGTGTAAGTGGTGATCTACCAAACATGAAGTGTTCCATCTTGCCTGGGCCGATATCTTACTAAAAAATAAACATGCACTCTCGTCCACAAAAACACCCTACTACTGCAGGCATATCAATTTAAATAAAACAACCCAAAACCCCTTTTGACTCAGTAGCAAAACTCACCTAGAAACAACTTCTCCTCTTTCTCCTGTACTTTGTGCTGATGATTTTATTGAATGTTATAATTATTTAATAATTTTTACCAGTAACACTGACACGATTAGGGATGAAATTGATGGTTTGCTCTCTACAAAATGTCTGGACTTCCCCCCTCTGCAAGTCCCCTCCTCTGCTCCTCAGTTGAACTCTAAACTCTCTGGGTATGAAGTAGGGGTGCACCGATCCGATATTAAGATCGGATATCGGCCGATATTGACAAAACAGCTGGATCAGGGAGCAGAAAAAAATGAATAGATCCACGGGCCGATCCAGTTTTTTTTTCTCCGTCACAGCACATCCTACGTCATTCGTCAGCGTCAGTGTGTCGCATGCTGGAAGATCACTAGTTGTTGTTTGACCAACTTTTTATTAGTTTATTCTCAGGTTCAGCTGCTATGTTTTATTTTGGATTCCTGTTTGCAGGACGTTGCACTTACGTCACATTTCTCCGCTGATTAGCTGTTAGCCCCGCCATCAGTTGTTAGCCTCACCAATCAGCTGTTAGCCTAGCAACGCTAACTTTCAAACCGACGTACTCAATACTATGTGGGCTGTCCATCGTTGCTCCGTTCGTTGTCCCTCCACCACAACTTCGGGGTTATTCACAGCCGGGCTGCTTTGTCGCTCTCCTCTGCTGCTGCGGTCTCCCCCAGCTTGCAGCGATGTTGGATGGTCGCTACTCCGCCGTTGCTGGTGGGGTCTTCAGGTGTTCAGCACAGGAGCTATTGTTATTATTATTATTATTATTATTAATAATAATAATGTTGCACATGTTTACAATGTTTGGTATATGTTATATATATATATATATATGGTAATATGATTAGTTTGTCTTAGTTAGGAAAGTAATGTTTAGTTAGGAGTCTGGTGCCTTTAGTCTCTTCTACATGGTATAAGGTGGATGGTATACAGTTTATTATTAATAAACAACGGTATCGGATAGGTATCGGGTATTGACAGATACACAAAGTCCAGGCATCAGTATCAGTATCAGGACTGAAAAAGTTGTATCGGTGCATCCTTAGTATGAAACGGTCTCACTAAGTGCCTTCGCCAAACTTGATCTTGCTGCCAAACCTTCAATCTGTCTGCTAGATCCTCTCCCTGCACCACTAATTCTAGTTCCCTCGATCCTCAACATCATCAACATGTCACTCTCCACTGGTGTGGTACCCTCATCTGCTGTTATTAAAAATCTACTCAAAAAGAAAACCTCAATCCAGAAATCCTCAAAAACTACAGACCCATCTCTAACTTTCCATTCCTTTCCAAAAGTCCTTGAAAGAACCATTGCATCCATGGACCTCTCCAATCCGGCTTCAGATCATTTCACTCTATCAAAACGACACTTATTAAAGTGAACTTTGCTTTACTCAGGTAAGGCACGTAGTGCCTTTGTTCTCATGGACATTTCTGATACAGAGGACTATGAAAAAGTCAAAGTCAAGTCATTTTGGCTAAATATGAAATCACAGCCGACACCTACAGAAGGAGGTTCATTCCCTTGACATCAACCAAGAGGAAACCCCATCTGAGCTGTATGACCACCTGAAAGACCTGTTTGATAAGTGGGTCAAACCAGAGAGCTCCACAGTAAAGGGAATCTCAGAACTGTTAATTCTGGAGCAGTTTTTGAGGTTGGTGGGCCCCAAGCTGGAGGTTTGGATTCGTGAACGTGACCCAACGTCTGCAGAAGATGCCGCTTGACTGGCAGAGGTCTTCCTGTTTGCAAGAACTGCGTCCAGGAGAACCATCTTTTGCTGAGACAACTTCTCCAGACGCAGTCCAATGGGGGTGAAAAGGGTGGTCAAGGTCAGTTTAGACCTCATTCTACTACCAGACAGTTTTCTCCTGGTAAACTAAACACCAGTAGGAAGTCTTTTTCTGGTCCCCAAAAAGACGCATGCTGCTATCAGTGTCATAAGGTAGGCCACACTCAGTATACATGTCCTGCCACCACACAGAGGACACCTTCTCTTTTGAAGTTTCCACACCCTCCCACCCAGGGCCAGTTCAGGAGGAGGCACTCACTACACCAGCACTAGTGAATCATGAGTGTGAGGAGGCATTTCTAGTCTCTCTGTTTTCAGTATACTGTTTTGCCCAGTTTAGTGCCCAGAGAGCTGTAGAGTGAGGCTGTGTCTAACATCAGCTGTGTTCATGGTGATGAGGAACCATACCCCACAGCTGAGATTTATCTCACAGTTGCTCCTGACAGCAGCATTAGTAGCCACACTGCCATACCCAGCTGTCCTTGGTCATGATGTTCCTACACTGTTAAACTTAATATAGCAGGCAAGACATGAAAAGCAGCTTATCAGGGGGGGACATAGAGGGGGAACTGGGGCACCAGTCCAGGGAGCTAAGCAGCCACGTCAATCGGATTCTCAGCCAGTAGTCTCAGCATATAACATTGTCACAACTAGGGCTCAGACAGCAAAAAAACACCCTGATGGAGTTACCTTTTTCTCAGGCAAAGCTGCTGTCAGGGCCGGTCAAATAGCCAAAGTCCAGAGCCCAGAAAAGGAGGGGAAAGCTTTTGGTTACGGCCGGGTATGTACTTAAACATTTATTTTTTGGAGCACTCTGTTCCATGTTGAGTATAATAATTGATATGAATAATAAACATGTGATATAATGTATGTTTTTTACATTAGCAATTCACATCATTTTTCATTATTTTTAGTAATGAATTAATTAGGGCAACAAAAAAATCTGAGGAGCCACTTGTCTTTGTCCAGACAAAAGAGTTACTCGGGGTGCAGACACCTTTTATTAGTTCCACTTGGTTGAGCGGGAGGCACCAAGTGGGGAGTAGGGAGAGGGGAGTTTAATTGCTGGGTTTGAAGGTATATAAGTGTAAATTACTATGGGTAGTTATTTGGGTGGTTTTGGGGGGTTTATATTTATTGTATTTATATTTGGTAGGGAGTTTTGGGTAAATGTTTGGTTATTTATTGTATGTTTAGGTGGGTGTGTAGAATGGAATGTTACCTTCCAATTAGTGAAAAGAGTTGCTGGGGTATTTAAGCAGGTAATTTGGAGGAGGATTATGTTGGATTAGGAAATTGATGAACATGAGTTTCTGAACATAAAATAAAGAAAATACCATGGGCTGTACATCATCTGTTGGATCTCCTCATTGGGTCGCCTCGGCCGCTCGGACAACTTGACACACAATTTGCCAGCACACTCTAAAAACTCACTGGCTAATAAGAAATTTGCAGGCAACAGAGCCTCTTCTCACCGTACCCCCCATTGGAACATCCATCCATCTCTTCTCTCTTTCTTCTGACAACCATAAATCAATTCTTCATAAATTGTCTTCATTTGTTTTTAAGTGTTCCGTGTACCCTTTTTTATGACTGAATACAATGTAATATCAATATTTTGCATAATAATTGTTTTGCATTAGTTTGCCCAAGTCAAACACCTAATGCCGGTTTGTGAAGCCCACTGAGGCATTTAATATTATTTTGTGCGATACAAATAAACTTGACTTGACTTTGCATGGCGCTGTAGTCAGCTAAACTATTAGCAATTAGTTATAGCTAGTCGAAATTTTCGAAGGAAGCTGTAAGCTTCTTTGAGCTCTTTGTTGACTTTTTATTGGCATAACAGCTACCCTAGGTTACACAGCAGCAGGTCCCATCAAGAAAGGCGTATCATAAAGAATAATAAGTGTTATTATAACTGAATTGTTTAGCTTTATTTTTAATGCAGATTACCATGTAATAGACATCTGCACATTTATCACGTAAATATAAAGTAGTTCAACAGACAGCTTCAATATTTCCCCCTCACCTAGGACTTGCTATTGAACTATTGTAGTTTTAGACTAGTATTCCATATGTTGTCACGTATGAAAAGCTTACTACTTGAATACTAGAAGTGAATAATTAAACTGCAGTTCCATAGGAATGAATATGGATTTTGATCCACAGCAGATGATCACTCTCACAGTGATAACTATATGAAGTTTTCCACTGTGTGTCCATTTTCAAATGGTCAGTATTGTGTTTTTTGACAGGGTTGTGATTTATCCACATGTGTATTATCAAAGATCTGTTTGGCTTGAATAAAAGCATTATGTTGCATGACCTTGTTGTTTTTGAAATACATAGCTTTAATGCACATTTATATTCCATTCACTCATATGTCTAAGCATTATATAATGTAGTATAACACATCATTTCATAACAAAGCAGAATGGAGTGGGTGAACAGTGACACCTTCTGTTGGACATGGGCTTAAATGGTCTAAGAATCCAATAATTTAGATAGGAGAAATGTAATGAATTTTAACTTTTAAGTAACATTTCTCCTATTTCATTAGTGATACAATATAATTTACATATAAGTGTTTTGTAGATTTTTGTTAGGATTAAGGACACAGAGCTTGAAACCACGACAGACCCAGTCGAACTGGAATTTATGGTCAGGGCAGATTAAAAACATTTTAATAGAGACTTACTAACCTTCCATCATCGTTATTTAATGAAATATCATGCCTCATAAAATTGCTTCACATTTTTTGTTATGCCAGACGACACTGTCTGAGTGTCTTGTCTCTCTGAGTGTTTTGATACAACATGTTCCAAAGCATGGTACAGCATTACACTGAATGAACTTCATCTGGAAATTGTGTAAACGAGTGAAAGACACAGAAGTCTAGGCTCTGTTTTTCCTTCCTGTGAAGGAAAAACACATCCTTCCTGTCATGATGTGGGTTTGGTATGTTTTGGTATGTTTTGCCTTCTTCCTTTACATCCCCATATTTCTTCTGCCTTCTTTGTTCTTCTTGGGTTAGGGTTAGGGTTAGGGTTCGTCTTCTCTTTGATCCACACAAACACAGCTATATCTGGTGTCCTATACTTCGCTGTTGATGCCTGATGGGGGGAGTTGTCAAAAATATTAAAATCCAAATCTTAACCTGATCAGCAGCAGCAGGTGCAGTAGCCCCTTACAAACTTTAAAAGAACTTGGAAACATTGCTTTTAAAAGTGAACCATTTTAAATCTATTAAAGTGGACCCCTGAAGAACTAAATGCCTATCCAATTAATTTTGCCAGTGGGGAATGAGTGCCTGATTAGGATAGGTAATTATCTCATTAAATTGTGAGAGCAGGCATATTGCCTGGAAGGCATACTGTGGTTTCATCGAATCTAGCCTGTTCTTCTGTCCCTGTAGGCAGTTCAGAATTTATTCTACTGGTAACAAA